>JAJHSJ010000014.1:3373004-3938558 GCA_021015155.1 Magnolia officinalis
TTGGAAGATGGATGGCTATAAAAAGATGATCAGATCATGGGCGTCCATGATAATTAGATCCTTCTAATATTTCTTCAGTGGCCTGAAAAATACGTCATGGAATTAATGGACGGACAGGATCAGTCTTTTGGACATTTCAAGTGCCCAAATACAACTGAGAGCACCGTAACATCCTGTTTAATCTGGTACGGGATTTGAGTCCTGAATGAATTATGATGATTTTTCTTTTTTCTTTTTTTAATTGTTGCGCGATGAACAGCTCATGGTTCGTTGCTCATATAGGCTGCACTTGGCTGCGCAAAAGGCGAATCTAGACTGTCCAAATTGTGGGACCCACTAGGAATACGGAAGCAGATTGGCTGGTGTACCACACACCACCGACCTGGCTGGTGTGTGTACGTGTCGTGTGAGGACGAGCGCTGATGCTCCTCAAGCTCCGAGCTGTACGAACGGTTTAAAGGAGATTAAAGTTATATTGGCCCATAATGATGTATTTATTGTATCCACACCGTTCATCCAGTTTTAGATATCATTTTAGACCACGAGCCCAAAAATCAATCATATTCAAAGCTCAAGTGGACCACACCACAAATAGCAGTGGGGAGAATGGTTTTCACAGTTAAAACATTCATAGAGCCCACCGTAACGTTTATTTTCCATCCAATCCATTCATAAGGTCATAAGGACTTGGATGAAGAGCAACAACAAATATCATATTCATTCAAAACTTCTGTGACCCCCAAAAGGCTTTCAATGGTAGAAGTTCAATTCCCCACTTTTGCAGTGTGGTCCACTTGATATATGGATCTATTTAATTTTCCTTCTCAAGCCTTACAAAGATCTCGCAAAATGAACGAACGGTTTGGATATAACACATACCTAATGGTGGGACCCACATAACTTGGTGACGTCAACACATCAGCCAATTCGGTGGTGTGTGTGGTACACCAGCCAATCCCGGTATTTCTTCATTGACTTTTCTTTTGGATATAAACCGTTCATTTTACAACAGAAAATGGATAGATAATACTGAAATTATGGTGCTCCTCAACCATGGGATATCCAAAGTAAGGATTCCCAGATCAACGGTCCAGAATCTCCAAATATATAACCACATTTTTGTGGAGTGACCACATACCTTTATTGCTTCGACGCCGTACTAGTCGGATGCAACTTGCACTGAAAATATGTAAGGAAAACGTGGGAAATTTTGGGTTGGAACTCCACTCAATCCAGACCGCTATTCTGTGGACCTCACTGTGGATGGATCATGGCCCGAAGATGAAACTGGTTGACGACCTTAATGATCTAATCCATGCTCTCTTTAACCATCCATTCAGCATCGACGAGTTAGACGGATAGGATAGTCCGATCATTTTGATTCTTTGTTTTTATTTGATCCACATCGAGGCCCACGATTCAGATGGTCTGGATTGGTCCACGTATCACATATGGATATGCCTTTTCATAGGCTAGCAAATTGGACAACCAAAAAATTGTTTAATGGACTAAGGACTTATTATTGCAAATTACAAATTTATGATTTCTATAAAATAATAAAAGAAACCAAAATGTTAAGGATGGGCTGAAGCACATGTGATCATAATGTCCTTCAAGCATTATTCGTTTACTAATAGGTTGTAGGCAAATAGCTTTTAAGATACAACGAGTTTGTATATGGTTCTACATTTAGCAAGTACGAAAAATTATTAATGGAACTCTGTATACACAATTTTTTGATAGATAAAACTAAAAAGAAATCCTAATTAGAAAGAAGATTAGAAAACATGTAGTTGGTTTAAACCACTGCTCTCCAAATCACTTGATATTTTCTGTTGGGTTGTATGTGAGAGTGATTCGAGTGGTTGATAATTATCCAATGAACCACCTAGGTATATGGGTGTTAATAGTTGTTCGTGAGAAATTAACCGTTTTTTTTTTTTTTCTTTCTTCTTTCTTTCTTTTTCTTTTTTTTTGTTTGGGGGGGGGGGGGGGGGGGTTAGTACACACCCATGTCAGTACACGCACTCCATGTTAGCCACTCCCCACTAGGGATCGATACCAAGACCTCAAGTGTTGAAACGAGGTATCTCCACTCAGTCTGCCAATTGAAATCGTTATTTAGTTATTTCTGACCTCTATGCATGTGTGACAACTAATTGCATACTAGTCGTTTAGACTCATTAGTTGTTTAGACTCATTAGCTATATGTTTTATGATTGTTGAGCTAGCCACATCGCACTGGTTCATGAGGGAGCGATTCATTGTGCACATGCAAAGTGCAAATTGCACCACTAGCGCCTCACATGCTCACGCCTTTACACCGAGCATGTGCATGTGTTCCGGTGCCAACTAGAACACGCGAGACTTGGTACTCTATAGATCCACCACGTAAATAATAAGGTACTCCACATCCTATACATATACACAAGATTTTCTTATATCCTTTCTAATATGGGGCTATTCCCAAAACACCCAAAAAAAAAAAAAAAAAAAAAAAAAAAAAAAAAAAAAAAAAAAAAAACCATGTTTTAACAAAACCCTCCCATCATTAAATAAATTGATGGGAAAGGGCCATAAATAAATTGATGTGACCCACACATTTTGGATCGTTCATCGTTTTTTCATGCCTTATATTATAATTTAGTATTGGCTGTTGAATGCACCTCGCATGGATTAGAAAACCCAACTCTTCGATCTTTGGACTATGTTTAATTGAATATGAATGATTGTTTTACTATATACTCAACCATCTATTAGCACGCCACTAACGAATGTCAAGATCATTCAGTCAAAGATGTTTGGCCCATTTAATATCCGCAGTGAGGACCATTTGATAAACAATTCGGATCACCAAATATTGCTCCCCATGCAACCATTAGTATCAGAACATAACATTTATACTTTTACAGTTGTTTGGGGAACATCTATTTAATATGCATCTACAATTACCATTGAATACATGTGAATTAGAATTACTAATTATTATTATTATTTTAATAATGACAGGGTGTCTTACCTTCTTGAAGACAAGGCTATTCTATATGGATGCACGCAATCATTAGCAAACCACGTGCATCATTTGTTATCTTGGAATGGGAATTCATTAGAATCCAGCAATCTTGAAACCAAAACCACTAAGGGGGTGTTTGGATGGACGAATTGGAAGGGATTGAAAGGGATAGAAGGGTAAAATCCTAGGATATGGCAAACGTGCCAAACAGACTTGGTGAACTTGTCCCGGGATATAGCAAACCCATGGATCTTAAACCAATCCACTGACATCGCCATCATTACCTTAAAATTGATCCCATCCCTCCTAATCCCATTCAATCAGACCGGGGCATGTTTGGATGAACAGATTGGAAGGTAAAATCTCAGGATATGCCAAACATGCCAAACAGACCCGATGAACTTGTCTCGGGATATAGCAAACCCAGTTGATCTTAAACCAATCCACTGACATCACCATCATTACCTTAAAATTGATCCCATCCCTCATAATCTCGTTCAATTCGGTTGGCCAAACAGGCCCTAAGAGCCTTTTTGGAATGTAGTATTAAGTGGTATGTAATTGCATTTGATCCAATATAAATTTCATTTAATGTTTCAAAATGATGGAAATGATTCAATTAATTCAAGTATCATTTCATCCCGTTGGGAAATATTCTGAGCTGTTTGGTCGATTTCAAAATCCATTACATTTGTAGCCCCCATGTTAATGCATATGCTTTATTCACATCTTCCATTCATATACACCCTTTATATGTGATAATGAATTGTGTGTGTATATATAAGAATTTGATCCCAAATGTAGGATTGAACAGTGAAAATACTATCGTATTTTCATATATATAAATATTACACAATAATAATATTAATTTCACACTTTAATGCAATTCCATACCAATTAATCTAACAATTTCAGCTAGCCCTAAATTGTATTCGGTAACCTATGCTCGGAAGAGGGAGTACAGAAATGAGTTTCTCGTGAGAAGTGGTTTTTGGGTATTTGATGTGATTTGATTTCAATAGTGTCAAACATACTACTCTCAGGCGCACCGATTACATCTGATTCACGCCTTTAAACCATCTTTAATAGGTTTGCTGCGATGCATCCAGACAATGAGATATGTTATGACATTAACCGTTGATCGGAGTCATTTTCATTGATCTAAAACCTCTATATGATGGGCCTCACCATGAATTTTCTAAAGGATGAGTATACCATCCATATTCAAAGGAAGATAGTCTGCTGATCAAAGGGTTACAATATTCCACCCTAATGGTTTCTTTTCTTTTCTTGTTGTACCCCATCAAAGGTGGGGCCCATCGTCTAGACGGTTTGGATCACTGATATATGACCCCAGATCCAAAGGATAAAAGTCCCCACCTATCCCATAGCAACATGTCCGCATGTATTCCAGCAAACCTCTGCCCTTAATCACTGATTTAGTGGATTTTACAGTGGGATAAGCCCATGGTTTTCTGTTGATCTTGATATGGGTTTGCAAGGCCCACACGCGCATCTAAACACAGCTACAGGAGACAACCTGGCATGCGTGTGTCAAATCCGGACCGTATATTAGGTGGGGCCCACGTTAAGGTATCTGGTGACCAAAAATAGGGGGCCTGTCAACTATCAAGTAGACCACACATGAACTAAAAGATGGCCACACGCCTAGGAAAACTTGTATTTTCACTCAAGTGTGGCCCACTTGATGCTTTTCCCACTTATGTTTTTTACCAGATGATTCATATGGCATGTCCCACCTGACCCACCACTCAGATTTTCATGTACGCATGCCAGTTTGGCACGTGTAACCGTGAGTATGGTTGATACAAGCATGCTCTTTTCAAGTTTTGATTCCCTGCCCATCTATCCCGGGGCACACACGCCAACAGAGACCACGCGTGTGAGATCTGATCTTTCCATCTGGTTAGAGATAATGCTTAGGTCTTCAGCTTAAAAAAACAGGCAATTTCAGGTGGGCCACACGAAGTGATTAATGCATTAAAAGTTGCTATTTTTCATGCGAGGAGATGTAAACAGCGTGCGCCCACAGAAGCAAAGATCCGATCCTGCACACGTGTTTCATATGGACAGACACGTGTGCCACAACGGTCAATTAATGGATATGTACGTCACGTGTATGTTTCTCATCGTTAAAAACGCGGTCACAGACATCATTGACTAGGAATGTCAACGGGTCGGGTCACACATACTCGAGCTAACCGGTTCCGAATCTTCTGATCTTGCTGGTCCGGATTCGGGTCCCATCGGATTTGGGTACCCATAGGGCCATTGGATCTAGGTTTTGAGTTGAGCATGGGGCAAATAAAAAGCATTTCCAAAGATGGGCCTACTCAATGGACGGATTAGATGACACACGTGTGCCACTTTGACATGTTCATGGTATATGTTGCATTTGACTAGCTTATATAACTTCTTTAATTTTCAATAATTAATATATTAAATATATATAATTTTACTATTAAAACTATAGTTTAGAAACTTGAAAACCCACGTAGGCTCGACTCAAAAACTCGAACCACGCATTGTCTATCTCCACTCGATGCCTAGCTGGGTCAGGTTGACATGAAGACTTGGACCGAGTATTTACTAGATTTCACTTAAACTAAATAATAATATTTATAAATATGTATGATATAGAAATAAATATAAAAGTATGCATGCCAAGAATCTTGTTGATTTAACCGAGTCAACTTGGCGAGTCATGTTAAGTCAAAGCCAAGTTAGGCTTAAAACTAAGTTTTATGGTGACTCGACTCGACATGGATTAGGCTATATCTAGAGGTGTACATGAACCGAGCTAACTCGGTTAGCTCGCTCGACTCGACTCGAAAAAGCTTGATTCGACTCGATTCGAAGCTGAGCTCGAGCTGATTTTTTGAGCTCGAAAATGAGTTCAAGCCGAGTTCAATATGGCCCCAGCTTGAATCAAACTCGGATCGAACCAGTTCGGTAACTCGGTTACTTTGATATTGATGTTGCTCGCCAAGTGTTTAATGAAATGACTCAAAGAAGTGTGGTTGGTGGCAAGGAAGGTATGTATATGAAACCAACACTATTTTTTTCTTGATTTTTATGTTGCTTAGAAGGTGTTTGATAAAATGTCTGTAAAACTAATGTTGTTGTCTCAAATACAGTGAGATTTTGAAGGTGCAGTTTAGGTGTTTGGGAAAATGCTGCACTGGCGAATTCGGCTCGATCTTGGCTCAAACTCGGCTCGAACTGCTGATTGAATTGAGTCGAGCTGGCGAGTCAGGCTCGAGGACCGAGCCGAGCCAAGTTCAAGCTGAGGTTAGATAGTGGCCAAGCCAAGCAAGTTGAGGCCAGCTCGATTCGGTTCAACTAGATGTACACCCAAATCCTTTTAAACCTTATTTTTATCAAGGTCTAAAAGGTGAGACAAGAACATTGCTTGATTTCTTAACGGGTCTAATAAATGAGACATAGACATATTAAAATTAGGTCGGATCCATCGAATACAATGGATCTATTACTAATAAATAGCCCTAGCATTAAATTGACTCGAAACTTCGCTAAGTCAACCGACTTGGTGAGTTTGCAAGTCAAGTCTCTCTAAAACTCATAATTTGACTCGATCATGAATTGGAAGACCCGTTGAGTCGACTCAGCCACTCGATTGACTTGACATTGCTGCGAGTGACTCAAATTAAGACGAAATAACCTTTGAACTTCAAGGTGGGAGAGATGCACTTAACAAGTGGGCCAACTAGTCATTTGATGATAATTTTCTATTTTTATTATTATATGATTCTAACTTTCAATGTATGTTACCTTTTTAATATTTTAATTTATAATTATTAAATATCGAGTCGAGATCATCAATTCAACTCTTTGCATTAATCCAACCATGAACATTGAGTTGAATTGAATTTTTGGGTTTTGGAATTATGGTCACAACTCACCTAACCATCCGTATGACTACTTGTATCAAATTAGATTGGATTAGCCAAGTGCAAGTTGACTCAGAGTCTGGTCATTTGGCCCAGCCTATTGATGAGGCCACATGTGCATATTGGGTTAGAGAGGGTTCAATCCAAGCTTGACCCATTTACTTCAATGGTGAGATGTTCCAATCCGGATCTAGCCCACTACCCATTTAGTGGACCCAAACCCATTTCAGAAGTGGGTCGGGTCTGCGGACCCGCGGACGGACCCGATCCATTGCCACGCCCTATTTTCCATTCAAAAATCTATCTTTCCTTTTCATAATGGAATTGAGGACTTATTTGTCATTTTAAGAAAGAAGAGGGCATGTAAAACGTTTTTCTATTCTTTGGGGGGAAGTAGTGAAACCAGCGATCTTTCCGGCGTGCGGGAATCCAACTCGACCGTCAGACTGGAATTCCACGTGTTCTTTGTTTGGTGGACGTGGATTTCCTGCCAAAAGCCTTTAGCAGGAAGTGATGCTAGGTGGGGCCACCATGATGTTTATGAGAAAGTCACTTTGTTCATCTGTTTTTCCGGTTCATTTTAGGAAGAAAGACCAAATTCAGGTGGATGTATACAAAACTGAAGGCATCCATACAAGAGGAAATAGTCAGGATTTAGTGACCATTGTTGAAAATTGAAATTTTCCCATAGGTACAAAAGTTTTATATCAGGCTTTTTTTTTTTTTTTTTGGGTGTGTTTTCACTTCATCCCAGTGGGAATGACCTTATAAACGGTTTGGATGGAATATAAATATCAAGGGGGAGCTCCAGATGTAGGAAACTCTTCACTAGTTTTCCCTTTTGTATGTTGTATGGCTGCCTTGAGTTTTGGATCGAACTGGTTTTTTGGTCATTTTGTCACAGGAGCCTTAAATTGAAGCATATCCAAAGGTCTAGTAGACTATACCTCAAGAAATAGTGGGGATAATGATTGCCCTGGTTGAAACATTCCTAGGGCCCATAGAGATGTTTAGTTGTCATCCAGCCTATTTATATGGTTACATAGGCATGGATGAAGGGAAAACACAAGGAATCACAAGCGCACAATTTTTACATTAAAATAACTTATGGAAAATAACCATAGCACAAAGCGACATCGAATTATTATAAAATCAGAAATTACAAGAGATGGAATCACTTAAAGTGCTCGAAAAATCTTTGCTTTTTTACTTCCCCAAACACCAAATTGATAACTCACAATTAGAATATCCCTAATCCCATTTACGCCTATATATAATAGTGTCACACTTGAACTAGGAAACAATCTATGCACTTACGTAGTTCCGCGCGCGCCGTCAATCAATCAACCTAACAATTCGATCACCATTAATTGATCGGGCAGACCATCGCTCGATCAAGTACCCATGTTCAAACAATCGAACATGCTTAATATAGTTCAAAGAGTTTACATATATTTCTGAATTTTTGTCGGTTGATCGATCGACCCAACAATTCTATCATTTGAGGATGTCTAAAATTGCCTGGAAATCAATTTGCATAAGTCGAAGCTGGCTCAATTAATCAACCCAAATGGTTGATTGATCAAACTCATGTTTCACGTACAAATTTAACTCCTCTCATAACACATACATGGCAGTGACCCCTCCAATAACCAGATCTAGGCACTGGTCAATGTCGTGAACCCTACCATGATGAATGTGATTTATTCACTTTGTCCACACATTTTACTAGCACATTTTAGGGCATCAACCCAAAAATTATGTAGATCTAAATCTTAGGTGGACCACACCATGAGTTACTCAATATGCAATCTGCATGGCTTTTTTTATGGGGATGTGGTAGGATTTGATTGGGCCTAGTATATCTGTCATTAATGGGCTGTGGTTGACTCGGAACGGACAATATATAGTCCCTCTAATAGTACTGAGATCTCACTGCTGGTTGGGGTGGTGGGCCCTACCATGATGTTTGTGTTTTATTCACACCGTCCAGCTAATTTTATGTCATTAGCTTAAAAATGAAGTAGATCTAAATCTTAGGTGGACCACATTAATTGTGATTGAATGCCCAACATTAAAAAACTTCCCGGGGCCTCGATTAGATCACACGGACCTGAGTGGTGGGAAAACTTTTGATCCCTAACTTTGTGGCCCCTAGGTAGTTTTTAACCATGGGCATAACCACTCTTTCTTGTGGTGTGGTCCACTTGAGATTTTGATATGCCCGAAGAGAGCTAGTAAAAATGGATGGACGGCGTGGATAAAACACATGCATTACCGTAGTGCCCACGGTGCTTTTCCAGCACCAACCAGTACTGACCTGGGTACTGAATCTAACAGACCTGGGTACTGAATCTAACAGTGACTCTCTTGTACAGAGAGAAAAGCTCTCATGGCCCCACCATGATGTATGGGTATTATCCATTCCGTTCATCCATTTTTACAGATCCTTTTAAGGCTTAATAACAAAAATTAGAGGGATATAGATCTCAGGTGGACCACACCACAGGAAAACAATAGTGATTGGATATCCACCAATAAAGTTATCCTAAGGCCCAATGTAGTGTTTATTTGACATCTAATCCGTTGATTAGGTCATACAGACCCAGATGAAGGGAAAAAATAAAGATCAGCTTGATCCAAAACTTTTATGGCCGCCAAAAACTTTTTAATGGTCCACGTTCATTCAGCACTGTTTCCTGTAATGTGGTCCATTAAATATTGGAATATACCTTATTTTTGGTCTCATATCATAAAATTATCTAGAAAAATAGATGGACGTCATGGATGAAACAAAAATATCATGGTGGGGTCCACAGAGCACCGACCATCAGCCAGTGGCCGGTGGCAGGGCGAGTAGCCAGTCCGTTTCCACCTAATCTCCTCCCTTGTTTGACCACTACTCGAATCGGCTCGTGCCGACTTGTACGTCTCTACGCGGCGACTTTTTTTCCGTGCATCTGACTTTCCAAATCCGTGAGCTGAACGTCGACAATACGGTCAAAGTGATATGACCGAAATGCCCCTAAACAATTCTGAAAAGCATATGCAGTCGTATGTTCCTTCATCTATACAATCCTAATTGGTCCATTGTACAGATATCCAGACCAGCCACGTTGTGTGTCCCACCTTAGATAAAGCATATCTCTGAAATTATACTGATCAAGAAATCCTGAGTGTTCATTTAGTAGCTGTTACGTGGATGTTTAAAATAAAAATATTCATTGGTCCAAATTCTAAGGGAAAAAACTGACGGTTGTTAGTGTTTTCTCAGCACAATTTTCGGCTATGATCGTTCTACATTCGGATCAATAATGTGGATGGCCTGGATTGTATAAAAGTTTCCATCACTGGACCTTGCACATGTACGCATGTGAATAAGGCCGTTACACGCATTGGATGGATGGTCAGCCCGGGTCTGGGATACCTCTGTGGGCCCCATCTCATGAATGGTCTGGATCTTGCAAACATTCCGTCAATCTCTCTAGCGTGTACCACATAAATTCATAGTGTTGCACCGGATTTTGACAAAATGGTCCGGTGTGAAACATGAACTCAATGAATCATCTGGACTGTGATGTAAGGAATCTCATACTAGTAGTTTGACATTTGAACGATGTGACCGTCCATCTGGTATGTCCCACCTTGGATCTCCATGCTCCAAAGTCAGTTTGTATACGTCTTTGAGTTTTGACCTGAAAGTGGTCAGTTCAGATCATCCAATCAGAGTCATTCTATTTTCTTTTGCATTTTGGACCATCTATACCGAGGCAACAGCCAGATGAACGGTTAAGATAGTTGATTGAACACATTTTAACTCTTTTATCGTTTAACCTGTTTTGTATGAATATGGACGGTCATGCACTCAAGCTCATTTACAATGGTACATCTTGCGGGCACGTGGAATTCTTTAGGGACCACAATTTGGTGATCCAAACCATTGATCCGATTTATGGCCCTACTGTGAAATGATCAAACGGTTAGGATCTTTCAATTCATTAAAAATTTTGAGTCATTCTCCTATCCAAACGTCGACCCATATGTACAAGTACTACTGTGCATCAGCACTGTGTACGTTTCCGGTAAAGTAGATCCTATATTTCTCTTCATAACCTACACGAAATTGCTAGAGATCTAAGCCGTCCATCAAGTGTAGTCAACTACGTAGTTGTCTCCACCAATCAAGTCAGTCAAAATGTCAGAAACTTATCAACGGCTTAGAAAAAGTTGGCCAAGTGTTTCTTAGCCATCCACTAGTTGCTTAAACTTGTAGTTCGCCAGATCACTCGACTGACCCGACTTTCGTACATCAGCATCTACACGGTGGGACCCACCTGATGGATGGCTAGATTCACTTACACGTGCCGCAAATGTGGCAGCGTAGATGGGCTGCCTGACACTCGTGTAGACCTTGCAAACCCCTTCAAAGATTGAGAAAGCTCAGGTTTTCAACTCCCATTTGGACACGTTAGTTGTCTGACAATAACGGTTTCTCAGGATTGAATTTTGACCGTCAATGAAAAAATGTCTTGAAATCCAGCCATGTGTTCCTTCCATGGACTTCTGGCTCAGATATACCAAATTTTCATACGTGTGTGAGATCCTAGCCGTTGATAAAGATGGCCACGGATTATAGATGACTCACCAACGTATATGTGTTCAACCAGATGGGTGGATTAGCCTGATTCTTGTCTCAGGCCATGTAAACAGAGTGGCCCACCTGATGAACGGATTGGATAACGTGTGTGCCACGTCAGTGCATATATAAAGCCCGTGGAAAGTGGACCCGAATTTCTCTTGGTCTAGGGAAGAGATATTAGTTAGGCCAGACAAACAAGGCAGCTGTGGTGTCCTCGTTGGACTGCCTACCTATAAAGAATCATCTTAAACCGACACGTGGCGAGAAACCATTGGTTTCCATCGGAGAAGAAGAAAATCTGCGGTGGTTAGGTGGGGTACATTGACTTTTGGAGCACCGCAGGACCAGCAATTAAAGATGACGTAATTGCTTAATCTCAGCCGTTGAAATGTTTCAACATCATTTTATGAGGCCTTTTGTCTCTTAGGAAGTAACAAGGAGCCTTCTTTGGGAGGTTTTAGTTTTACTTTGACAGAAGTAATGAAGCCTATATTTTGGGATGGTCCCGCAGACTACCAAACTGGTCGGAGATGATGGACAACGTCCACCGTAGATGCGGCGCATGTATAGGGAAATCAGAACTGTGGGTATGGTGAGTGACCATGGAGACGGACCATAGCATAAAAAGTCATCTTGATTCGATGATCCCAGCCGTCTGATTGGTGTGATTTTCACCTGCTGATTATGGACCATTGGTTTTCTGTCATTCATGTTCTGATGATGATCTAGAGGCTACGATAGTCCAAATGCATGGTGGCCCACCAGATCAAGGGATGGATAACCCTCCCAATCCTCCAGCTAATCTCCAATACAGGTAATGATGCATACACCGTTGGCCTGAAATTTCATGAAGGGGTCGTTTTGAATGTTGCGAATAAGGAAATAGCGTGCGTCGCTACCCATTGGAGCTCACATGATGAGATAGTCCAGTAATTTGAACGGTCCATATTATCTTTACCACAATAAAGAAGCTATTATTCCATAATCACGTTTCATTGACGATCCTATCATTTGATTTTTAGAGTTGAATTGTAGCCGTTGAAAATTCTCTTTTTGTTGATTTGAACGATCAATAGATAGCGATGGTAAAAAAATCATACGTTCATGGTAACTTCCATACCGTGGACTATCGACACGGATTCGGTAGTGACCCCCTCCGGTACCATGTGGTTGCTGAAAACTTCTTTGGACCCACCATGATGTATGTATTTCATCATCTCCATCCATTTTGCAAGATGATCTTAGGGCATAAGCTCAAAAATGAGGTAGATCCAAATCTCATGTGGACAACACCACAGGAAACAGTGGTGATTAAAGGCCTACCATTAAAAACTTTATGGGGCCCACAAAAGTTTTGGATCAAGTTGGTATTTGTGTGTTCCCTTCATCCAGGTCTATGTGACCTAATCAAGAGGTTGGCCAATAAACGGTACAATGAGCCCCACATAGTTTTTAATGGTCCGCGTTAGATCATTGTTGTTTTTTAACCCAACATTTGGTCGGGTTCGGGCAAGATGTATTGGGTTCGGTCTTATGCTTGGGCTATACAAACACCAACCCATAAAACTTGGAACTTGAACCCAATTGATATATAAGTTATTAATAAATTATAATTGAGTATGGTTCATCTATGTTAGAGGCACCGGAAATTTTAATGCTATCAAGTCTTACTGGTTTACATCATTTCCGATGACTTAAGCTAACATAATACAATAGACTACTCTCTCAAATAGACCGTGGCACGCCACGTAACACAACTTTTAAAGGAGTAGGGGTTCTATATTTTAGCTTGTTTATTTAGAAAAAAATAAAATTGTTTATGACAAATAGCTACATATATAGTTAATAAAATTATTACTAAAAATAAGATATGTATTGAAATATAATAAATTAATGTAATAATAAAAATATTTGCATGTATCCACCGGAGCAACCCAATGTAAGCCTGCTTGGGTTGTTCTCTGGTTGAGAGTTTTCAACTCAAGTTAGGTTTGGCTGGGTTGGGTTGTGTTGGATTAGGGTTGAGTACAGGAACCTTGGGTTGGGCTAGGGTTAAGTACCAACCCAGCCCGCCCGACTTTCAACCCTAATTTCTTATGGTGTGGTCCACGTGAGATTTGGACCTGCCTCATTATTGGGCATGAGCGGGCAGAAATGGATGGACGGCGTGGGTAAAACACATACATCAGGCTGAGGTCCATGGAGCTGTTCCAGCACCGACGTCCGTACTAGAGAGGTCACTACCGAAACCAAGTCCATGGACTATATAGCGTGGGGTCCACAACATAAACGGTCTTCAGAACACATCATGTGGGGTCCACTGGTCGGCGACAGAGCAATGCCAGCTCTTTTACAAATACATTTTTCAATTTTTTGATGGGCCACAACGTACGGAGCAAATCAATGTTTAAATTTTATTTTCTAGCCGTTCATTTGTTTCCATATGTTGTGGCCCACCTGAAATGTGAAATGGCCTGATTTTTATTCCAGAAGATCTAGCCAGTGTATCTCGCCTGATGGACAGCTCAAAATCCCTAGTACGTGTGACGTTGGTGACACATGCGCCCTTGTATAGATTCGTACGGCTCACACCCGCGTCCATGAACGCTGTGCGTGGATACACCAATATCCTGCCGTCCATGAACGCTGTGCGTGGATCACAACATGTATTCCAAAACTAGATTTTCGAAATTCCTAAAAAGAATCAAAATTAGAATTTTATGTGATGATCGTCTCTCCACCGTCCAATTTCCGTACACAAAAGTCTAGGCTCCGTTGGAAAACGAGTCTAGCTGATCACGAAGTCAACGGCTTCGAATACCGCGCAATTGCATGGATTTCGTTTTGCCACCGTCGCGACTCAGGATCGAGCGTATGTTTCAGCACACTGCAGCCCACATAGTGAGTGGATCGATGATCAGAACCGTCCATATTGTAGAATCTACTCTACAAAAGACACTTAAAGAAAACTACCCTGAATGGATGATTTTATCTATAAGGTTCAATGGCTGATATTAAATTATTAAAATTAAGGGTTAGGATTATGCATGAAGCACGATTATTGAATAATAGCTAATTTATGGTAGTAAAATGAATATTTACGGTTCAAATAGTCAGATCGTTACTTCCTGTGCGACCCAGCCTGTGTCCACATGCTGTATCCTCACCTTTTCGCTGGTCATCTGTGTGAGGGCCACCTCATGTATGGCTCGGATGTTCAGGTGTGCCTCCGTCGCTGGACTAATTTGGGTCATGAATGATCCCCACCGTCCAACTAGCGGCTCCCAACAGTATTCTACAACCGTCCAACGTTCACGTTTTTCACAAAATACTGGCCGTACAATGGGCAAATTTCAACAGATTGCCGAAACAAAAGCAGTTAACGATGGGGAAATCCGACGGCTAAGCTTGCATGACAATTGAACGGATGCATGTCAATTGTCAATCAACGGCTCCTTTCTGACCTCTCGCATGGATTGAAACAAGAGAATCCAAAAACGGACGGATCCCATGGCTTTTTGTGGTAGAAAGTCAGAGGACGGTGCATATATGCAAGCTGTAACCTCATGCGCAGTACAGCATCATTCCCATATTTCACGTGTCCATACATACCCTTCCCTTCGACTACGTACCTATGAACGAATCATGCAACTCATTCCAGACATGTGGCAATCGCCATATGTTAAAGCTATGGGTGGCCCACCGTGATATGTGAGTGTCATCCAACCTGTCCATTAGATGCTCATCGGCATGTTAAACCTATGTCCACAAATACAGATCGACTCATAACTCAAGTGGGCCACAGCAAATGGAACAATGGGGGACGTTGAGGACACCCTGGATGAAATGCGTGTTCACAGTGTTGTGTATTTTACATGACGTACGCAAGACAAGGTTAAAAAATAATTTACATATACAACTAAGAAAGTAACGTGATTAGACAGTTCAAATAATTTTGTGGCAGCTGGTGGTGTGCAATTTAATATTTATGGTTGGAATTTTGCAATGGGCGCACCATATTATTAAAAAGTTATCGATAAATTGTATATATTAATTGTTGGTGCAGAAATCTGGTTAGCTCTCTCTAGACTCGTGAACCTGCATAAAGGACTAACAAGGATGTCACGTTCCAAATTTAGAAACCGGGCTCACAAAATTCCCGATCGCCGAATCCGGCGCCGACAACCTCCGTAGTACCCCATTCTCGGATTCCGATACTCACATATCGGATTCCGATCCAGGGATCCTACAAGGAGGATTTTCAGTATGATTTTTTTTTTTTTTGTAATGGAGCATAACCACAAGCCTAACCAAGTCACAAACAACAACACCACATATCCACTATAACAAAAACTTTTAAGTACAATGCGGGAAGGGAAATACAGTATAGTCAAAAGGCTCCAAAATGATCTGATTCACGCTCCTGCCTCAGCGCTGCTGCTGACCAACGCTACCTGCACGCAACGGTCGTGCATAAGCTTACAAAAGCTTAGAGGGTGGTGTAAGTGTGTGTACAAGGCAAACGCCAAGTGTACAATATCAGAGTAATGCGGAAATATGCGGTAAGTTCATGGATGCTATCAGCTGTACCAGAACTATGTAATGTAAGGCATGAATGATATTGGCCATACCAAGGTCATGCGATGCGAAACATGAATGCTATTGGCCATACCGACGCAATGCAAGGCCTACGTAGCCGAATGCCATATGCGAGATGCAATACAAGCATGTCAGTCCTCATCATGTACACATATCAGTACAGTTCCTCTCTGGATATCACTGGGGTCTAATACACCTCACACTGACTGCCTCCTCCCTAGCTGCACAGTCAAGCAAGTGGAAGAGACCACACTATCCGCCTGACTAGTAGTCTGCCAATACCTACCTGGCTCGTCGATAGCGGACACATTTACGAGCTGGTCAAACTCAGCCTAGCTTATAGCCCCCCTCACTTAGGCGGATAAGGCCACACCCCCTTCCAACCGACCACGACACAGTGGGAGACGCGGCCTACTGGTATTCGGCACTTGGGCGCTCGTGTATCCACTAGGTCCAGACGTTGGAGCATCTCCTAATACCAAAAAGGTTGTGGGACTTTCACCCAAGGACATCCTAAGTGCCCACAGTGCTAGAACAAAGTATTTTCGGTATCCGATACGGCCATCCACGATGTGCCTGTGGAGCCACGGCCCTGATGTCGCTAGGGCGTGCAGTGATCAAGTCACACATATGCGAGATGCATGATTCACACCGTACAATCATGCAGCAATATCACGCGTACCACGCGATCATGTGGGGCACTCCGTCTCATAAGGAGTCCCGTAATGTCTCAGCCCAACGACTTATGCTATGATCAAACATTCCTCATATCAAGCATACAAATGATGCGTATGAGTATGAATCATGGAGCTATACTAAGCATGTTATATAGTGGTGAACTATCAACAAATGTGGGCCTACTAATGGGCCCTAGGGAGAGTTATAATACGGACATTTAACCAACATTATTCTTACAATGTGGACATCAAACCAACATTTCTCCCAAGGCATAACCTGTCATCAAACATTATTACACACACTATGGAGGAATCCCTCATTGCAATGGACCCTAAGGACGTCCTATTAGGCCTCGACCCATGGGCCTTATATTCATCAAATGGGCCGCATCATATGGGCCTTTAATAAATCAAGTGGGCCACATCAAAGGGGCCTTATGTACATTGCAATGGGCCATATCACATGGGCCTTATATATACACCAAGGTGGCCTCAGTGGATGGCCACATGAAGGCCCACCCCCATGTGTGTGTGTGTGTGTGTGTGTGTGTGTGTGTCTATAGGCACGCACACACACGCATGCACACACATGCACACCTACACACGCACGCACACACACATGAACACCCCCACACGCACGCACACACATGCAACCCCACACACACGCACACACATGCAACCCCACCGTCCAGGGGACGGTGGGGATATAACAAATAAATCACAGTGGGCTCCCACCGTCCGCCTGGACGGTGGGATTTAAACACATACATCACTGTGGGCTCCAGGTGGGGCCCACCATGTTGCTTATATGCCATCCAATCCATCCATAAGGTCACACGTGCCTGGATGAAGGGTAAAGACAAATTTCAGCTTGATCCGAAACTTCTGTGGGCCCAGAAATGGGTTGCAACGGTAGAGTTCAATTCACACTGTTTCCTATAATGTGGGCCACCTGAGACATGGATGGCCCTGAAATTTGGAGGGGACCCACTTCAGGTCGTGGCCCACCAAATGGACGGAGTGGATATAATAAATACATCATGGTGGGGCCCACGGCTGAGGGTCGTGGGACCAGCCCATCCGCCCGCTACACGCGCAGGCAGCGCCTGCGCCTCTGGCGCTATCAGCGGCAGCAGAGAAGCTGCTGCCCTTATATATATATATATATATATATATATATATATATATATATATATATATATATATATATTATTATTTTATTTTTTTTTTTGAAACCTGTTTTTTTGAGGTTTTTCTCATGTGGGGCACGCATCAGGTGAATCTGACCCAACCGTTGGGTCCCATGGCTTAATACAAGTCATACAAGCCCAATATTGAATATATTTTGGAGCAAAGAAACGTCGGGTGATTTTTCAACGGTAACGACAATTGTTTTCAACGCTATGGCCCGCCAGATACTCGGATTAACCTCATTTTTCTGCTCAACGCCTAAAATGTGTTGGTAAATAGGATGGACGGCTTGGATTGAATACATTCATCAAGGTGGGGCCTACATGAGCACCCACTCCAAAGCTTGGTAAACCAAGCAAATATTTGTGTTTTCCCATTGTAGTTTACGTCCAGCGTCCCTGGGACGCTGGACAGTTGGGTATAACGCATGCATTCAAGGTGGACTCCACTCAGGTGGGCCACCAAATGATTCGATGGTGTGGGTACACACATATGAAGTGGACCCCACTTATAGATGGCTTGGATAAAAGTTATGCTTTGTGGTGGGGTCCATCCAAGTGGGCCATAAGGCCATAATATCATACAAAATAATAAAATAAAAAGACAGTGGGACACGCGTGATGGAGGGACCCCGACATTATGGGCCCTCCGTTTCAAACATCCAATCATACATCAATGGGTCTCATTGCATATGGCCCTCCAAATAAAAGATCAACGGTGGAGATCCCTCTCCACCAAAATGAATGGTCTATGTGACCTCTTTATGCAAGGAAATATAAACATCATGATGGGGTCCATGAAGAATGGCCCCATCATGGAATGATCATGAGGATCAAGGTGGGCCATCGGCCACACCTAGGGTCCCAAGTGAGATCCACACTATTGATCGGTAGGCCCCACTTGGCCCATCATCAAAAACATGGAAAAACCTATCCTATAAAGCACCCACCGGTTGATCTCTTCGGTCCGTTGGAACGCCACCCTCCTTGTGCTCCTCTTTGATGGTGGAGATGGGAAATGGATAGCTATGATGATGGGTTTTGGAATGGGAATGGTGGGCCACAAATCACTTTTCTCTCATGGAAGGCTTGAACATGGGATTTTTTTTTTCCTTGCTTGGGAATGTGGAAAAATGAGAAGGAGAGAGGAATGTGGAAAAATGAGAAGGAGAGAGAGGGTTGTAAGGGAGAGAGGGTGATGTGAGGTGATGGATGTGGTACTTGACTAGGTATGGGTGTGTAAGAGAGAGGGTAAGAAAGAGTTGACTTTGAAGAGAGAAAGCATGGGTTGCTTGTACTTGATATCAAAGTGATTGATTGATTGATGTGATTGATTGATTGATAGGATTGATTTGACATTACGTAGAGATTCTCTTGGGATTGAAAAAGCGCGGCGTTTCTTCGAAATATACGCCGGCTCACATCTTCTGGTCAGGGTATCGGATTGGTGCGTGAGTCGCGGCGTTGGAACCGCGGCGACGGTGCGGTCGCAATGATACAGGTCTCGGATTAAACCGACTCGAATCTAAAGAAAACGACTTACGGTCGTACGCAACGTCAGTTATCAGTCGCGGATTGTCGGACTTCGTCGAAAAGGATCGCTGTAGTCGACAGAACAGTACGGACTATGATATGAGTCTTACAGCTCTCCCCATCTAATAAAAATTTCGTCCTCAAAATTTGCACTACCATCGCAGCAAAGTGTAACTCATAAGGGAATAGAAAACATAACACCATATATAATCACAACACAGAACAACATACAATCAAACATCGAAAAGATGGGGATAACGCTCGCGAATCTCCGCCTCGCGCTCCCAAGATGCCTCATCTACACTATGATGGCCCCACTGCACCTTCACTAGGGGATGACCTTGGTTCGCAGGACCTGCTCCTTCCGATCGAGGATACGAACTGGCTGCTCAATGTAAGAAGCGTCCTCACGAACCTCCAACGGTGCCAATCAATAACGGGAACGATGTCTGACCCACATTCCTCAACATAGAGACGTGGAAAACATTGTGGACGCCAGACAACTGAGGTGGCAAGGCACAAACGAACACGGCAAAACGTGGAACAACGAGTGCGAAGCCAAAAGAGGATGCAGAGAAAGGACTGAAAATGCAAACGAGGTGACAATGCACCGGTGATCTCGAAAGGTCCTATAAATCTCGAGGCAAGCTTGCCCTTCACTCCAAAACGAATCACAACCTTCAGGGTGAGACCTTAAGATACACATGGTCCCCAACGACAAACTCCAAGGGACGACGCCGACGGTCAGCAAAACTCTTCTGCCGGCTCTGAGCTGTGCGCATCCTCTGCCTGATGATATCGATAGCCTCTGATGTCTGCAACACAAGCTCAGGACCTAGGAGACGTCGCTCTCCAACCTCGGTCCAACAACTCGGAGATCTGCATGGTCTGTCATATAATGCCTCAAAAGGAGCCATGCCAATGGTCGCCTGATAGCTGTTGTTGTACGCGAACTCAGCCAATTGCAGGTGCTCGTCCCAACTACCCGAGAGGTCAATCGCGCAAGCCCGAAGCATATCCTCAAGGATCTGGTTGACCCTTTCAGTCTGCCCATCGGTCTGCGGATGATACGCGGTGCTGAGCTGCAAATCAGTGCCCATCGCTCTCTGGAAGCTCCTCCAGAACTGAGACGTGAACCTCGAGTCTCGGTTTGAAACGATCGAAACAGGAACACCGTGCAACCTCACGATCTCATCAATAAACATCTTGGCAAGCCGGTCCGTATGCTAACTCTCACGAATCGCAAGAAAATGTGCCGACTTCGTCAGACGGTTCACAACAACCCAGATGGCGTCATGACCGCGCTGAATACTCGGCAAACCCATGACAAAATCAGTAGATATGTGCTCCCACTTCCACATCGGGACGCTCAACGGCTGCAATAGACTAGAGGGTCTCTGGTGATCGGCCTTGACACGCTGGCACGTGTCACACTCGGCCACAAAGCTAGCTATCTGGCGCTTCATCCCCGACCAATAATACTGACACCTCATATCGCGATACATCTTCGTCGAGCCAGAGTGGATAGAGAAACACGATCGATGTGCCTCGGTCATAAGATCGCGGCGTAACTCAGGAATGTCCGGGACACATAATCGGCCTCTGAAGCGAAGTCCACCATTAGAACCAATCTCCCAATCTGTCTAACTCTCAGATGCCGCCTCAACTCGGTAATCCTGTAATGACTCGTTTGCCTGCTGAGCCTCGATCACCCTTGCGACAAGAGAGGGTTGAATCGACAGGCTCGATAACTGAATGATAGAAGACTGCAGACCAAACTCGAAGTCATAGTCTGCTACATCCTCGAGCATCCTCCACTCCCAAATCATCAAGTGTGCCACCAGGCCTCGTGGCTGACGGCTGAGGGCATCCGCCACCACGTTCGCCTTGCCCGGGTGGTACTGGAGGTCAAAATCATAGTCCTTCAGGAGCTCCATCCAACGTCTCTGCCTCATGTTTAGCTCGGACTGAGAGAACAGATACTTCAAGCTCTTGT
Source organism: Magnolia officinalis (assembly GCA_021015155.1). Taxonomy (NCBI): domain Eukaryota; kingdom Viridiplantae; phylum Streptophyta; class Magnoliopsida; order Magnoliales; family Magnoliaceae; genus Magnolia; species Magnolia officinalis. Next base: position 3,394,584 of record JAJHSJ010000014.1, read on the forward strand.
GGTCGGAGAAGAGCTCAAACCTCACCCCATAAAGATAGTGCCTCTACACCTTCAGTGCGAAGACCACTGCCGCCAACTCCAAATCATGCGTGGGGTAGTTCAGCTCATGGACCTTGAGCTGGCGAGACGCATAAGCCACCGGCTTCCCGTGCTGCATCAGGACAACACCCAAATCAACTTGCGAAGCATCGGTAAATACAACAAATCCATCACTCCCAGAAAGAAGAGTGAGGACAGGAGCGGACGTGAGGCAGTCCTTCAGCTCCATAAATGCATCATTCAGCTCCATAAATGCATGCTCACAAGTGTCACTCCATACAAACTCGGCACCCTTCCGGGTTAACCTGGTCAACGGGGCTGCAATACGAGAGAATCTCTCGATAAAGCGTCGATAGTAGCCCGCCAAACCAAGAAAACTGTGGATCTCGGATGCGTTCGTGGGCTGGCCCCACTGACGCACGACATCAATCTTCGAGGGGTCCACTGCGACGCCCTGCCTCGTCACCACATGATCGAGGAACTTCACCTCCTCCTGTCAGAACTCGTACTTCTCCAGCCTCGCGTAAAGCTGGTGTGCACGGAGGGTCTGCAATGTAATCTCTAGATGCCGCTCATGCTCCTTACGGGTCCTCGAATATATCAGAATGTCGTCGATGAACACCACAACAAACTGGTCGAGATATGGACGGAAGACTTCGTTCATCAACTGCATGAATACTGCAGGCGCATTGGTCAGTCCGAAGGACATGACCTGGAACTCAAAATGACCGTAGCGCGTCCTGAAGGCTGTCTTCGGGATATCCTTATCTCGAACTCGAACCTGATGATAACCGGACCGCAAGTCAATCTTCGAAAAGAACTGCGCCTCCTGCAGCTGATCAAACAAGTCATCGATTCTCGAAAGCGGATACTTGTTCTTGATCGTGACCTTGTTGAGCTCGCGGTAATCTACACAAAGCCTCAACGAGCCATCCTTCTTCTTCACGAAGATTACCGGCGCTCCCCACGGCGAACTGCTAGGTCGGATATAAAGCCTAACTCACGTAGCTCGTCTAACTGCTTCTGCAGTTCCCGTAACTCCAACGGTGCCATACGATATGGGGCCTTCGAAATAGGCGCGGTACCGGGCACAAGATCAATCTGGAACTCGGTGTGCCGACGAGGTGGTAACCCCGGAATCTTCTGGAATACATCGGGAAAACCACAAACAACCAGCAGCTGGTCGATACACAAAGCAACTGGCTCCTCAACGGCACATGATAACAGGCAAGAAAACTGCTCTCCTCTGGGCTCGGCAACAAACTGGAACTCTGGCACGCCGGGTATACAGAACGTGAATATCCTCGCGGAGCAGTCCAATATAGAGTGGTACTCGGCGAGCCAATCCATGCCCAGGATGACATCAAAATCAGACATCGGCAATACATATAAGTCGGCAGGCAAGAAGATATCCTCAACCAGAACGGGACAAGATGCACAAAATCGGCCCAACACTACAGTCTTCCCTAAGGGCGTCGATACTGACAAACCCTCACGGGCAGACTCCATCGGTAAACCGGTCGATCGGCAGAAATCATCGGCCACAAAAGAATGCGATGAACCAGAATCAAACAATATACGTGCAATGCATGTAGAAACAAGGAGTGTACCCTCGACGACCCCTCTTGATACTGTGGGTCCTGCTGTGCAGCATAGAACCTGCCCTGGGCCTGCTGGGGAGGTGTAGGTCCCCTCTGAGGTCTCTACTGCTGCTGTGGCCACTGTGGGGGCCTAACCTGCTGCTCTCTGCTGCGGCGGGGGAGGTACAGGATGCTGATGTTGCGGTCGCTATTGCTGCTGTGGCGGCTGTCGTAGAGGCTGATGCAGTGTCCTCGACTGCTGTCGCTGCGGATGGGGACACTCGTGCACACGATATCCCGTCCACAGCACCCAAAGCAAGTACCGGTGAATGGTCCTGAAGGTGGTGCTGGGGGGGTACTGCTGGTGCTCGGAATGCTGGGCGAGTCGTACGTCGCTGCTGTGAACGATGCTGCTGCGGCTGTGAACTACCAGAAGGCGCCTTCCTCTTCTGGTCTCCCCTCTGATCACGGGCTCTCTGCACACTAGCCCAATCTGTCTCATATATCATGGCTCTCTCCACTATCTGCTCAAATATCGGAAGCATGTGTCCAATCACACGGCTCCTGAGGGCAGGACGTAAGCCGTTCTCAAAACGGCGGGCCTTCCACCCCTCATCATCTACAAGATACGTCGCGAACCTCGAGAGTGCGACGAAACGTGTCTCATACTGGGACACAGTCATGTCCCCCTGGACCAGAGTCTCAAACTCTAATGCGGGCTGCTGGCGCACATGCTCAGGAAAGAACTTTCGGTCAAACCGGTCTGTAAAGTCCTCCCAGGTCCACTCAAAGTTGGCCGCTACCGACCGGGCTACAGATGCCCATCAATGCTGTGCCTCACCCTGAAGGAGAAATATGGCTAATGAGACTTGCTGCTGGGTCGTGCATCTCATGGTGTCGAATATCTTTTCCACCTCAGAGCACCATATCTCGGCTGCAGTGGGGTCTGGCTCACGCCTGAAACGTGGAGGATCGTGCCGTCGGAAGTCCTTGAGAAGGGGCGCTCTCTCGCTCCTGCTCGGCCTCGGCCGCGCGTAACAGTGGGACGCCTGCTCTGCCCCTGAAGAATAGCGGTCATCGCCTGTAGCATCTGCTGCACCTGGGTGGCACTCACAGGTATGGTCGGATTCGCACCGGTCTCAGGTAAAGGAGTGACATCTACAGGCTGGAAATTAGGAATATCCGGTGGTGGAGCAGGAGTCACAGGTGGTAGAGCGAGAGTACCAGGTGGTGGAGCGGGATTCGCTCGGGTCGGTCTTCTAGCCATTACGTCCTACAGGAAGCAATAAGGGCCTATCAGCCTTGAGAATTCTCGAAGGCATAAACGTCATAGGGCTATGTCGGAAAATTGCTAAATTATCAAGACTCGAAACCTATTCGTTCTAAGTTCATAATAGATATGTGTTGTGATATCAGGTATTCCCAAGTTATGCTCTGATACCAACTTCTGTCACGCTCCAAACTCGAAAACCGGGCTCACAAAATTTTCGAACGCCGAATCCGGCGCCGATAGCCTCCGTAGTACCCCATTCTCGGATTCCGATACTTACATACCAGATTCCGATCCTTGGATCCTACAAGGAGGATTTTCAGTATGAATTTTTTTTTTAAAGGAGCATAACCACAAGCATAACCAAGTCACAAACAACAACACCACATATCCACTATAACAAAAACTTTTAAGTACAATGCGGGAAAGGAAATACAGTATAGTCAAAAGGCTCCAAAATGATCTGATTCACGCTCCTGCCTCAGCGCTGCTTCTGACTAACGCTATCTGCACGCAACAGTCGTGCATAAGCTTACAAAAGCTTAGAGGGTGGTGTAAGTGTGTGTACAAGGCAAACGCCAAGTGTACAATATCAGAGTAATGCGGAAATATGCGGTAAGTCCATGGATGCTATCAGTTGTACCAGAACTATGTAATGTAAGGCATGAATGATATCAGTCATACCAAGGCCATGCGATGTGAAACATGAATGCTATCGGCCATACCGACGCAATGCAAGGCCTACGTAGCCGAATGCCATATGCGAGATGCAATACAAGCATGTCAGTCCTCATCATGTACACATATTAGTACAGTTCCTCTCTGGATATCACCAGGGTCTAATACATCTCACACTGACTGCCTCCTCCCTAGCTGCACAGTCAAGCAAGTGGAAGAGACCACACTATCTGTAACATCCCGAAATTTCACTGTTTTGGATTTCAAAAAAATTCTTAAAATTTATTATTATTATTATTATTATTAACTTATAATATCACTTAATGACCATTATTCAATGTTAGTTTAGGCTGGGGTGGACCAGTCTAGTTATGATGGGACAAGTGCAAGTCGTCAAGCCGAATAGTCCGTTTACACCTAGCAACAGCCCGTGTGGGCCACCCAGCGACCGAGGAGGTTCAGAAAAATCTAAAACTTTAGAAAATCATAGATCTCACTGGGCTTGTGGTCCATCGCGGACTGCGGACTCAGTGGACACCTAGAAGTACCATCTGGCGCTTGCCCAATGCGCCCCACCAATGCCAGATTAAAATCGGGCACTGACAAAAGAAACTGAGATTCCGGGCCTTCCAGCCGTCGGATTCTTCTAAATTACGGTGAAGGTTTAATGTATTTTTCTACGCCTGTCCACCAAATCTGGGCCCCGATCGTGGCACGATGACCGTTGATCATGAATCGGACCCGTACGACGACCAAACCCCATATCCGATCGTCCCAAATTTTACGTGGCCCCTCATCGGGCCATGGAGACCCTATCCTATAAGCTTCATGGTCAGAGGGTTGCCAGAACCGCTTCAATCACCAAAATGGCCCTCGCAGGGCCACTTAAGGGACGGAATCGCTTACGCAGACCCTATATCCGTTCATCCGTTTGTCCCCAAAATTTACATGGGCCCTAATTGGGCCATAAGACACCTACCCACCGAATTTGGTGACCTAAGGGCCGTTAGGGCCACCCCAACTTCAATAAGGAGCCCTAGAAGGCTAGTTTGGGAAAATTGTGGGAACTTAAGTGATTTGAGTCGTCCACTCTTATGCAAAGTTGAGGATTTCAGACCATCGGTTTGTGACCAAACTTCACACATCGAGTAAAGATATTTCCCTCCTCATATCCGTATAGCCGCGGCCCCGATCGACCATCGGTGACCGTTGAACAGACTTCTAATCATTTCTGTCGATCGGCGCGTCGAAATGGCGGACCGATTGTGTCTATACGTAGATCATCATTAGGACTAACTATCCTACGGTGTATATCGACTAGTACACCCCATAAACTAGAAAAACTCTCCCATAGGGTTAATATAGTAAAGACCCAACATTCGGGGCCAATTGCTCCAAAACTGGCACTATATAAAGGCCTTATTTGGGCACCCCCTCTCTCCATACGATTTTGCCCTAGAGAAGGGGGGAGAGAAGAGAGAGAAAGGGGAGAAAGAAGAAAGGAAGGAGAGAGGAAGGGAGAGTGAAGAAAGAAGAGCAAGGTGGGCTCAAGGAAATCAAACCCCCACAACTCCATACATCTTCTCAAAGGAGGATTCCTCATCCACAACCGCCCTTTTCACTCCGTTGATCATCTAGGTAAGATCCACCACCCATTTTCGTTGAAACCCTTGTGATGAGGAGGGATTTATTTAGGATTCTAACATATAAATGTTACTTTAGGGATTCCGGCCGATTGACACCGGGTTCGGCATCTCTAGGTCATTTTTCAAGTCTCCAACAATCCATAGGTGCGGACTATTATCCTTAGGTGGTCTAGCATCAATTATAATTTGAGTTTAATGATTTTGTGTGTATGGGATGTTGTTTGGAGGATTTAGAGGAAACCTAGGAATTTCATGTTCGTTGGAATCGTATGGATTTGCATGTTTAGTTCCCTTTTGATGTTGATCTTGCCTCTTATATGCTTGGTTACAATGAATGTTGTATGTCATGTCTTGATGGAGTTGTGTGTAATGTTCTTTATAACATGTTGTTTGTCTCTCACATGGTTAGGTAGAAAATCAAATGCTTACATGCTCATGTCTTGGTGATCCATGTATGTTGTTCCTCATAACATGTATGACTTGTTCACGTTTGCGCATTTTGGTCCTATGAGATGTGGGAAGTGCTTCACTTCCATAAAAACACACACTACATACAAGCACCTTATTTAAATGCGTTGTTAGCTTGCTTGTAGAAGAATTTCAGAAGGGTGTGATGAATGTGTATACATTATATCGGCTATGCTAGTAGATAACAATGATAAATAACATGCCATGACTGTTGTCGACCCTTGGGTTGGTCAGGAAATGAGGAGAGTGAGGGTGGTCCCGTTGGTAGGACTATCCTGGGGCTAGGCCGTGGGTTTGGGCGAGTGCGGATGGGCGGCAGTAGTTAGACTACATGGGTCGCCTATACCCGATGTTGTTGTCTGTTGCGTGTTGCCTGAACTTGTGCGGTATACCCTAATACTGACCAATCTTGTCTGTTAACCTTGATTGCTCACACATATATGGAACCTGGCACACCCTACCAACCGTGGTTAGCCCACTGATAGCGAACCGAACATTGATCCACCGTCTCGTGAGCCGGGCATGGTGGAATGAGACACTGTGTCCGAGCTGTCGGCGCTACGCTGGGGTGACACGCCTCCCCGTAGTGACCACGAGCGATCCCTTCCTCTCAGCACTCCCCATGTGCTTAGTGTCGGGGATGGAGAACCCGACGGGATCACAGATCGCGGTGCCCTGGCCTCGCGCATTGAGGGTCTCGACACCGCAACTAGTTGAGGGCATTGATACGTGGGGTGAATCAGTTTCTCAAACCTGCTGGATGAACGGAATTAAGTAAGAACTTGGCTAACAATCATTGCATCGCATTAGCTAGGGTGGCGACTCGGCAGTCGAGGTCGCTCTGAGGGAGTGTTGTCATATGCGATCGTAAGATGGAGTCGCTTGAGGGAGAGTTGTGGCGAGGGCATGCATCATATCATTCACCATGCATACGCATTATCAAGATTAGCTTAGTATCTATGAATGTTGCCTTTCATTAAATTCATGTTATAACTGCTGCCTGTTAAAACTTAAGACTAATAGCACCCACTGAGTTGATCACTCACTCCCACTCTGGGACGGTGTTTTAAAACACCAACCAGACACTTCAGTAGCTGCAGGTGATGCTGAATTCGAGAGCCGAGCGGCGTGAGTCTCGATGAGGAGGACGAGCTATCCTACTTCCAGTTGATGGGCGGTTATCCATCGGCTTAGGAGACTGGATTCTGGAGCGTTGAGTCGTGGGCTCAGCGCACAATTCTTTTGGGCGTATGATTCTCTTTGCGATTTTGTTGGGCATCGCCTTGTGCGGCCCATTTATATTCTTTTGAACCTGTATATATTGATTCCTTTCAGTTCAGTAGATTAGTTGTGGATGTGCCTCATGTTTCAATTAATTCCATGCTGCGCATTTAAACTTGATAAATCATAAAACTATAAAATTGATGATAAGTGACACTAGGGACTCGGGAGTCGAGCGTATGCACGACCTCTGATTTTTCGGGGCGTTACACTATCCGCCTGACTAGTAGTCTGCCAATACCTACCCGGCTCGTCGATAGCGGACACATTTGCGATCTGGTCAAACTCAGCCTAGCTTATAGCCCCCCTCACTCAGGCGGATAAGGCCACACCCCCTTCCAACCGACCACGACACAGTGAGAGACGCGGCCTACTGGTATTCGGCACTCGAGCGCTCGTGTATCCACTCGGTCCAGACGTTGGAGCATCTCCTGGTACCAAAAAGGTTCTGGGACTTTCACCCAAGGACATCCTAAGTGCCCACAGTGCTAGAACAAAGTATTTCCGGTATCCGATACGGCCATTCACGATGTGCCTGTGGAGCCGCAGCCCTGATGTCGCTAGGGCGTGCAGTGATCAAGTCACATATATGCGAGATGCATGATTCACACCGTACAATCATGTAGCAATCTCACGCGTACCACGCGATCATGTGGGGCACTCCGTCTCATAAGGAGTCCCGTAAATGTCTAGCCCAACGGCTTATGCTATGATCAAACATTCCTCATATCAAGCATACAAATGATGCGTATGGGTATGAATCATGGAGCTTTACTAAGCATGTTATAAGTGGTGAACTATCAACAAATGTGGGCCTACTAATCGGCCCTAGGGAGAGTTATAATGCGGACATTTAACTAACATTATTCTTACAACGTGGACGTCAAACCAACATTTCTCCCAAGGCATAACCTGTCATCAAACATTATTACACACACTATGGAGGAATCCCTCATTGCAATGGACCCTAAGGACGTCCTATTGGGCCTCAACCCATGGGCCTTATATTCATCAAATGCACCGCATTATATGGGCCTTTTATAAATCAAGTGGGCCACATCAAAGGGGCCTTATGTACATTGCAATGGGCCATATCACATGGGCCTTATATATACACCAAGGTGGCCTCAGTGGATGACCACAAATAAATCAAAATGGGCCCATACACATACCAAGGCGGGGTCCACTTGAACTATAGATCTATCTTATTTTTTTTTAATCTTGAGCCCAATGGTTGGGTCGTTTGGATGTAACACATGCATCAAGGATAGGGCCTACCAAACTATGGGTCCAGTTCATTCTTCAGCCCATGCTTCAAAATGGGCTTTTAAAATGGATGGATAGAGTGGATGCAACACATGCATCATGGTGTGGGCCCACATGAAGGCCCACCCCCATGTGTGTGTGTGTGTGTGTGGTGTGTGTGATATATATATATATATTTATATATATATATATATATATATATATATATATATATCCACACACATGCACACCCACACAGGCACGCACACACACGCATGCACACACATGCACACCTACACATGCACGCACGCACACATGAACACCCCCACACGCACGCACACACATGCAACCCCACCGTCCAGGGGACGGTGGGGATAAAACAAATAAATCACAGTGGGCTCCCACCGTCCGCCTGGACGGTGGGATTTAAACACATACATCACTGTGGGCTCTAGGTGGGGCCCACCATGTTGCTTATATGCCATCCAATCCATCCATAAGGTCACACGTGCCTGGATGAAGGGTAAAGACAAATTTCAGCTTGATCTGAAACTTCTGTGGGCCCAGAAATGGGTTGCAACGGTAGAGTTCAATTCACACTGTTTCCTATAATGTGGGCCACCTGAGACATGGATGGGCCTGAAATTTGGAGGGGACCCACTTCAGGTCGTGGCCCACTAAATGGACGGAGTGGATATAATAAATACATCATGGTGGGGCCCACGGCTGAGGGCCGTGGGACCAGCCCGTCCGCCCGCTGCACGCGCAGGCAGCGCCTGCGCCTCTGGCACTGTCAGCGGCAGCAGCAGAAGTTGCTGCCCTTATATATATATATTTTTTATTTTTTTTTTTGAAACTTATTTTTTTGAGGTTTTTCTCATGTGGGGGCCCGCATCAGGTGAATCTGACCCAACCGTTGGGTCCCATGGCTTAATACAAGTCATATAAGCCCAATATTGAATATATTTTGGAGCAAAGAAACGTCGGGTGATTTTTCAACGGTAACGGCAACTGTTTTCAACGCTATGGCCCGCCAGATACTCGGATTAACCTCATTTTTCGGCTCAACGCCTAAAATGAGTTGGTAAATAGGATGGACGGCTTGGATTGAATACATTAATTAAGGTGGGGCCTACATGAGCACCCACTCCAAAGCTTGGTAAACCAAGCAAATATTTGTGTTTTCCCATTGCAGTTTACGTCCAGCGTCCTTGGGACGCTGGACAGTTGGGTATAACGCATGCATTTAAGGTGGACCCCACTCAGGTGGGCCACCAAATGATTTGATGGTGTGGGTACACACATATGAAGTGGACCTCACTTATAGATGGCTTGGATAAAAGTTATGCCTTGTGGTGGGGTCCATCCAAGTGGGCCATAAGGCCATAATATCATACAAAATAATAAAATAAAAAGACAGTGGGACACGCGTGATGGAGGGACCCCGACATTATGGGCCCTCCGTTTCAAACATCCAATCATACATCAATGGGTCCCATTGCATATGGGCCCTCCAAATAAAAGATCAACGGTGGAGATCCCTCTCCACCCAAAATGAACGGTCTATGTGACCTCTTTATGCAAGGAAATATAAACATCATGATGGGGTCCATGAAGAATGGCCCCATCATGGAATGATCATGAGGATCAAGGTGGGCCATCGGCCACACCTAGGGTCCCAAGTGAGATCCACACTATTGATCGGTAGGCCCCACTTGGCCCATCATCAAAAACATGAAAAAACCTATCCTATAAAGCACCCACCGGTTGATCTCTTCTGTCCGTTGGAACGCCACCCTCCTTGTGCTCCTCTTTGATGGTGGAAATGAGAAATGGATGATGGATGGCTGGATGATGATGGGTTTTGGAATGGGAATGGTGGGCCACAAATCACTTTTCTCTCATGGAAGGCTTGAACGTGGGATTTTTTTTTCCTTGCTTGGGAATGTGGAAAAATGAGAAGGAGAGAAAGGGTTGTAAGGGAGAGAAAGTGATGTGAGGTGATGGATGTGGTACTTGACTAGGTATGGGTGTGTAAGAGAGAGGGTAAGAAAGAGTTGACTTTGGAGAGAGAAAGCATGGGTTGCTTGTACTTGATATTGAAGTGATTGATTGATTGATATGATTGATTGATTGATGGGATTGATTTGACATTGCGTAGAGATTCTCTTGGGATTGAGAAAGCGCGGCGTTTCTTTGAAATAAACGCCGGCTCACATCTTCTGGTCAGGGTATTGGATTGGTGCGTGAGTCGCGGCGTTGGAACCGCGGCGACGGTGCGGTCGCAATGATACAGGTCTCGGATTAAACCGACTCGAATCTAAAGAAAACGACTTACGGTCGTGCGCAACGTCGGTTATCAATCGCGGATTGTCGGACTTCGTCGGAAAGGATCGTTGTAGTCGACGGAACAGTACGGACTAGGATACAGGTCTTACAAAGGAAAACCTTGATTCGTGCAGGGCTAAGTCAGGAATCTAGTATTGTTTGAATATTAAGAGTTTGGGGTTAGAGATTGTGCGTACCTTTCACCTTTGGGGGCCTTCTTATTTATATATGAAGAGAGTCAGTATCGTAGAGGACATATATTCCTATTTGGTAGGAACTGATTATAGTAAGATTCGGATTCCTTGAGGGGCGATTTTTCTAAATCCTTGGCTGGAATCTCGGGGTGATCCGTGTGAGAGTCGGTTTCCACGATCTTCGGCTAAGAACGCGGACAGACCTGGTTAGGGCCAAGCTGGATCTTACAGAGGGTGGGTTCAGCTGTCCTGAAGTAGTCCGACCTAGGTCACAGCTGAAGTCGGTGTTGTGTTTGTCTAAGGATGAGTTTTGCCGACTTGAGGTAAGTTAGCTTACTTCACATCGCAGTTGATTAGTAACTGTCTCGACCTTGTGCCTAGAGGTTGAGCTCGGCCTTTTCCCGTACTTAGTCGAGGAGGTCGAGCTCGGCCTTTCTCCATACTTGGTTGATGAGACGGAGGTCTAGCCACTGGATCGCTCCAGTCGCTTGTTTGAATTGTTGACCTGGCTTGTCAATAGTAAGTCAGTCTATTTTCCCCATAATATTAATCAATGTGAAAAACCATTGGCCTCCGAATAATTTAATAAAAATGTTGTTTTAATGCCTATTTAGAACGCGAGATTAAATGGTATGGAGTTGCATTAGGTGAAACTAATATAATTATTATATAATGATTATATGTCTGAAATACAATGATAATTTGACTATCTAATCCCATGTTAATCCCATGTTCGGAATTAAAATTTTCTTTTAAGAATTTCAATGTATTAACTGAAACTAGTATTTAGTGTCCCATGGCACTTTAATCAATGAACTAGATTTTAAAACTAATGCCAGTCACCTATATACATATACAATTCAATTGTCACATATTATAAAGGGCTCGTATGGTTGGATGGTAGGGATAAAATACATACATCAATGTGAAATTCACATATGCAGTGGATTTTGAAATGAACTCATGACCTCAATGTTAGAAAGTGCCCACTATACCACTGAGTCATTGGTTGGAACTCTGATATAATACTTACATTAATTCAAATCATTTCTATTATTTTCAAATGCTGAATGGGATTTATATCGTATCAAATGCATCCCACCTGATTTCTCATTTCAAACAGGAGTTAATTTTGAGCTTTCGGTCATTTTTAGTTTTTACTATTTCTGTTAGGTTATAAAAAACTAAAAATAAAAAAAAATAAAAAGATAAAAGTCATTTTATTATTTTTATACTTTTAAATGGTCTTGCAACAACTTTTAATTAAGTCCTTATTTTAATCATGAGAAGGGTTTAAGATAATTTAAAACTCATTTTATTATTTTTACTATTTCTAAACCATATCACGGTTTACAAATTACACAAGTAATATTTAGAGCTTTGTAAAGCGGCACACACCAAAAGCCATTCCAAACTTCGTTGTGGTAAGCCAAACGACGACGTGTACCAAGAGGGGATTCTAATGCATATCATGGGTAGGCCCCACACTGCTTAAAACCTATGGTCCCATGTATGTGATCATTCCTTATATTGAAATGGAAGCTGTTTGGGTGCGGCACCGCAATTTCGTGTTTCCATCTGGTTTCTGAACACTTGGCATGATCCACACCGTCAATTTCATCTTTTCCAACATTAAATGGATAAGAGCAGAAGATTTAGAATCATATAATAATCCTAGCTCAACTACCATATCTGCTATTTTCAATGTCGACAGGGACATGGACCAAAAATCAGATCTCAATAATAAAAAACACTAGCAGACTTTTCTACCCATGATGTGGGCCTTACTTTTGCTGATGTGGATGGAAAGACTTCATGCCAATAAAATCTCTTCCATCAGGTGCGTCGCTATGTTTTTTGTATCATGGCTAAAAATTAGGCTGATTCAACACTCAGGTGGGCCACACTATGGAAAATAGTTAACATAGGAAGTCTCACCATAAAAATCATCCAAATTTCGTATGGGTCCATCATATGTATACACCATCCAATCCACTCACCTGGCATGCCACGACAGGATGACTGAATTAGCCAAAAATCAAGACATTTCCAAACTCATGTGGGCCACATAAATTTATAGGTTTTAAGATTAATTTAAAAATGTTCGAATGGCATGGCTGAGCCAAGTCCTAAATGATCCATGCCCAAAATGAGACGTTCCTGATAGACAGATGAGGTGGATTTAATGCATTTTTATTAGATGAAGTCACATCTAGTCATGCTTCTCGTAGATGCAGATTTATTATGACTTATTGTCAAATTAAATATCAAATAACTTTTAAACAGCAGCCTATCATCCAATTCAATTTCATTACGTCATACCTACGATAATGAAGTAAGGCAATTTCTACTCCTTTCACACCTATGCAATGCGACATGAGTGGAGTCATTTATTAAATGGTTAAGATAACTTACACGCGTGTGCAGTGCATCTTGTCCACATGCCACCACATGTGCCAACATGGTAAACAGTGCAATATCCAAGCCGTCCATCAAATGCAAAGGTGAAGATGCTACTTTAGAAACAGATTTACCACAGCCGTAGTAGATTTGTTTTGGAAAATGTGGCCCACTTGACTAATGGATTAACCTGAACTTTGGGGAATGTCAGATGATTAAGGTAAATCAATCAAAGAGAATGTTGGCCAGGGGTCAGACTAGATGTTCCATAGTTATAGCTACCACAAATTAGGGTCCGTCAGTGATTAACTTTCATTCTATCATATGCATGTGACATCCAAACCTTCCAATAGGTTGGACCAACTATAAGGATCACCGTGTTAAAAAACAGCCACATCCACTAATCAGGTGGGCCATGCCATTGAAAACAGTTTCTATCCAAGATAAAAAAAAAATACAAATGTTGTTCACTTGATGAGTAAATGTGGCTGATTTATTCACAAGATAATCCTCATGACGTGAGAAAACTATTGGATGGATATAAACACCCCCACCTTAGACTGACGAGTTGATTAAGTTGGACCGAATCAACTCCATTAAGCATCAACCCTAATTAGAGCTTAAACCAACATAATCCAAAATCCTAACCTTAGAATCCAGTCGGGCCAATCAATCCAACCTAACTCACCTAGTTAAACCTGATTAGAACTTAGCTAAATTCAACTTAGTTAAACCTAGTCAAATCACTGAGTTGACCCACTGAGGCAATTCAACCAATCAATCTACCCAGTCAACTCACCGAGACAAGTCGAGTTCTAAATCAAATCCTAAACCAAACCTATATATATCCAAAACAGTCAAGCTCATATATTTACGGTCCTGATCAAATCAGATTAAGTGGGTTTACAAATTTTTTGTTAGAATTATGACTAGAATGGTTAGACTCACCCTAGCTCTTCCGATTTCATTCCGATTACTCGAAATCGAGTAACTCGGACGAGTCAACTCCGTTTGAAACGATGTTTAGAACTGATGCATTGCATGCAGGTCCATCGCAACAAACTATGTAAATATGTGTTCTTTTATTTGCCATCGCCATCCATCAATTCAACAATTACTTCTGATGACCGTCCAAATGCGTGCCCACAAATTGGACGGTTAAGAATTCATCTCACAGCTTTTGGTTGTGACCACTATGAGCTGGTGTATTGATTGAATGGTCTGGACCAGTTTGAAATATGCAACAGAACCTTTTTTAGAGAGCGATATACAGAGGTGAATGGGGTGCAGTTGGTACCACTTTGGTCATGTATCTATCACAATTCAATTCGATCAAGCATCCAATTACGGAGTCACTGACGGTCCACTTTGTGGGAACTCCCTTTGGTGGGCCATGGCTCGAAATCTTCCTAATCCGATGATCCAAGGACGCAGATGTATGGGTTCTATCTACACCGTCTATCCATTTTTCCATATCATTTTAAGATAAAAGCCCAAAAATGAGACAGATCCAAGGCTCAAGTGGACCACGCCAAATGAAGCAGTGTCGATAATGAAGCCCACCGTTGAAATTTTTCCAAAGCCCACAGTGATGTTTATTTGCCATCAGATCTGTTCATAAGGTCACATAGATTTGGATGAAGGTAAAATACAATTATCACCGTTGATCAAAACTTCTACAGCTCTCAAGAAGTTTTTAACGGTGGGCGTTCAATTCTCACTGTGTGGTCCACCTGAGCTTTGGATCTACCTCAATTTGAGACTCATACATAAAATGATATGGAAAAATGGATAGATGGTATGTATAAAACCCATACATCACGGTGGGCCCTCAAAGCCCTACCTGTTCCGAGCTCGAGACAAGTGGGGGTAATACTCAATCCGTGTCGATGATCCAAACCGTTGGATTAGATGTCAAAAATGAACGGTCCCAATTGTCAAAACCTGCAGATCAAGAAAGTAGGATTCCTGTCAATGTGGTCATCAATGTGGGGCCCAATGAGTAATTCTCTCCATATCGATCGATCTAATATAGATGAGATCGATCTGATTATCGTATCCATTGGAAGGGACGTCCTGAGAGAGAGAGGTCGAAAATATCTGCACCACACGTGGTGTACATCTATGAAGCCACGTGTCTCTATTCTCAGTGTTGGATTGATTGGTATGGGAAATGGATAACTGCATGACTGTTTCTAAGTTTCTCTTTCAGGGTATCTTAGTATGCTAAATGACATTACTGTCTCTCATTTTCAGTCCCCAAGGTGGTGTAGTGGACTTATTATATTGGATAAAAGAGATATTTTACTTTGGCCAATTACTAATAGTTGCTTGTCAAATGTCGATTGTTGAAATATTATTATAAGGTATGAATTGGAATCTAATTAACATCGAATAATTAATACTTTTGGCATCATTCTTAAATACTGTGATTTCGATATCATTTATTATCAAATTTTAAAGTAACTAAGTGAAGCAAAAGTTGGGTTTGAGGACAAGATCAAGTGAGCCCCACTATGATATTTATATGAAATCTACCCTGACCACCAAGTGCGTCATCTCATGAAAGTCTCGTAGCAGAGAGATCAACCTATTTTGAAATTCAAGTGGGTCATATAAATGGAAACAATTAAGATAGAGACACCCACCCTAGATTTTTACATGGTACGTTGTGATATGTACGTGAAATTCATTCCTACCATTAGATGCATCATCTTAATTAGGTCTAGGGCCAAAAAAATAGGCTGGCCAAGACTTTAGGTAGGTCACACACTTAGGTCCAGCTCCACAAACTCTATTTTAATACTGAGATGAGGGGTGCGAGTGGTGTGGGTGGGTGTATGAGTATGTGGGGGGTGGGTGGGTGTGTGTGTAAAAAAAAAGTAGGGCACGCTAAGGGAAACACTTGGGAGAGGGACACCCACCCTTGATTTTTACACGGTACTCAATGATGTTTACGGACTTCTACCATTGGATTTGTCATCTTAATTAAGCTAGGTATAGGAAAAAGAAAAGGCTTGACTTAGGCTTCAAGTGGGCCACACCAAATGAAATGGTTGAGAGAGACGCCCATTCTTGTCTTTTTAAGGCTCACCATAATGATTATATGAAATCTACTCTAACTATTAGATACAAACTAAAATTTATACATGAAAGGAAACAATTTCAAGGGTGAGCACAACCCTATTCGTTATTTCAAATGGGTGTGGTTGACATGAAGCATGGATGTGGCTAAATATTACGCCCAGAGCCTAACATAGTGTGATGCACCTAGTGGTAGGGGAAATCTCACGCAAATATCACAATGGCCTTATATGAAAATTTGTAGAATCTAATCTAATTTAGTTGAAAATAATCTAGTTTCGACAATCTCCTTATTTGACTCTATCTCTTAAACTCCTTTAATCAAATTTCAATTACATGTCTCCATATAAGTGAGGTTTTTAATTTACATGGATTCTATAGTAATTATTGTTGATGCAGTTTTCTGGTTAACCTTCCTTGGACCCTCGAGTACCTGCACAAGGAACAAGCAAGGAAGACCCTGGCTAGTGCAGGGTAACTTCCGATGTCAAAGTCAGGAATCCGGGTCTTGTACAAGTGGTTTAACAGTAAGGATTATGTGCGCATACCTTTCACCCTTATGGTTGCGTTTATTTATAGTTGGTGAGGTGTAGTAGAATAGAAAGAACCTCCCTATTTAGTAGGTGTATGTTGTAGACGCGTTAGAACTCCTAACGCATAGGAAATCTTCCGAGATCCCCGCCGAAGATCTCAGAATCCTAAATTGATCGTGCATTAGTGTAACAACCATAAATTTTGGTGCATTAAAAAAATTAAAATAGATATTTAAAAATTTTATTTTTAAATAAAAAATAAAAACAAGTCAATAGTTAAGTTGGTAAAGACATTCTTATTGAGAGATAGGTTTAAGGATCGATTCTTGAAGTAGTAATAATAAATTTTTATCAAATGTCATAAAAAAATTCAAATTCTGGATAAGGGAGGATGTGCTCATTCTATTTATGAGAATTTTCTTTAAAAAGGAATAGGAAGGTTTCTGCATTAAAAAAAAAAAAAAAAAAAAAAAAGATAGGAAGCCCTAAAGTAAAAGGAAGAGGAAATTCTAAGAATTCTTGATCAGGTAAGTTATAATCGTTAGATCTTTTTAATTTTTTATTATGTTGTTAATTTCTTGTTGATCTATACAATGGATGGTGTAGATCATCCACAACATCATCGTATAAGTGTGAAGAGTCTATTTTAATAAAGTGATGTTTTTATGATTTCAGATCTGCTTAGTAAAATTTTATGAATATATTGAATGGATGGAATCTGATTGTGTTAAAATAGATCTGTACGAATCATATGATTCCTAAGGCCAAAATATACAAAGGCTCTAATATTCAGATCAATCTACCATCAGATGTGCCACATTAGTTAGACTTAGAAGTGTTTGATAAAGGAAACTTAAATATTTTGCACAAGTGTTGCTATCACTTGATGTAGAAGGTCGAGATGGGCCATTGGCGAATGTGTGATTAGATCTACACTACTCTTCAAATACATAGAGGTAAAACATGACAAGACCTCAAGAATCTGAATGATCTAACCATCCGATGGACTACCCCGATCAAGTAATTGTCATTCAATTTTATAATCTTAAAAAGGAGAAAAAAATAGAATAGAAATTTTAATTATTTGATTATTTTGGATCTGGCCACCTAGGGTGTTAATCAGAGGTGGGCCGCACCATGTAATAAAAATATATGAATAATAATGTTGTTGATATAACTGATAGGATTTTTGAATTCAAACCACCTAATTACCTTATGGATTCTACAACCATCAAACTCAGGTGAGTGACCCAACTTGTCTCATAATTCATTAAAATTAAAATAAATCATTGTGATTGTTTGATTGATTTGTTGGTTTGAATATTTTGATATGATAATTGTATGATAAATTTATATGTGAATATTTTAATTGAGACAACTATGCCAAATATAAAAAATATGCATTACATATCATCCCTCATTCATTGCATTGCATAATGCATGGTCGATCCTAAGGGCCCTCCCTGGAAGAAATATCGATCCTGGTAGAGGGTTACCAGATGCGGGCTATGCCCAAGCCTACCGAAAGGTGGAAGCCTACCCAACGGGTGGATGCGGGTTGACGACCTCCAACCCAGCAGATGGACGATCACCCCATCTGATGCATTCATACCCCATTTTACATCATTGTACATGTATTTTTGTATTATTTTAATTAATATAATTATGAACCATGCTGGGTTATATCACTAAGCCTGGCCCGCTTATATTTTTATTGATGAAAAAACCGTACATATGTGAATGAGAGTGGGCCGGTGGCTCAAGAATAGGAATATGTGGTCAAGCCGGAAAGGACTTAAGGGACACGTGGCCCTACTTGACAGAGGAAGAAGTTGCTGTCTAAGACTAATCATGATATTTTTACTTTAATTATATTTGATTTTCTTATATTGTAAATTAATTCTTTCAAGTTCTTGGACATGTTTATTTCATTTCGTAAGATCCTAATTGAGAGGGTCCTTAGTTATGTTTATAATTAATTATTGGAACAAATGATCATTTTTTATTTTTGAGATGTTGTTGAGTATGAATGGAATGTAAATCTACGGTAGAGTTAGTAGGTAGATGAATAATTGTATAATTGAATGAAATTAGTACACTCAGTATACGTGTCATAGGCTGAAACTCGGGTCTAAGGGTGCACACTTTGGACTCGAATTTCAGGGCGTGACAGAATAGTATCAGAGAGATGCTCGTTCTAAATTTAGTGTGACCTGTAAGTTATGATCCCACATACATACATAATTGGTAGATCCCCTTTAATTAGAAATTGTACACTTAAGATTCCCTATTTGACTATTGTATATTAGGAAAAAAAAACGTAGAAAAATAAATAATAAATAAATAAATGTTCCATATTCATTGATGTATTTTTTTAAAAAAATAAATGTATAAAACAACATTAGGATGTTTCCCTATACTCTAATTTAATATTATTTGAATTGTAAAATTTAATTAAAAAAATTAAAATTTCCAAAATCCTACTATACAAAAATGGACAACGGTAGTCACTTTGATTGTAAAAATCGTAACTAAAATAAAAATAAAAAATTCATAATCTCTACTAAATTTTAAAAATTCCTTCTTATAGGATCATAAGTCCATATTTGGTGAAAAAAAAATATATTAAGAAAAATAAATAAATAAATATCAAACTCACTAGAATCTTTTTCAGGTATAGGACAACATCTTCCCCAAATTTTAAGGTATGGTTAATTTATTTCTAATTTTCTAACAAATTTCAACATTATATAGTGAAAATCTGAACTAGTTTACTATCCTTGATCAAACCAGATAAAATTATTGTTCAAAATAATTCCTGAATATTTTTTTTGAGTCAAATACATACCCTTAGACAACACCATAAAATTTTATGATTATTCGAGTTGTAAAGAAATTATAAACATTTAAGCACTAGATTGTAAACGATTGGAACGACTGTTGGACAGTGGAATTTTTCCCCTTTAGCAGCGATGAAAACCTTAGTAACAGTAATAATTTTAATCTGATTTTTTTCACTATATAATAATGGCATACTTTCCAAATTTCAAGTCATTCTGACTTTTAATTCGAATGTTAAAACTTTGTAAATAACATTGTGTCTATGGGTCTAAATTTAAAATATTCAATTTGTTATTTTGAGAGATGCAATACATAAAATTATAATTGTTTGATATCTGAAATTTAGAAACCCACCTAGGACTAGAGCTGGGCATCGGACCGAGTCGGATCGGATTTGGTCCAACTCGGCACCGTCGGAAAGATGGCTGGACTGATCCGAACTCGACCAGATCCGCGACCGAGTCCAGAACACCCTACTCGACCAGAATCATTATATTCTTGCCTGACTTCGAACCGATTCCGACTCGGTCAAAAAAACCGAGTCGGATCGGATTAGCTAAGGATCGAATTTTTCTACGGTGAAAATCATTATACTCGTTGCTATTTTCGGTGTGGTCCATTTGAGCTTTAAATATGATTCATTTTTTCTCCAGATGCATTAAAACGATCACAAGAAATGGATAAACGGTATGGATATATTAAATACATCATTGTGGGCCCATATAACGTGGATCTCATTTTGACCGTTCGTACAACTCGGAGCTCGAGAAAACAGCTGGCTTTCGGTGACGTGCACGGCACGCTAACGGGTGGATGTTCTGTGAAAGCATTTTCGTGTGTTGAGATTGTAGGTGGGGCCCACTGTAATGTTTTTCAGGAATCCACTCCGTTCATCCGTTTTTTGAGATCATTTTAGAACATGAGACCAAAAGTTAGCATGATCCAAGACTTAAGTGGGCCGTATTAAAGGAAAAGGTGGTTAGATAAATTCCTACCGTTGAAACCTCCCTGGGTTCGACGGTGATGTTTACATGACATCCATACTGTTAATAACGTCAATCCTACTGGGATTAACTGAAAAAGCAAATATTAGCATGATTCAAAATGTTTATGGCCCCACGAATAGTTCAACTGTAGACGTTCAATTATCACTTTTGTGGCCCACCTGTGCAGTGGATACGGTTCATTTTTAACCTCACGTACTGAAATAAACTCACAAAACGTATGGACGGGGAGGATTTCGCACAAACTTCGCAGTGGGTCCCACATGGGTTCCCAGCGGACGAACTTCTTTTGCAGGAAATAGCGTCCTTCTTGGCACGACACGTACCTACAGCTAGCTGTAGCCAGGTACGCAAGTGGATTGCGTACTGAGTAACTCGTTACGTTTTAACGTACTGAGTAAACTCTGTGGGGTCCACCGCGATTTACGTATTTTATCGGCTCTGTCCATCCATTTTAATAAATAATTTTATGGCTGGAGACCAAAAATGAAATATATCCAAATCTCAAGTGGACCTCACCACGGTAAACAGTGTGAATTGAAATTCTACGGTTGAAAATTTCTTGAGGCCCATAGAAGTTTTGGATCAAGCTGTTATTTGTGTTTTCCCTTCATCCCTGTCTTCTTGATCTTATGAAAAGGTTGGATGACATAAACATCACTTTGAGCCCTAGCAAAGTTTCAACAGTGGAAGTCATTATTCCCAATGTTTCCTTTGATGTGGTCCACTTGAGCTTTGGGTATCTTATTATTTTGGACTCAATGATTAAAATGATCTTTAATAACAGATGACGGTGTGGATAACCCACATACATTCATAATACGCTCAACTGAGTTTACTCGGTACGATAAAAGCGTACTAAGTAACTGTACGCAATTCCATTTCGTGTGGTACACGGAAACGGATTGGCTACTCCCCTGCCACAGCCCGTGGCTAGTGGTCGGTGCTTTGGGGCCCCACATGATATATGTGTTTCATCCATTCCGTTCATCCATTTTTAAAGATCATTTTAGTAATCATCTCAAAATTGAGAGAGATATAAATCTCAGGTGGACCACACCACATGAAAACAATAGTTATTGGATATCCACCATTAAAATCCTCCTAAGGCCTACTGTATTGTTATTTGACATCCAATCTGTTGATTAGGTCATACGGCTCAGATAAAGGGAAAAAACAAAAATCAGCTTGATCCAAAACTTTTATGGCCCTCAAAATGTTTTGAATGGTCGATACTCATTCAAAACTGTTTCCTCTAATGTGGTCCACTAGAGATTGATATATACCTCATCTTTGGACTCAGGCCTTAAAATGATCTTTAAAATATACGAACGGCATGGATGAAACAAATACATCATGGTGGGGCCCACAGAGCACCGACCACCAGCCATTGTTTGATGTGAGGGAGAGTAGCCAATGTTTCTGTGGTACACGGCGAATCCTATTACTGTACTCAGTAAACTCGGTTGGGCCCACCCTGAATGCATGTGATTTATCCACGCCGTCCATTCGCTTTTCCATATCATTCTAGTGGTTGAACCTAAAATTGATGAATATCCAGAGCATTAAAATAAGCTCGCCAAATGGATGGGCGGTTTGGATATAAAACATACCTGTGACTCTCTTTATCTTTCCCTCTTTCATCATTTCTCAATATCTCTCCAGTAGAGATATTCAAGCTCCGAAACCTTTTTTTTATCTTCTTCTTCAACAGAAATAGAGAGGCATACGGAGAGAGAACCATCTTCGTGCCTTCTTGTTCAACAGAAATAAAAGACATATAAGGAGAGAACCTTCTTCTTGCCTTCTTCTTCAACAGAAATAGAAAGACTTGCGAGAGAGAATAGCAGATAAGACCGATAGAGAGAGAGATAGAGAGTACATTAGGCGGGATTTTTTGGCACCGAATCTAAATTCAGGCGGTAAAAGTTTTTTAATATATATAATACATACGGCTGCCATTCAGGTCGAGTCTGTTCGGGTCGGGTCGGGTACATTCGGGTCGGGTATCCGGGTCTGTTCGGATATAGGTTTATCCGTACCCGAGCCGAAAAGAATCGGATCTGGAAAATCTGACCCGATCAGGCCTGATCTTGGCCGTCGGATCTGTTCGGAACGGGGCGGATCGGGGCGGATCCACCGGATCGGGTCCATTTTGCCCAGCTCTACCTAGGACTCCCACAATATTAAAAAATAATAATAATAATAACGATATATTATATATATATATAGATATTGCCCCTCATATTTTGTTAAATAATGAAAATCACATGATTTGAAAAAAAAAAAAAAAAAACTCATACTAATTAATTACGAGTCCAATTAAGGTGATTCAATGGCCACATCGTAGATTGATAAATCGAGTTCAAAAGAAAATAATTAAGAAACTAGAAATTTAAAAATTTTCAAATCAAAATTAGTTTTATGTTTAATTAGAAAAAAAAAACATTTATTTCTAGACAACCCTCACTGTTTAAATTTTTAATTTTTTATAAATCTTATTTTTTTGATAAAATTTTACATACTTATAAATTTACCACTAAAAAAACTAAGAGATTATTCAGTATTTAAAACCATACATAACGTATGCGTGGCCAACGCTATTAAAACAAGAAAATTTTGAGATATTAATTTCTAAATCTCGAGGACGAGATTTATTTAAGGGGGGTAGAATGTAACAACCCTAAATTTTGGTGCATTAAAAAATTAAAATAGATATTTAAAAATTTTATTTTTAAATAAAAAATAAAAACAAGTCAATAGTCAAGTTGGTAAGAACATTCTTAATTGAGAGATAAGTTTTAGGATCAATTCTTGAAGTGGTAATAATAAAATTTTTATCAAATGTCATAAAAAAATTCAAATTCTGGATAAGAGAGGATGTGCTCATCCTATCTTATGAGAATTTTCTTTAAAAAGGGATACGGAAGGTTTCTGCATTAAAAAAAAAAAAAAAAGAGAGATAGGAAGCCCTAAAGAGGAAATTCTAAGAAGTCTCGATCAGGTAAGTTCTAATTGTTAGATCTTTTTATTTTTTATTATGTTGTTAATTTCTTGTTGATCTATACAGTGGATGGTGTAGATCATCCACACCATCATTGTATAAGTGTGAAGAGTCTATTTTAAAAAGTGATGTTTTTATGATTTCATATCTGGTTAGTAAAATTTTATGAATATATTAAATGGATGGAATCTGATTGTTTTAAAATAGATCTGTACGGATCATATGATCCTTAAGGCCAAAATATACAAGGGCCCTAATATTCAGATCAATCTAACCATCAGATAGGCCACATTAGATAGACTTAGAAGTGTTTGATAAAGAAAACTTGAATATTTTGCGCAAGTGTTGCTATCACTTGATGTAGAAGGTCGAGATGGGCCATTGGCGAATGTGTGGTTAGATCCACACCACTCTTTAAATGCATAGAGGTAAAACATGACAAGACCTCAAGAATCTGAATGATCTGACCATCAATGGACCACCCCGATCAAGTAATTATCATTCAATTTTATAATCTTAAAAAGGAGAAAAAATAGAACAGAAATTTTATTATTTGATTATTTTGGATCTGGCCACCTAGGGTGTTAATCAGAGGTGGGCCGCACCATGTAATAAAAATATATAAATAATAATGTTGTTGATATAACTGATAGGATTTCTGAATTCAAACCAACCTAATTACCCTGTAGATTCTACACTACCAGACTCAGGTGAGTGACCCAACTTGTCTTATAATTCATTAAAATTAAAATAAATCATTGTGATTGTTTGATTGATTTACTGGTTTGAATATTTTGATATAATAATTGTACGATAAATTTATATGTGAATATTTTAATTGAGACAACTATGCCAAATATAAAAAATATGCATTACATATCATCCCTCATTTATTGCATTGTATAATGCATGGTCGATCCTAAGGGCCCTCCCTGGAAGAAATGTCGATCCTGGTAGAGTGTTACCAGATGCAGGCTATGCCCAAGCCTACCAAAAGGTGGAAGCCTACTCAACGGGTGGATGCGGGTTGACGACCTCCAACCCAAGCAGATGGACGATCACCCCATCTGATGCATTTATACCTCATTTTACATCATTGTAGATGTATTTTTGTATTATTTTAATTGATAAATTATGAACCATGCTGGGTTATATCACTAAGCCTGACCAGATTACATTTTTATTGATGGAAAAACCGAACAGGTGTGAATGAGAGTGGGCCGGTGGCTCAAGAATAGGAATATGTGGTCAAGCCAAAAATTACTTAAGGGACACGTGGCCCTACTTGACAGAGCAAGAAGTTGTTGTCTAAGACTAATCATGATATTTTTACTTAATTATATTTGATTTTCTTATATTGTAAATTAATTCTTTCAAGTTCTTGGACATGTTTATTTCATTTCGTAAGATCCCAATTGAAAGGGTCTTTAGTTATGTTTATAATTAATTATTGGAATAAATGATCATTTCTTATTTTTGAGATGTTGTTGAGTATGAATGGAATGTAATCTCTACGGTAAAGCTAGTAAGTAGATGAATAATTGTATAATTGAATGAAATTAGTACATTCAGTGTACGTGTTATGGGCCGAAACTCGGGTCTGAGGGTGCACACTCTGTACTCGAATTTCGGGGCGTGACAGTTAGTTTCCGCGATCTTTGGAGGAAAGATCGGACAAGTTTTTCTTCATATTAGGTCAGTCTTCGTCCAAAACCGGGCGTGGTGGTCGTCTGAGCTTCGTTAAGGTCAGCTGGTGGAAGTCACAATGCAGAAGGATATGTCAGCTAAGCTATAAGAAGGTTGACATCATCCGTTGACTAAACCGATCAAAGGTCCTTGTGATGTCTTTATGATCTTCAGTTCCTGTAGCCTTAACTTCTTCATAAGGCCTGATAGGCTCTCAAAGTTATCTCTTGGAGAGTTCGTTGAAGGTCGTGCCGACCTTGGTCACCAGTCGACGATCGGCTATTTCACCGCCATTAGCTCATTAGGTCATGTCGAGTCTTGGTTCAACCTACTGTAACACCCCGAATTTTCGCTATTTCGGATTGCCAAAAATCCTTAAATTATATATATATATATATATATATTATATATATATATATATATATATATATATATATATAGTCACGTCGTCACTTACTGACCCTTGACGCTTGAGATGAGCTTATACGCTGATAGTACCGATAAAGAACCATACAAATAAGACTGATCAATCGTAGAGACCAATGAATCCAACCGAGCACTTAAACATCGAGTTTAGCTCCATGATTTGTTTCACATAGGGCCCAAATCTAACCGACCTGTCTCCGACTAATCAAACAACCGTAACTAAATTAGAGATTTACCTAAACCCGAGCCAGCTATGGGTCGAACCTTAATTAATAAACCAAATAAACCCAGTTACTCTTTTAGCTTAAAACCAACGGTTTAGAGTGATCATGACCGAATTACCATTTTCGATAATTTTGAATAGGCCATACTATGAACTTAGTTAATCCATACCTCAACAACTACGCCCAAGAAATCTCCCTACCCAATTTACTCTAGAAATGTCTCGATTACCCGAACAAGCTCTAGACCGCTCGTTAGTGGGCCACTAGTTCCGAATTATAGAGTATAATCTCACATCTCACCGGGCTTATGGTCCATCGCGGGCAACGGACTCAAACGGCGCCTGAAAACGGACGATTTGCATCGTCTAGCCCGCAATTGTAAAACGCAATTCTCCCAAGTAATTTACATAAGGACTTGTGAAGAGTATTCTTACTTGGAGTTTTTGGAGGAGATGAAACACGGGTTGCATGTTCTAGTGCGTACACTGGAACACACGCGCGCGGTCGGGCTCATGCGTAGGCGAAGCATGGGCAGTGTGGCTGTAGTGGCGCTAAATGACACACTTTGCATGTGCGCATCGTGTCGCAGAGTTGTCGCTCCTCTCAACCTTACGCGAACCGACGCGAGACGGTGCGATGGGTCTGGTCAGAGCCTTAGGACGGTGTGGATCTGAAAATCTAAAATGAGCTTAAGTTTTATAGGTGATTGAGAACGGTCGGATCTTAAATCTGAAACGTCCAGCCGTTTCTAAAAACGGATAGCTACCTTGAAAGCCACAACGATCTGAAAACGGACGGGCCAGGATGATCCAACGTTCAGATCTTCTGATCTGACGACCGGAAACGTTTGGGATTAATGGACAATGGCCAGAAACGTTTTTTAAACTTTCTGAACCATTGAATACCACACAACAATGGTACTATACCTGATGTCTATATAAACTGAACCATTCTAGTCCGAATTTCATCATCTCAACACACATCTCTCCCATCAAATCAAATACGATCCATAGCTTCATTCTAAAATACTTTGAACATCTCCACCGTCTGAGTCTGCCAGAAGAATTTGCTCTGTTAAAATTGTTCCACAGTGGACCTATCGTGATTGTTACACGCTGGATCCAGATAAGGCTTGTCTTATTCTGGAAGCAATTTACCTGTAACCCATCAGCAGTTAATAAGGAGGCGAATCATGTTTTAAATACAACGTATTTTATATTTTATACATGATTCAACTTAGTGAAATATTTTATTTTCTATTATTTTTTATATTTTTGATCTATCCAATCGTAAATTCCCAACATATAGAAGTCTATAACCCACAAAACAAAAGATAAATCATGCACGTGGTTTACCGTGGGCCACTATCCAATACATATTTCCAAGCGGAATGATCACATGCATTTGAACATCTGAGTTACCGTACGTTCCAGCTGTGTGGGACCCACCATGAATTGTTTGTTCCATCCAACACGTGTGCACTAGATTCACCTCCTCGCTTTAAGCCCAGACCTCCATCCCACAGCACTGGGAACAATTGGGATGAGGACAATCACAAAAGAAACTTCCAGATTGTGTGTGTGGCGCCCACCATGATTTTGCCATCTAATCCATTCATCTGACGCAAAACATCAGTATAACCAGACCCTTTAAAAAGCTGGCTATTCCATACATCGGGTGGACCATACTGTATGAATTTAGAGATTTTAGGCGTGATTTCTCATTTTTACCTTTGGTGTGGCCCACTTGAGTTATAGATCGGCCTGATTTGTCGGATGTACAATTAGAATGAGTTGTCTAGCCTGATGTACGGATCAGATTTTTCACACGTCACTTCAGTTATTATCATTCCACCCACCATTTCTCATGGTTTGGAGACACGTGTTCACTACTCTAGGATGCGCACCGTGCGCAAACGGTCTGTCCGCGCAAGTATCCAAAATTTCCAAAAGCTAAAAAGGAGTGTTTGATGCTCCAGCAGAGTACGAAGCTTGATACACAGGTACTCTTGAATTGTAAAAGTCTCATATATTAAATCAAAACAAACCGTCTAGGTTGTGGAATCCTCTATTGCTGAATCAGACGTTCAAAATCAGTTCGATTGAATGGCCCCAACCTCTGATTTATGTACACTTGTTTCTTGAAATAGGATCGTGGATACTGTTCATTTCAACCGTCCAATAAATGTCCCCCAATCCGATCGTCAGCTATTGAAATAACCAATATCTTCTTCTTCTTTTTTCCATGATGCATGAAAACTAAGAACCTTAATTTGAGTTATATGCCACGTAGTAATTTTTATGTAATTTTCTAAGGGGTGGTGTTCATCATCGCACTCCGCCAGAGTATCAAAGCTGTTCTCAAACTGAGAAGTTGGAAAAGATAGGAGGGATTCTTCTAATGTGGGTGGGCCACACCTGATCAATGGGTGTACAAATGTTTCACATGCTTCACATGTGATCTTGACATATAAAGTCAGATATTTGCAGCGCAGCAGGTGTTAGGCCCACTTCTAGAAATGGATAACATGCATGTTTCAATCAGAACCACATGTTACCACCCTTTTCTCCTTTTTCTGATGGGTGGCTGTCATTTCTCTTTCATGGGTTTAAAAGAGGGGTGCTCCAGTGGTATTGGTAGCACCCCATGCTTATGGTAGTACCCTGCAGATGTGGGGCCCACGTGATATATGTAGGAAATCCAACCCGTCCATCAGATGCGTGGGCTTGTGTTATCTCCAGGTGTAAAAAATTAGCCGGGTTTAACAGTCAGGTGGGCTACAGAACAAGGAACAAGATGGGAATGTGCATACTTGATTTTGAATGGGGCCTACCTGAGTTGAATATGATCTGTTGTTAGGCTAGACCCTTCATCAAGGTCAGATGAACGGTCTGAATGGTCTGGATTGCAGATACATTGCATGGTATCCTTCATCGGTCTGAGTTTGTGTACTGGGGGGGTTTCTTTCTCACACATCTGTTGGATGGATTCGATCTCATGAATACATCACGTGGGCCCCACTTTTGTCCGGTACCACCAGAGCACGCCCTGGATTTATAAATAATAAAAATAAATAAATAAAAAAACTTTAGTTCTACTTTCTTCACCATCAGAACATGTGGGCCCACCATGATAAAAACATGGGAAGACACGTGGTAAATGCGACTAGGCCCGATCAATCTCGAGCCCAAAGTCCCATATCCGACCGATAAAGTTTCGGGTGTCCAAAGCCCATGATCAGCCGTTGAATTGTGGTGGGCCAAAGCAACAAGTCAATCCAACGGCTGATAAAGAGCTGTATCAAACAATCCAACCCTTGTTGAATTTGTAAATGATGGTTAAGTGGGGCTTGTTAGAAAGCCCAACTGTGGCCCACATTTTTCTCACAGGCCCACCTAGGTGGGCCCATGGGCTACCCAGACCATTGAAGGCTGCCTGTCCTCAAACGTGTGGCTGTGAGATTTCCACTGAGATATTTAAAATTCATTGCTTTGGACAAACATTTCTTGGATTTTCCTTTCAGCAACCCTCTCTAGCATTGAATATTTCCTGAACCTAGCAACCTTTCTAAGTAGACCATCACCACATGTCCAGAAAAAGGGAGGACCACAGGATTCCCTACATGTGGCCCACATGATTCACTGATCCCAACCGTTCATATGATGGCCTTTGCAGTGGATGATGGATGCCTAAAAATTCTCCAAGATTGGATGGTCCCACTTCTTTTATTATGGTCCAAGAAATTGACGGTCAAAACATTGTCCTTATTCAATAATTAAAAAAAAAAACAAATGGACTAACTATCTAAGAGTTTTTGGACGGTCCAATCTAGGAAATTGTCGAGGCATCCCTTAAGGGCCAATGTCTCAGCAGAATCATTGAACCATGGGCCCCACACGTAAGTAATCCTGAATAAGGTGGCCCATCAGAGGCTATTAAAGTTAGATTTAAACGGTTCCGGGTCCAAATTTCAGGCTGATTATAGAAATCAAGTGCCTAAATATCTAATTTTTAGTTTTATCCTTTATTTAATTATATACTTATATTTTACAAATTTAGGGCCCATTTGGGCTGTGGACCCTACCAATTGGGATAAGCCTAGTACGTCGGATACGCCGTCTTGCCCGATTTTCATCGGATTTGCACGGCTCTCCATCCTTGGCGGAATCGCCGCACTTAAGTGGCACTTTCTTTCACATAAATGCAATTATAAAAATTCAAAAAAAAATAAAAATAAAATAAAAAAGCTAAAAATGCAACTAATTGCATTTATGTAGAGGAAAGCTTGGCTTTAGGATGGCGAATCTAAAATAGAGATGGTGAGCCCATCAAAATCAGGATTGGCCTTAATCTTGATTATGTAGGATTTCGTAACCAAACAAAACCTTATAAATATTAGACAATCTTCCACACAAGATTATAGATCTCACGAATTCATACTAGTTGGCTAATTATCTAGTTAATTGATTCCCAAAATAAGTATTCTTAATAATAATAATAAAAAATTACCTAAGATTGAATCTTGGTCTAAATGGATCGATCTTTTGTACCCAACTCATGGTTCGATTTGCTCGACGATAAATGAAATAGAATCAAATCGAATTCAAATCTTCTTCTTGGAGGCTCATGTCCCATTAATCCAACCCAAATACTACTTCCTAGGTCGAGTTTGAATACAAATATTATAATAGGTAGACTAAGTATCCAACCTAACTTGAATTTGTTGGTAACCCTAATAAGAAAAGGACTTCCATTTGGCCATAAAATATTTTAAAACATGAATAAGAAAGGGGGTCCATTAATTGGTTCCAAAATAATAATATAAAAAAAGGTTCTGTCAATTGGTTGTGTATGTCCTACTACCTGCACGTGGACACCTTTTTCTTAAGCGTGTACGTTAGATCCACAGTTTTTATTAGGGGCCTACCATAGAACACATCGACATTTATCAATGTACCTATAAAATGCCATTCTCAATCTAAATGGATCATTTCTTATTCATTTTTTGTATTCAGTTAGTGATAGTCTAGTCTATATATTATATATATCTATATATATATATATATATATATATATATATATATATATATATATATATATATATATATATATATATATATATGTGTGTGTGTATCTATATATATATATATATATATATGTGTGTGTATAGATATATATATATATATATATATAGATATATATATAGATACTGATAAGATAGACCTATATATACATATATATATAGATATGTATATATATATATATTATGTATATATATACATATATATCTATATATATATATATATATATATATACATATATATATAATATATATATATACACACACACAACATGTTGGGAGCCTTACAAAAACTTAGGATCTAGCCCTCCAGAACAAACCAGAATTATGGATAATAAAGCAATGAAAATAATCAATGCATCAATCACACACCACACAAGGATTTTAGTGGAAAACCCTCAAAGAGGTAAAAACCACGGGACCTCGTCAGATCAACAATCCACTATGAAGTAGAACGTTTACAACTTCTTCACTCACGCAGGAGTGGATAAACAATAAGAGAACTAGAGAAAACGGAGAGATCTAACCGATTACGAGGACATAGAAGCGCTGAGATGTAGATTGCACAGTAGAGAACCTCCACGAGCAGAACCTCCTTCTATAAGCTTCCTCTCTCTCTTTCTCCTCTCTCTCACCTTTGATAGCCCTAAACCCTTTAGCAAATCCCTTGCAAAGCTTTAGGAAACCCTCTTGCTGTTTTCTTCACACAACATACATTAGAAAAATCCTAGGGACCCCTTTTTATAGTTTTAGGAAACTCCTTTCCGCATCCTAGTTGCGAAAGGACTTGCGCATCCAGTTGCGAAAGGACTTGCGCATCCCAGTTGCGAAAGGACTTGCGCATCGACGGGTCAAAAAAAAACCCATCAACACACACTTCAGATGCCGTTGAGAAATGCCTTTTGTCAATCACATTCATTCAACTAGATGATCTCTCTTTGAATTAAGCAAGATGAATGAGAAGATGAGAGCCACACGTAAGTCCTTGGACTTTGGCCTAGGGAGATGTAAGAGCCTGTTGGAGTTGTGTCTTAGAAAACCAATGTAAACCATATCTACTAGTGATGTGGATATGACATTGATGGTCTTAGGCATAAATTATAATGATATTTCATAGTTACTATCTATAATTGTCTAAATACATACATGAATAAGGTTTAAATGACAGGGATTCTTCTAAATGTTTTTTAATAACTTGAGATTTGACAAAGTAGTCACTGACGAAGGGAGAGTTGTGGTCTATAAATCTCATTTCACAATTATATCATGATCATCTAGCAAATTTTAGAACAAACCTATGTTGTTATCACTATAATAATGAATATGATCATCCTATGTGAAGCGACTAATGACGAGTCAGGATGAAAAGTCTTCACTATCGGGTACAAGGAGTCGATGCACCTGCAGCTACCCCACATAGGAGTGTAAGTATATTGTGGATGCATTGGTGTTGGACTTATTAGACATTTGCATTGGTTCATTGACTACATTGAACAATTTCGATCAAGTCAATTCTAAGAATTGATCTCATGTTTTCATATTTTAGAAAGTTTAGATTATCAAATGGAGATATGTAAGGTTAATCATATAAATTTTGATCACTTTCAAAATTTTAATCTCTATTGCGTTTCTAAAAATTCCAACAAAGCTATCTATGCAGTGGAGCCCAGACTTGTGAAATGTGTGACATAAAAGGAGGAATATATATCTTTTACTCTTTGCACTCTCTACAGGTGAAGCCCATGGGTGGGGGACGTTAAAGGCTCTCTTCTTTGACATAAAGGAGGAGATTAAGGTTTTAGGGATACATCAGTTATGGTACTTTATTACCAATGTAGTCTTCTACATACCATTATATTGAAAGTTTGTGAACCTGCCTTATCTCATGCACCCATATATGATCAAATCCTTCCACTATCATGGTCATCCACCATAGATACAATGCCTATTCAAATCAAGTAGTGGACCACTAAATCAAAAACATCTAATCATTATCGGTGTAGTCAAAATCATTTTAATATTTAAAATAAAAATTCAATAGTTGAAAACATTTATCAAACATTTTCAATGTCAAGTTTAAAATTAAAATCACTTGATAAACATCTGATCTTCAAGAACCTAGTCATAGGTGAGTTCCTGGTACTGAGGTGAATAACTTAAGTAGGACTTCACAATGGTAGCCAAAAGTGTTGAGGAGTCAGACTAGTCATTCTCTAATAGAAACTCCCACTATCTACCATACATAGCCCAACTATAGTACAAAAATATATTAGGTGAAACATTTCCCCCCTAGTTGTCATGCAATTAAAATGCTTTTGAACCATAATTATGGTTCGATCATCCGGTAACTTCTAGTTCATTTATAAACTCCATGATCCACAAAAGAGTAAACTTGTGCACCCTACACACTTAAATCATTATGGAACCGACTTTCATATATCATCATGAACCAAACAGTGTTATTAGAAGAGTGACAGGAATAGTTCAATATCCGAGATGCCACTATAAGCAAATTCGCACATAGGGGTGCATACGGTTCGGTTTCAGTTTTGAAACTGGAACTGAATGGCCAAGGAGATAGTTGAATTGGTCCTGCCGGCTGTCAATATGGACCGTTCATGTGAAGAGGGCCACCTTTAGTTCTTATCCCTTTTGATACCAGATCCGAACCGTGTGCACCCCTATTCGCACACTCATAGAAGTGGATCCAGATTTACACTTATATGACTCTTAAACTAAGACGATTGCAATTAACAAACATTCTATATAGAGAGAGAAGAAGAAGAAGAAGAATCTTTGATTTTATGAGTGATTTTCACAAGTTTTTAGAAGCGGAAACAACTATAGGAAATGGGAGGCTAGGCACCATTAAAAAAAATGCACAAATTAAAAAAAAATCAATTATTAAGTAGTTAACTAAACATACTTAAGCCTAAAATTGTTAATTAAAAAAAAAAAAAAAAAAAACCTTTGACAAAGACAAACAAGCCCTCAGCATAGCCCAAAAACATATAGTGGTCACATAGGCATTTCAACCCTACTTAGAAAGGAGTGCCTACAAAAGGGTAAAAGACAATTTTCCACTAAAAATAAAAATATATAAATAAAGGACACCATGATTATTAAATATATCTCAAGCACGCACATGATATAAGTGGTTTTTCCATAATAGTTCAAAAGCCGGAAAACATGACTCCATTGGATGTTCGAACAGGTCTATTCAACTCAAAGATTCGACTTAACCGGACTCAATATTTAATAATTAAATTTTTAAAAAAATCTAAATTAATAAAATACATGTTTGCATTAATGAGTACTAAAAAGGGTTTTCTCATGAGGCTTAATGACTTAGTTCTAGCCTTTCCTAACTCAAACTTGGTCATTGATAGTCCTAAAAATAATTCTAAATAAATTATTTTCAAGGAAAGAAAAATCATTAGTGAAGAAGTGAAATCTATCTTTTTTAATCCACACCATCTATTCATTTTGACATATCATTTTAGGTCAAGAGTCGAAAAAGGATGTAGATCTAAGGTTCAAGTGGACCACACCACAGGAAACAGTGGGGATGGAATGCCTACCGTTGAAAACCTTATGGGCCACAGAAGTTTTGGATCAAGATAATTTTATGTTTTCCTTCATCTAGGTCTGTCTGATCTGATGAACAGGTTGGATGGGAAATAAACATCATGGTGGGCCCTAGGAAGATGGACGTCACTGTCATCACTGCTTCCCATGGTATAGTCTACTCAACCGAGTTAGGGTTGAGTGGTCTAGGTGACTTGTTGTCTCAAACTGGATCAGATCCATACTAATCTACTGAGTTGACTCGGACGATTCAGGACTCATCAAAGTCTTGAAACCATGCTTTCATGGTCACCCAATGGGCTGGGCTAGGATCGGCAACAGTCTGGACCGGACTCGAACTGAGGAGCTTGGCCCATAGGCCAGGCTTGGGTCTGGCATGTATATATAGCCTGATCACTTTTGGGCCAGGCCTGTTATCAAGTGATTTTATCCCAACCACACCTAGCCTGCCCCGGCCCACCTGATCAACAGATGGATTATTCTTTGTGCATTACGTACGCCCCACTTGATCACAGACAAATTAAGAACGGATTAGATCAACAGATGGATTATCCTTTGTGCGTTGCAGCCCACATGATGAACATCAACAGAGGATTATTGATTGTGCATTGCGGCCCACTTGATCAACAGACGGATTAAGAACGGATTAGATTAACAGATGGATTATTCTTTGTGCATTGCGGCGGCTGTTGAGACTCAAATATTGCATAATTTTTTCCATTTATATCTTGGTTTTATGAACATGAATCTGCTTAATATTCTATTTTACTCATGTATGTGTTGCAAGGTGAATTTAAGTGTTTGGATTGAAAAATGGTGTTAAAAGCAAGAATTTGATGCTCAAAAATTACCAAGGCAAGAGATGAATCTTAAGAGACCAAGATTGAAGAATTTACATGCCAAAGATCTAAGAAAATCGAGTGAAGAATAAAGAAAATCGAAGATTTGAAGTGAAGAATCCTGAAATCGTCCTAAAAAAGTGTATTTTGAAGCTGTGAAGTTTATTTTGGGAAACTGCACAGCAGGAAATCTATTTTAAACGAACTATGCAGCGAGAAGTCTATTTTGAAAAAATACGTATATTTGATGCGGTTTCTAGAGTTTTTCAAATTTGTACGAAAATTGGAGGTCCCTACTTATAAATAGGGCTTCCTAGGGCATTCTAAAACATTATTCAAGGCATTCAAGAGCAAAGTTTAGGGTTTTAAAGAGTTTTTAGTTTTATTAAAGCTTTATAAGTTGTTTTTTTAAGATCTTTTCTATTTGCATTTTTTTTCTTTATTTCTTATTGCTTTTTATTTCTGCAATTTAATTATGTTTTTTTAATTCCTTCTAGCCCAAGCTAGAAGGGAAGCACATAGGGTTAATGTTTCTTTATATTATGATGATTGATTATTTTAATAATGATGAGAAGAATGGTGTATGCATGTTATCTATTATTTAAGTTTTTTTTTTATCCTCTTGTAAGATCGATATGTTTCCATCATATAAGATCCACATTGATGAATAGGCTTACCCTAGATCAATCAGATTTCCTAGATAGGAGAGGTTCTCAACCTGTTATATTATTTGATATTCATTATCCTATAGATATTGAATACTTAAAATCACTGACGCTTAAGAATATATGTCAATGGTGCAAATCCATGATTTTCTAATTTTTTATATCATTTATTAAATTATTTAAACTGTTTTATTTTCCGATTAGGCTGACCATAGTGATCAGATTCTAGTTGTGTTATCCAAGTCATCATGATTTTGGAACATTAACGTATGTGTGGAACTTTGAAGCTTGGGTGTTTTTTTATTCAATTAAATTACATCCATTCAAAAATCCCAAAATCAAATCACCAGTTTAGTTTTTTATTACTTAGTTTTATTTTGCATTTGATTTTTTCCTTCTTACAATTCATCTCCCTGTGGGATCGACCCTGTATTCACGGGATACTACTTACGAACCTCTGCACTTGGAGGCAAGCAAACAAGTTTTTGGCGCCGTTGCCAGGGAGAGACTTAAAGAGATCAGATCTGTGCAAGATAGCTAAGGTAAGTTTTTTTTTTTTTTCTAAAGTAAGTTCTCTTCTAAACCTTCCAAATTTTCTGTAGATTTTTTTTTTTCTTTTTCTTTTCTTTGAAAAAATTCAGTTGGATCTTTCAAGCACTAACTATGACATAAGGTTGCCCTACTTGGGATTTCATCACCCAAGTGCTATGGTTGTCCTATAGTTGCTGTTTGATTATAAAGATCATCCGCTGAATCTATTTTCCAGATTAGCATAGTTAAATTCTGCATTAGTTTTACTTTTGTTGATTTATTTTTTTGCTTTGTGGATTGAACCCTCATGGTCGGCCCTGCCGCCTGGGTTGTTGATTTAAGTTTTTATTTTTATTTTAAGTATCATACTTGCTATTTGAATTAGTGGTATTTGTTATGTGGTGTGGATGATTTATGTCCCGTTGGAGTAGGGATCAAAACAATCGACTCTCCTCTGAAGGGGGACTAGTTCCGAGCCTTGATCATTCCTTAGAAGAGGCACTCAACATCACTTGGATTCCATGGCAGACCTAGTTGATAACCCAAATCCAAATCTGCCAGATCCAACTACAAATCAAAATAGAGAAAATCAATTTAATCCTCCTCTTGAGGATGAAAATGAAGTTCATAGGAATGTGTTAAACCAACCACGGACTTTACGTGAACATTTACACCCTGAGAGATCAACTTTACCATCTTGTATAGTGTTCCCTGCTTACATAGGGAACATTGATTTTAAACCAGGTGTGATTCAATTAATTCCTAAATTTCATGGCTTGGATTCTGAAAGTCCCTACTTGCACCTCAAGGACTTTGAGGAAGTAATTGCAACGTTGCAAGTAAACAATGGCAATAGGGATGTACTTAAGCTTAGGTTATTCTCATTTTCTCTAAAGGATCGGGCCAAAGCATGACTCAACTCTCTAAGACCTAATACCATCACTTCATGGTAAGCCTTAAGTAGAGAGTTTTTGAAAAAGTTTTTTTCCGAGCACAAAACAAATGCACTAAAACAAGAAATCAAGTCATTCTCCCAAAAGGGGAATGAACTGTTTTTTCAAGCTTGGGAGCGCTTCAAAGACCTTCTAATTACTTGTCCACATCATGGTTATGAACCATGGCACATGATTGATGCTTTCCGAAAGGGTCTCACCATGGATACCCGTCGGTTCATAGAGATGATGTGTGGTGGAACCTTTCTTGACAAAGATCATAATGAGGCTTGGGATTTTTTAGATATGTTAGCAGAGAATACGCAGACATGGGATGTCTCTGCTAAATCAGACCAAACTAGACCCGTTCCTAGAGAGAAAGCGGGGATGTATGTCCTAAGAGAGGAAGACGACCTTAATGCAAAATTCGCTGCATTGGCTAGAAAGGTCGAAGCTTGGAAATTAGGAAGGTTGATATGGTTAAAGCAAACACTTCCTTAAGTAATTTTGTAGCATTTGTGGTGGTATAGACCATGACACAAAGGATTGTCCAATGATCTCAGTTGTACAAAATATCACACATGAGCATGATCAACCAAATGCTATAAATAACTACCAAAGGTCAGTTATGCAACCAATGGGAAACACGTATAATCCAAATTGGCGTAACCATCCTAATCTTAGTTGGAGGAATGGACCACAAATTAATGCGCCCAATGCACCTCAAATGCCTCCACAAAACAACTTCTTTGGGGCACCTAACAATGCACCATATGTGCCCCTACCAAAGCGATCATCTGTGGAGGATGCATTGACCGCATTCATGAAATCTCAAGCTCAAATGAATCAGTCTCTAATCCAATCAAATCAGGAATTAAAGACAGCTGTGGCTAGGATTGAGACTCAACTAAATGCTAGGGAAAAGGGCACACTTCCTTCTCAACTTGTGCCAAACCCTAGAAACACACATTTCATTGGAGACTCAAATCCAAATGAGTTACATCATGAACAAGCTAAGGCCATCATTACCTTGAGAAGTGGAAAAGAGATCGATAATAAGATAATGCAACCGGTAGAAATACCAGAGGATGAGCCACTGTCTCAAGAAATTGATGAACCGGCTATGTTTCAAAAGCCGCAACAACAAAAGGATAAAGAGACTAAGTCATATGAGCCTCCAGTTCCATTCCCATCTAGACTTCGGAATCCGACTGTCCCCATGAAATATCAAGAGGTGTTGGATGTGCTCCAAAAGGTTACTGTCAATATTCCTCTGCTTGATGTCATTAGACAAATTCCATCATATGCTAAATATCTTAAGGACTTGTGCACTGTAAAGAGGAAATTAAATGTGCACAAAAAGGTCTTCCTCACTGAGAAAGTGAGCGCTATCATTTAACAAAGGGTTGTACCCAAATACAAAGACCTGGAAGTCCCACTATTCCTTATATTATTGGAATTTCCAAATTGAGCATGCTTTGCTAGATTTGGGTGCAAGTGTCAACTTAGTACCTTATTCGGTTTACAAACAAATGGGTTAGGCGAGCTTAAACCTACCACGATTACACTCCAACTCGCTGACTACTCCATTAAGGTACCAAGGAGAATTTTAGAAGACGTGTTAGTCCAAGTGGAGAAATTCTATTTCCCCGTGGATTTTATTGTACTAGACACTGAACCATGTGTAAATGCTAGCGCTCAAGTTCCCATCATTTTAGGTCGCCCATTCCTAGCAACTTCAAATGCAATCATAAATTGCAGGAATGGAATGATGAACTTATCTTTTGGTAACATGACTCTAGAGCTAAATATTTTAAATCTATGTAAGCAACCCATTGATAATATGAAATCCATGAGCTGAATTTCATGGACTGCTTGACAGAAGAAGAGGAATTGGAACCTAGTCTTACTGAGGAATTGATCAAGTCATTGGGACTTGAAAAATTTTGATTTAGAAAAAGTGCTTGCTGAAATTTGTGATGATAATGAGAGCACTACCACCTAGGACATTGGTATGTACTAATGGAGACCGCGCACTCAAATCTTATCTATCGAGGACTCGCACCTCTATCATCACCAACCAATGTTTCAAAGCTTGATTTAAAACCACTACCAAATGAGCTTAAGTATGTATACTTAGGTGAAAATAAAACTTATCCTGTGGTGATCTCTTCATTTTTAGACAAGGATCAAGAGATTAAATTGTTAATGTTCTAAGGGACCACAAAGGAGCCTTGGGCTGGGCCATTTCTGACGTCAAGGGTATAAGCCCTTCCATATGCACCCATCGGATCCACCTCGATGAGGACGCCAAACCAATTAGACAACCTCAAAGGCGTCTCAATCCAAACATGATGGAAGTTGTAAAAAATGAGGTGATCAAATTATTAGATGTGGGAATCATCTACCCAATATCCGATAGTGTTTGGGTGAGTCCAACTCAAGTAGTCCCAAAGAAATCTGGAATAACTATTGTGCAGAATTCTAATGATGAACTTATACCAACACGTGTCACCACTGGTTGGCGTGTTTGCATTGACTATAGAAAATTGAACCAGGTTACAAAGAAGGATCATTTCCC
The DNA here is from genome assembly GCA_021015155.1 of Magnolia officinalis. Lineage (NCBI taxonomy): Eukaryota > Viridiplantae > Streptophyta > Magnoliopsida > Magnoliales > Magnoliaceae > Magnolia > Magnolia officinalis. The sequence continues at coordinate 3,434,731 of JAJHSJ010000014.1, forward strand.
TCTACCATTCATTGATCAAGTTTTAGAGAGGGTAGCAGGTCACTCATTCTCTATAATTTTCTAATGGATATTCCGGATATAACCAAAAAGAGATAGCCCTGGAAGACCAAGAGAAAACCACGTTTACTTGTCCATTTGGTACATTTACTTTCAAACGGATGCCATTTGGATTGTGTAACGCTCCAGCAACTTTCCAACGGTGTATGTTAAGTATTTTTTCAAATATGGTTGGAAAGTTTCTTGAGGTTTTCATGGACGACTTCTCTGTATTTGGGAGTAGTTTTGAGGAATGCCTCAACAATTTATCTCTTGTCTTGTCTAGGTGTGAAGAGAAACCATTGTCTTAAATTGGAAGAAATGTCATTTCATGGTTCAAAAGGGAATTGTTTTGGGCCATGTTATCTCCAAAAATGGAATCGAGGTAGATCGCTCAAAACTCGACATTATAGTTAATCTACCTATCCCCTGAACTGTTAGAGATATTAGATCACTTATAGGGCATGCTGGTTTTTATAGAAGATTCATCAAGGACTTTAGTGTCATTACTAAGACCCTTGACTAATCTTCTTCAAAAGGATGTTCCATTTAAGTGGACAGATGAGTGTGCAAATGCCTTTAATAAAATTAAATCATCTCTTACCACTGCACCTATCATGCGTCCACCAGATTGGACACTTCCTTTTGAACTAATGTGCGATGCAAGTGACTATGCCATAGGGGCTGCTTTGGGCCAAAGGAAAGATAAACGGCCCTACGTTATTCACTATGCGAGTAGAACTCTAAACTCGGCCCAAGTAAACTACTCAACAACTGAAAAAGAGTTACTTGCATTAGTTTTTGCTTTAGATAAGTTTAGGTCCTACTTGCGGGGATCTAAAGTGGTCATTTTCACGGACCACTCGGCTTTGAAATACTTGTTATCTAAGAAAGATGCAAAGCCGAGACTTTTGAGATGGATCCTCCTACTCCAAGAATTTGACTTAGAGATAAAAGATAAGAAAGGAGTAGAAAACGTAGTGGCCGATCACCTTTCCAGATTGGTGTTAGATGATTCACTGAGGAGATGCATATCCAGGACAATTTTCCTGATGAACAATTATTTGTGATCTCCAAATTGCCTTCGTATGCGGATATAGTGAATTATCTTGTAACAGGAAAAATGTCATATCATTGGAAGTCACAAGATAGGAAGCGTTTTGAAACCGAGGTTAGGAACTTCTTTTGGGATGACCCGTATTTATATAAATATGGGACTGATCAAATTTTTAGACGTTGTGTCCCAGAGAATGAAGTTCAGAGTGTTATTTCTTTTTATCACATGGAAGCATGTGGTGGCCATTTTTCTGCTAAGAAAACTACTGCAAAAATCCTACAGTGTGGTTTTTCTGGCCTACCATGTTTAAAGACACCCATGCTTTCTATGTTGCTTGTGATAGATGTCAAAGGTTGGGAAGAGTGTCCCGACGCAACATGATGCCTTTATCCCCCAATTTTACCATTGAAGATTTTGATTGTTGGGGTATTGATTTTATGGGCCCATTTCCAACTTCTTTTGGATTTCTTTATATATTGGTTGGTGTAGACTATGTTTCAAAGTGGATTGAGGCAGTTCCAAGTAGAGACCAATGACAACAAAGTGGTCATATGATTCCTTAAGGAAAATATTTTTTCTAGATTTGAACTCCAAAGGCCATCATTAGTGATGGTGGGTCTCACTTTTGCAATAGGACGTTTGAGGCTTTGATGAAGAAATATGGCATCAAGTATAAAGTGAGTACCCCATACCACCCACAAACGAGTGGGCAAGCTGAGATTTCTAATCGGGAAATCAAACACATTTTAGAGAGATATAAGGCCAGATAGGAAGATTGGTCCCTCAGACTATCCGACGCTTTATGGGCTTATAGGACTGCTTATAAGACCCCGATTAGAATGTCTCCATACAGATTGGTGTATGGGAAGGCTTGCCACTTGCCTGTGGAATTGGAACATAAAGCCTACTGGGCAATAAAGAATTAAAACTTTGATATGGACCAAGCAAGTGGACAAAGGAAATTAGAGTTGAATGAATTAGAGGAGCTGAGGAGAGACTCCTATGAAAATTCTAAAATCTACAAAGAGAGGACCAAATCTTTTCATGACAAAAATATCCTGATGAAGAATTTTGAACCTCAGCAAAAGGTCCTATTATACAATTCCCCCGTCTCCAGTTCTTTCTGGAAAGTTAAGATCAAGATGGACATGCCCCTTTATTGTGAAGAATGTTTATACTCATGGGGCAGTTGAAATTGAGAATCCACGTAATGGCAATGTGTACAAGGTTAATGGTCAGAGATTGAAGCCTTATGTAGAAAACTTTCATTTGGGAGAGGAGTCCTTCCCTCTTCATGAGCCAGAATATTCAAATTGATACTCCTAGTCTGACGGAGCGTTTCTGTAAGGTTTGTATCATATTCAATTCTTTTTAGTATCATATAGTAGGTGAATTTTTCATGATAGGTACTATCCACCCTTTCTTTTATTTTTATTGTTCTCTGCATTACATTATCATTACATTGGGGACAATGTAGATTTTAGGTTGGAGGGTGTGGATAGTCATCCATGTGATTTTTTTATTGTTTCAGTTTATTTATTATTTTTAATTTTAATTTATTTTTTTAGGTTTATGAAAAAATATAAAAAAATTCAACATTTTCAAAATAATATTTTTATATACAAGAATGTGAACATGATATTATGCGAATTCCAAAGGCAAAGTTAATACTTATTCTAGGTTGATAGTAGTCAGAATTCTGATAACTGAAAATTATAAACTTAAGTTCAATTATTTAATCACTAGTTTAAAGTGAGTTGTAATTTGATGTACTGAATTCACAATACACCCTAGCTAACTAAGTGAGGAATATGATATATGAACTAGAATAACAACTTTTGATTCAAATAAGGTTGAATGAACTAGTATCATTGATATATGCTTAAAAGATAGAATATTGAAGAAGAAGAAAAAAAAAAAAAAAAACGAGTGATGAAATTTTTTTTTATTATAGAGCATAATGCAATGACCATAACAATCGTGTCAGTAATCCGGAGTAAGGATACCTAAGTATCCATTACTGTTACCATTACAAGTACGATACCTTAGGTTATGAAGCAAACTCGGTGGAATCTTCATCTAAGGGTGGTCTATAATAATGAGGATATGATGATAAAAGAAGAATGACATGAAAAAAAAAAAAAAAAAAAAGATACTAGATTTCATACTTTTGGAATGATTGAAAGGAATTAGGATAGAGAACATGCATATTTCTCAAAGTTACACTAGTGTCACGAAGCACCAAGGATATTGGATCATAACTATTCTAACTTTTGATTAGGTCTCTGAACTCAAGGATGTAATGGATTAGAAAATTGATATTCTAACTAACTTTAGACTTAAGGTAAGTATTTTTTTTTTTTTTTTTGGAATTCATATGATGAATGGAGGCATAATTGTATAAATTTCTGAGTGTTGAATTATTTTTCATGTTTTCAATGTTTGTGGGTAACATTTCTGAAAACCCTCACGAGACTATAACTCGTCCACTAAGGGAAACTTAGGGGTTTAAAGGCTTGTTGCGTATGCTAAATGCAATCGAGATTACCTACGAAAGTGGTGTAGTTAGAATTATTATTATTATTATTATTATTATTATTATTATTATTATTATTATTTTCATTTTAATTTTGTTTCTAAAATTAGTTTATTTTTTTTCGCTTATTTTGCTCGGGACTAGCAAAATGCTAGTTGGGGGGTGTGTTGAGACTCAAATATTGCATAATTTTTTCATTTATATCTTGGTTTTATGAACATGAATCCGCTTAATATTCTATTTTACTCATGTATGTGTTACAAGGTGAATTTAAGTGTTTGGATTGAAAAATGGTGTTAAAAGCAAGAATTTGATGCTCAAAAATCACCAAGGCAAGAGATGGATCTTAAGAGACCAAGATTGAAGAATTTACATGCCAAAGATCTAAGAAAATTGAGTGAAGAATAAAGAAAATCGAAGATTTGAAGTGAAAAATCCTGAAATCGTCCTGAAAAAGTGTATTCTGAAGCTGTGAAGTTTATTTTGGAAAACTGCACAGCAGGAAGTCTGTTTTAAACGAATTATGCAGCGAGAAGTCTATTTTGAAAAAATACGTATATTTGATGCGGTTTCTAGGGTTTTTCAAATTTGTACAAAAATTGGAGGTCCCTACTTATAAATAGGGCTTCCTAGGGCATTCTAAAACATTATTCAAGGCATTCAAGAGCAAAGTTTAGGGTTTTAAAGAGTTTTTAGTTTTATTAAAGCTTTATAAGTTGTCTTTTTAAGATCTTTTCTATTTGCATTTTCTTTCTTTATTTCTTATTGCTTTTTATTTCTGCATTTTAATTATATTTTTCTGAGTTCCTTTTAGCCCAAGCTAGAAGGGAAGCACATGGGTTTAATGTTTCTTTAATATTATGATGATTGATTGTTTTAATGATGAGAAGAATGGTGTATGCATGTTATCTATTATTTAAGTTTTGTTTTTTATCCTCTTGTAAGATCCATATGTTTCCATCATATGAGATCCACATTAATGGATAGGCTTACCCTAGATCAATCAGATTTCCTAGATAGGAGAGGTTCTCAACCTGTTATATTTATTTGATATTCATTATCCTATAAATATTGAATACTTAAAATCACTCACTGACGCTTGAGAATATATGTCAATGGTGCAAATCCATGATTTTCTAATTTTTTATATCATTTATTAAAATATTTAAACTGTTTTATTTTCCGATTAGGCTGACCATAGTGATCAGATCCTAGTTGTGTTATCCAAGTCATCATGATTTTGGAACATTAACGTATGTATGGAACTTTGAAGCTTGGGTGTTTTTTTATTTATTCAATTGAATTACATCCATTCAAAAATCCCAAAATCAAATCACCAGTTTAGTTTTTTATTACTTAGTTTTATTTTGCATTTGATTTTTTCCTTCTTACAATTCATCTCCTCGTGGATCGACCCCGTATTCACGGGATACTACTTACGAACCTCTGCACTTGGAGGCAAGCAAGCACAGCCCACTTGATCAACAGAGGGATTAAGAACGGATTAGATCAACAGATGGATTCTTCCTTGTGCATTATGGCCCACTTGATCAACAGATGGATTAAGAACGGATTAGATAAATTCGTGGGGCTCAAATAAATTTCCAGCACAGGCTTGAACCTGCTGGGCTCGGGCTTTGGGTCTTATGGTGAGCCTGCACAACTGGGTCCAGGCCAACCTAGCTGGGGCTGACCCATAAAACATGACCATGGCGAAATGATATATGGTCTGATTGTAGGAGTGGAACATGTTGGAGCATGCTCCCTATATTACACGTGGCATGGATATCTGTTGATCAGGACCGTCCATTTAGGGGATATATACCAATCATAGATGGAAAATGGTATAAAGGGAAATAAGATCATCTTAACCATCCGAATAGAGTCCTTCAAAGGGACGGTGGAAAGTTAAAATGGTTAAAGATCTACTCTCAGTGAATAAAGAGGGAGATAGAATGGTCCAATAAATGTAGTATCTCAACGGGTTTACTAAATGGACGGTTCTGATTGATACATTCCATTGCCACACGTGTGCTAGGGAGAGCGAGATCTACATATTCCATTTCCGTGGGGTCCACCTTTATAGTTACCATGAGTAGCTCCATATCCACCTTCTACGGCTGTCAATGGCCCAGGCCCAGGCCATGCAAATCAAAATCTGGGCCGAAGCCCTGCTCAGTGATGACCCTACATGCATTACTAAGGTGGGGCCCACCATGTAGCTGATCAACTAGCAAGCCTATCTAAACCGTCAGTTTCTACATTTACATAAGATCTATCAATGGGTTTAGGGATCTGGCCTGCTTTAGGATGGGCTTGGGCTTTAATACTAGACAGGAGAGCTGAGCCCTGGCTCGGGCTCGGCTTAGACAGTGTGAGAGAAGCTGTAAGCCCAGCCCATTTAGGGGTTGAAGGGCATTTATCTAAACATCATCATGGTGGGGCACACCTAATGTAGGGCCCATATCTTGCAGAAAATTATGTGGCCCGGATTGGGCTCGTTTGCATTGCTGACACAGCCGTGCTTGGGTCTGTTTGTTTTCACCTGTCATGGGCCCAGTCTAGGTTATACTTTGTGGGCCTTGTTTTTAACAGACCTCATTCATGGCAGGCCCAGTCCATTGACATTTGACAGCCCTACATCACGGACGTAAAAATTTGCGCAATTTTCTGAATTTATTTTCTGGTTTGATTAAAATTCTTTAATATTATTTTTAGGGTTTGTTATAGTTATTTAAATATGCTAAACTCATTTTTTTAATGAAAAATTCAATTAATAAACTTCTTAAAAATCAACATATTTTTTCTCGTGGATTCAAATAATCTCTTATGAATTCAAAAGAACCTTGTGAATTCAATGTGTTTATCGATCGAGGAAGAAGGTGCTCGACCTCATCACTGTCTTCCCCTACATCAATTCTTCATTAATTTATTTCCACACATGATCTTCATAAGATGCTCATGATTCAATTCACTAAGTATCATTTTCAACCAAACCCCTTATACAGACTAGAGATAGCTACAATATACTATGCTTTTGCATTCAAGAGTACAACCACTTATTGTTTCTTTGATGTCCATGAGAAAATACTTGAACCTAGATGAAATGCAAATTCAAAAGTTCTCTCTCTTCTCAGTATCTATGAACTAGATGAGTTCTAAATAGATCACTAGTACATAAAATATATTTTGATTTTGAGTACTTTTAATGTAGTCGATATACAATATCGAGTCTAAGTAGAAATCAAGTAGTGAGGATTAACCACAAAACTCTTAAAACAAGTGGGATTTATATGCTCACTATCACCTTACCTTTATAGCATTAGTTGTAGTCCTTATCATCAAGGTTGGGAAAGGAAGAGAGGGTTTGTGTTGGTGAACTCCAATTAAATATAAAAAAAAAAAAAATCAATCTTAACAATTTCTAAGATATTATTAGGTAATTTTCTTTACAGTAAGATTTATAGTACACATATTTATTGCAATAGTGACATTAAAATATTCTAACACTTTGATCTTTGTTCTTGATTAAAAATTTTAAACCATTGTTTTAAGGATGATGGTCTTCCAATTGATAGATGTTTGTATATCTCCATCCATGATGAGACCCATGGGGCCAATCAGACCAATTGCATGTCGATATCGCAAAGCTATGGGCCTCACATGTATTTGACTTGAGTGCTCTATAAAATAAAAGGAAGTTAAATGAAGAATCTCTCTAGCCATTGAAAATGGACCACAAACCTACTAATTTGTGACAATAGGTCAAGCTTTAAAGGTCACAAGTGATAGTAAGTAAGAATAACATCATCTTCAAACACAAGTCAGACACCGAATCACGCATCGAAAGTGTCCATGATGACCGAATCCCTAGTCGGTACCAAAAAATTGGCACATATCAAGTAATTAGTTCATCTTCCGGATCATTCAAGATTGATCCGAAAAATTCAATATTAGATCGGAGAAGTCCCCACATATATGCACAAGGAAAAAGAGTATGAATAAAGCAATCTATCATGTATCACGATAAATAAAAGCCGACAACAATGACCATGTCGGATAGGGTGTGTCAATGGTGACATCCAAGTCACACTATATCGCTATGATATGCTTTTGGTGACACACACTCTATAGCGCAAATAATTATAATTGTCACCTAAATGGAAGAGCGAGTGAAAGTTGATCCTTGAGCCCTCTAATTGTTGTTGAAGCCCTGTAAAAAGGGGGAGAATTCATTAGAAGAAGGTGCAACAACCCTCTCACATCACAACTTTACTATAACGAGCTATTTTAGTTGCAACAGCCTCTCAATGACACACATCTCATGACAAGCAGTTATAATTGTTGCCATAATAATAAATAGCATTTCTAATCCTCCAATAATTTGTTATGTACTCATTCGTCATTATATCCACAGAAGTATTAGACTAAGAATCCGGATCTTCTACTTGACACAAACAAAAAATTTCAGTTTTCTTGCATTGTGATTGGTCCATGTTGTTACTGAAGTTGTTAGCACTCCGTCATTAAATGCAAGAATCCTATAATTCAAGAGCCAATTGTGTATTAAGTAAAATTTTGTGGGCCCTACCATGATGTATGTGTCTTATCTACACCATTCATATGTTTTTTCAGCTCATTTTAGGGAATGAGCCCATAATTGAAGTATATCCAAAGCTCAACTGGACCATATTGCAGGAAAAAATGGGAATTGAACGCCTAGCTATGAAAACTTCTTAGAGGCACATAAGTTTTGGATCAAGCTGGTATTTGTGTTTTCCTTCCATCCATGTTTGTGTGACCTTATGAACAGGTTGGATGACAAATGCTTCTTGGAGGCACAAAAGTTTTGGATCAAGCTGATATTTGTGTTTTCCTTCTATATCCGTGTCTGTGTGACCTTATGAACATGTTGGATGACAAATAAACCTCATTGTGTGCCCTAGAAAGGTTTCAACTGTGGATGTCCTTACTTGCACTGTTTCGTGAAGTGTGGTCCACTTCAACTTTGGATATAATTTAATTTTGGGCTCATAACTTAAAATGAGCTAGTAAAACATATGGACAACGTGGATCCCTACTCTTGCGGTCAAGGGTTCAAGTATCCATAGGTGGTGAAATTCCACTAGCGTGAGTGTGTGGGGTGTGTGCGTGTGTTAAAAAAAAAATTAAAAAAAAAAAAAAAAAAAAAAAAAAAAAAAACACAACACAACAACAATGTGGATAAGACACCTACGTCACCGTGGCCCCACCCACAAAGTTTACTCAGTAGGCAATCTACTTTCCCTATAATTCCTTGTAAAGGTCCCCACCATCTCAATGCAGTCCATCCACTTCGGAAGCTTCCATAGATTTCTTGAAACATTGTAATCTTAATAAGTTAAGCCTAATATAAAACAAAGATGTTTATGTAACTTTTAATCCTTGTTTTTATCTCCCAGTCCAAGATCTTTGTCTGTGAAGATTCGAACTGAATTTATACATATGGGTCTATGGATTATTATCAAACCCATCGAACTAACGGCTCTCATCATGGAAGTTCAATGACCAAAAGATCTCACCATTCAATCAATTCCAACCTTTATAATCGCCGAAAAGATCTTCTCCATCGATCAAACTCATTTACCCCTTTAATTGAGAAAAGACCAAGGATTCTATGGTTGCGATCTTTCAATTTCGAAGAGATTTCAAGCATGGTCCAATGAAACCATAAAATCAATGGCTTAGATGAACCAACCATTGAGTCCCATGAGTACAAACTCAGTCCATAATGAGGAAATTTTCATCTTCATCACAAACCCAAAACTCATTTCTCTATTTTTGTATCGTAGCAATCTTTTTCAGCTAACCTGAACTTTATGGTTGTCTATTATTAGAACTAATAGTAATTTGATGTGGACCACATCAAATGACCCAAAAATCAAAATTTGCAAATCCAAACCGCACCTCGCATGGCGCATGGCCTATACAAGCTACCATCGTATGCAACCATGCATTTCCCTGAGCCTGATCATGCTACTTCCACTTACAACTTATCACAAAGGGGTTATCACAGAGGGAAAGATGTCACATACAAGCACAATAATAGGGGTGAGCATTTTCCAACCTCATGATATTTGGTGCATGATAATTCCACAACACAACGCAACAAATCAATGGTTAGGATTATCGAATCATACGGTCCACTAATAAAAAAAAAAAAATGCATGTGTATTGTATCAAGCTTTAGGTATTATAATTCACAAAGGATCCCACCATTTCAATGTGGTGCATCCATTTCAGAAGCTTCTATAGTTGTTTTAAAAACATTTTGAGCTTATGTTAATCTTCATATTAAATAAAGATAATGCTTATGTAACATCTAATACTTTTTTTTGTGGATAAAAACCTCCATGTGTTGCACTGAATTTGTATATATGTGGGCCATGCTAGTTGATCAAAGCCGTTAATCTGATGACCCTCATCATGGATCGACGATGGCTGAAAGATCTTATCAATTGATGATCAACTCTAACCTTTTCATTGTTGGCATGTAAATACATGGTTTAGAAGAAATGCACCAACAGACTACATTCAATGGAGAAAAGAAAATAGATTTGATGGTTGTAGTCTTCCAATTTGGGAGAGCTTTGGGAGACGATCCATCTATAATGTAAGACATTAGATCAATGGCTTGGATATACAAACCATGGGCCCAAAATGTATAAAATAGGTGACTGATGGGAAAGTTCCTTGTTTGTCTAAAACAGAAATTAATCCACCGTGGATGATAACCTTTGAATTTTTGGGCGCCTATTATCTACTCCTACGACTCATCACCCATACTCCGTACTCATGCTTTCTACTTCAGATTGTACTAGTGGGGCCCATGGTCCACTGAGCTAACCACTAGCATGATGGACCCCACCGTGGACAGCCATCAATTCCGTGGCATTTTCCTAGTTAAATGTGGACCATAATGATGTTTTCACTCTCAGCCATCTATTTTCTGACCACCAATTGACGGCCAAGCTTCTCCCAATCTTGGACTTATTTTGGTACATGTATCATCCATCTCATGGCCCATCCTATCAACGGCTTGGATCAGTGAACCATGGGCCCCACTTGTTCAAAATGAAAAACAGAATGTACAGTACAAACTCTCCTACGGAGCACCATATGATACCTCATCTAGAAGCCATATGGTGGATTCAAGATCTCATCATCCATCAGATGTGTGGGACCGGCCTGGGTCCTGTCCTAATATTAAAAAAGTCATACATGCAGGTACATACATCTGTATGTGACGCACTAGCATCTCTCACATGCATGACAAGCCCATGTGCTTAAATTGGATTAAAATAAAGAGCTTCGCTCAGCCCACACACGTGTACAAGTTGACAAATGTGCAGGCCATCACTTATGCCAGCGTGGCAGATAGGTCCACGAGTAAGGTGGGCCAGTTTTAACTAAAAAAATGTACGGGTGTAAAGAGATCAGATGAAGGTTTTCTAACCCGTTCATTTATTTCTAATATTATGGAATACCTACTTGGTAATATCTATGTAGTGAGGCCCACCTGATGGATGGATTGGATATTTCACCCGTCTGCCACGCTGGCATATGTGGTGGCATGTGTATTAGCTTACTCGTCCGTTCCTTTAATTGTTTCTACTTAATTTTATGCTCTGGCAAGGTATAACGCTTGATACGCAGGCGCTGATCAATTGTACACGTGGCATGAAAACTCAAATTAAACCGTCTACATTTTGTAAACCATTTTTTAAAAAATCAAAATCTGAAAATCAGATTGGTTGCATAATCCTGAAGCCTGATTCTTGGAAACTTGTTTGTTGGAACATGACCGTTGGATGTTTCATTTTAAACCATCCAATAGATGTCAACTAATACGATTGTCCCAGTAATCAAATAAGAGTAATATTTAGTTCATGATACATCTAAACTGGGACCCATAATTCTAAAAGTATGCTATGTTCGCTAGTAGAAATCTCCTAGGGACCGTGTATCATCTATCCCACCCTGCCAGAGTACCAAAGCTTTTCTCTTTGAACGAAGGATCCAATTACACCCACCCTGGTGGATCTGCATACACCCGTTTGTCGTAGGTGGATCCTATCACTTCGGCAGTCCAATGGAATGATCTGAACCGTCCATTAAGTCCAGCAAAGATTTCGTTAGAGGCCATTTAAAACTCATAATTATCTGACGATTTTGACCATCTATTAATTAGCCTATCAAATGGATGGCCAAGATCATTGAAAAATAAGCTTACCCAACAATTTATTCCATCTATTGATTGGGTTCCATCATCTATTGTTTTCATTTTTAGTCTCTGGTATCCATGCATCCATCATCCACGTTAAAAGGTCAGCACTAAACAGCTCAGGTCCTTGAAAAGAACCTCGATCCAATGGTTAAAATCCAAATGTAATCTATTATAGTACATCGTGGTGTATTCTAGCATATTGTAGCATTTTTATATAGCAGATTCTCCCTTTATAAACGGTATCGCCAGCCTAGCGTAGGATTGTCATTATAGGACATAGTTTTGTTTAAAAGGTAGTCTGCAGCACACTTAAAACTGTAGTACGTAGGCCCCACCGCCCAAAATATGGGCCCACTGGTGATTTTACTAACGGATCATCTGGCATGCCCTGTGATGGATGGACCTACATGAAGTTTATCAATCTGGTACGCATGTCCAATTAAAAGAATTTTGTAGGAGGAATGTGAATCGTTGGTTTTTTTATTTTTAAAATGAACATTATTTCATACACATGTGGCCCACTTGCTAGATATTCTTTAATCAATCTCTCTCTCTCTCTCTCTCTCTAAGTTTTTTAATGGAACCGTTCGTTTTGTCTGTCCACGACTTGCCACTCATCCATTTAACTATCAGCAGATAAGATGCAAAAATCACACAAATGGCACTATCCTAACCACCCAATCAATAGCATGAAAAAATAGACAGCCGAGATTAATCAGGGAAAAAAAAGCCCCCACTTTGGTGAGGCATTGCTAGCCGTCCAATCCATCATAAAAGGGAAAAAAAATGCAGAGGGTCAAAACCATCCAATGGGTATATATGATTTATGCATCATGACCTGACCATAGTAGCACATAGTGAATGAACGGTTCAGATCTATAAGTGAACCGTCCATATACCTCTTAAAAGCTCTGGACACAATGCCAATGTCCCACGTGAAAGTGGGCAACTTAGATATATTTTTGTCTACGTCTTTAAATAATATTAGTCAACTTGGAGAAAGGGACAAACAGAAATTTTATATTTCTCAACTAACTAATATTATAATTTTCAAGATTACTGAAAGGTAAGAGCTATCTGTGATCTGATAAATCCATCAGTTGAAAGCTCATGATCCACAGGTTAATAATATTCAATCTAAGCAATACAGGTGGAACACATTTAGAAGAGTATAATTTAGTGGACTACTAAAAGAAATAATTCAAAAATGCTTAGTACATGGCACATAATAGGGCGTAACTAAGGGTGCAACTTGCACGGGTTCGGTCAGGTAGAGGGTCAACTTGAGCCCAACTTAACCTTGAGAGGACTCAATTTGTAACCTGATCCGCCTTGAATTCCAACCCGACCTAACCTTAATCTAACCCAAATACATGTGATTATTCCTAACCTAACTCAAATTTAAATTGGGTTTATTATTTTCAACCTGTACACAACCTAAGGACCTTGTAGTGACCTGAACTTGAATTGGGTCAATTGGGTTCAGGTTGACTCAAATGCTAATTGAAGCCCTAGGTATATGAATTTGGGCCCTTTTTCATGCCTTAGTGGTAGACTCACAAAAGTTTTAACACGAGATCATGAGTTCAAGTACCCATTCTGGTGACTCTTGCTCTTGCTCGGGTGACAGACTCTCCGGAGTTTCAACACCAGTCAAGGGTTCGAGTATCCATAGGTGGTGAAATCTCACTATAGCATGAGTGTGTGGGGGTGTGTGTGTAAATTTTTTTTTTTTTTTTTTTTTTTTTAAAAAAGTACCCATTGTGGTGAAATTCCACTGTGGTTGCATGTGTTAAAAATAAATAAATAAATATATATATATATATAAAATAAAAAAACACTAGGTGTGACATGAATGGGTCATGTTAAGGATCAACTCAAGCCTAACTCAAACTCAAGACAAGTAGGTGTAGCAATGAGCCGGATTTGAGCTAGGCCAAGTTAGGGACAAGCTTCCCTAGACATTTAATACCTAAGGCATAAGCCTAAATAATTTTGGTTGGGCCCAAGTCAGACCTAAACCACTAACCTAACAGGCAAATTAGTAAAATGGCTATTTCTCACATTAATTTTCTTAACGCGTCTGTTAATGAAGTGGGCGACATGTGCATAAATAAATAAATGCTTTAGTGGAATGAAACCACCCGTCTATATTCTAGATAAACTAGTGGAATGATTGGAACTCAAGCTCAAATTTAAAAATTAATCAGACCATACATGCCAGGCTCGAGCCTAGTCAATGGGTGAAGCTAATAGGTCCAGGCATGGCCCAACGTCAACTCGGGAAGGCTACAAAGCTCATTACCACCCTTAAAGAGGAGTATGCATGAGGTCTAATATAATCTAACCATTGACCAATCTCATGCTACCAATGCAAGCCAACCAAGGTATATATCCAAACCTTAATACTAACATAACCCATGCTGGATCGGTATAGATTTGATTGAGTTAGGTTTACACCTATGTGAACTAACATATAAAATCAAACATTTTTTCATTAAATCATATATATTATTAAAGTAATATTTATAAATAGTAAGATAAAGTCTATAATCACCATTAATTAAAAAAATAGCAATAAAGATTTAAATGTTTTTTTTAAAAAAATTCACTAATGCTTGGGGTGACTATTCAAACCACTCACATCAAGGCCTGGGTTAGTTCTAATCAAAAACCTTGTTTTTTATGCATGGATGGTTCTGATCATTAACCTTGTATGACAGAGTACATATAATGGACATTTCTAAACATGGATCCTAATTTTTATGGACGGGCTGTTCCAATCATGAACACCATATATGATAGTGTATATATAAAGCTTGAACATTTTCCATCATGAACCCTATTTTCCATGCAATCCATGATTTTATATTTATGTTGTGTACATTAATTATATATATAAATAATGTATATAAGGTTAGGTTTGATTTGAGTCAGCAGAGCCAAACCCAAAACCCAAACCCAACCTTGAAGTTAGGCCAATCAACAAGTTGACCCAACACAAGTTGCTAACCTAGCACTCTGGGCAACATATCTATTGGTGGAGCCACTTCCGGGAAGATTCTTATACATGTGAAGATGCATAGATGGCAAGTTACCATAGTCCTTAAAATATTAATTGCACGTCCACCAGGTCATGTTTAAATGTTAAAAACAATAAGACCTCACGTGAATGTGACATGACTAAAATCATTATCATGAATGTTGGCCATGCTTTTGCATGGAATGAAAAGGTTAAACTATTTGGAGATGGAATTCATTCACTCATTAGGGCTGTTTGGATGCCCCCAATGAGATGCTTTTCACATGCAGCCTGGAATAAATTATATTGAAATAATTGTATTATATTAAATGTTTTTTTCAAACAGATGGGAGAGGATTAGGTGGGTGTTACCCTTACCTTGAGGACTGTATTGATGATTTATTTTATATCCACGCTGTCCATCGGTTTCTATAGTTTCGGCGTAGTTTTGGTGGAACCTAGATCCACAAAGGTGGGTGGGATCCTGACCATGGGGTCACTTTGATGTATGTCCCTTACATGCCAACCACTTTGACATGCAACTCATTTTAGGGCATGCTTTGACAACTCATTTTAGGGTATAATCTAAAAAATGAATCAGATCCAATATCAATTGGACCATATCATAGGAAACTATGCTGATTGACCATTAAAAAAAATAAAAATAACAAATTTGTATGCCATTAAAGTTTCGGATTAAGCTGATATTTGTGTGGGCTCTTCATTAAGGTTTTTTAACCTTATCAAAAGGTTAGATATAAAATAAACATTTCAATGGCCCCAAGAAGCTTTTAATGGTAGGGATTCAATCACCACTGTTTCCTATGGTGTGGTCCACCTAAAATTTTAATCTGCTTCATTTTTTGGATAATGCCCTAAAATAAGCTTTCAAAATAGATATACAGTGTGGATGTATGCTACATAAATTACCATGAACCGCACACTCAGGGATCCCACCCACCTTAGTGGATCCGAGGATTCATCAAAGCCCGCGCTCCCCATTTTAAGATGTGGTCAGATCCAAATATCAGGTGGACCACACTATAGATGATAGTGGTGTTTGAGTGTCTTGCCATTAAAAATTCCAAAGGGTCCATGGTAAAAGTTTCTGTAGGGCTGTAAATGGATACCCAATGGGGTACTTAGACTTGACCCATGTGTTAAATGGTACGAATTTGGGTCCAAGAACAAACTCAATTGCTAAATGGGTTTGAATCTGGTTTCCTTTATATTAGGCTGACCTGAGCTCATTGAGTAAATAGGCAGGTCTAGCCTATATTGAAAAGTGCCCATCCAAATCCATATTATAGCTTTAAACCTAGTAAAAAGGCGACCTGATTTTCTTGACCCCCCGTGGGAGAATAATATATTAGCGAGGCATATTTGCTGCTCTCGAGATTCGAACATATGACCTTCCGTTTTGATACCATGTCAAACAACCATTCACTCCAAAAGCTCAAGCTGTTAGAGTGTGGTGCATCAATGTATATCAAGGGACTTTTATCAATAAGTAGATCTGATTCAGGTTTAGATCTCCTTTTACCAGACCCAACTCCATTTACAAGTAAGTTTGATCGAATTGACTCAAACATGACCTAGACCCACCCATAATAAAAGAGTCTGATCTAAATTTTAGACCCGGATTTAGTAAATGGGCGAGTCTGGTTTCTCACTAAACTTGCCCTAAGCCTGACCATTTACAATCCTAGGTTTTCTTAATGTTTATTAGCCATATATATAACCTCTTGGTAATGTCAAGAAGACTCCGATAATGGAACAATATAAAGATTAGCTTGATCCAAAATTGTTGTGGCTCACAAAAAGTTTTTAATGATTATTCATCACGGTTAATAGTGGTGAGATCTACCTGATATGTGTATTTTCTTAAAGTTTGAGATGGCATCCTAAAATCAGATGAAAAGTCCTGGGATCTTATTTAAAAAATAGATAAATGGCATGAATATATAACAAATACATCCAGGTGGACCCCACACTAATAGGGTAACACCCATGTAACTGTCACGTCCCAAAATTCGGGTACCCG
This sequence comes from Magnolia officinalis, assembly GCA_021015155.1. Taxonomy (NCBI): domain Eukaryota; kingdom Viridiplantae; phylum Streptophyta; class Magnoliopsida; order Magnoliales; family Magnoliaceae; genus Magnolia; species Magnolia officinalis. Next base: position 3,451,692 of record JAJHSJ010000014.1, read on the forward strand.
AATAGGGTGTCCAAGACCCAAATTCTAGACCGGTGACCTATATATAAAAAAAAAATAAAATACAAATAAAATATGACAATTTCATACACATTTTATTTTCTTCCACCATAGTCCAAAATTTTAAAATCCAAACACAGACTAAGATAACTAATTGCATAGTCTGTTATTACATCGATGTGTGATTATTTAACTTAACTTGAAATAAGAAAAATCAAGTCAAACATTACTACATTCAGAGTTCTAAAATAAAATAAAATACATCCTATGTAAAATGACATGCCACGTGCATCAAATCACATTCCATGCTCCACTAGTAATAGAAGTACCCTGCATCTTCAAAATATTCATAACCTGAAACGATTAAAACATAATGAGTTGACAACTCAATAGGATCACATCAATCCTGAGTTGAAAATTTTACAATTACTACCAAATTTAATCTTGACACATTAATCAAAATAAGATGTAAAAATCATAGTCAATAATTTGACATTCATGAATATGAAATAAATGAATTGTTTAACATAGCTTTCTAAAAATGCTAAGATTTAGAGTGGCAAAACAGTCATGTGTGCTGATCCTTTTAGGGGATGACTCACGGCAGAGCACCGGTGTTGATCCTTTCAGGGTATGATCCTCGGCAGAGCACCAGTTTAACCTTTTAGGGACAAAAGCTCAGGGTAGTGCACTCGTGCGTACTGATCCTTTTAGGGAATCACCCAGGGCAGAGCACCCGTGCTAATCCTTTTGGGAATGACCCTGGGCAAAGCACCCGTGTTGTGCTGATCATTTCAGGAATGACCCTGGGCAGAGCACCCGTAAGAATTATTGTACAAAAATAATTATTCACATATGATGCATATAATTTACAAGAAAATATTGAAATAAACAATATTAAAGCACTCGTATCAAATAATATGGTGATCCTTTTAGGACAGAGCACCCGTAAGGATCATTGCATAAAATAATAATAATAATAATAATAATAATTGTTCACATAATAAATATTCATCATCACCCCTAGATAATATCAAATGCAAATAATAACAATAATAATAATAATAATAATAATAATAATAATAATATTTGCATTTGTACAGTAGTCAAATAAAGAATATCTTTCAATGTGGAATTATTTATGAATATTTCAATGTCTAGATTATATATGGCAATAGATATGAATTTTTCAATTTGGGAACGATCACCTACCTGATATGGAAAAATAGTTGATGGAAGGAAAATAATCTGAAGTGCTGATTTCTACGTGTACTAGCTTAGCTTGGATTGCTCTGAACTCGATGTTGAACCCTCACGGATACTCTCCCTTTTCCTAAGCTCTCTTTTTTTTCTCACGAATTTTCTCAATGGTTTTTCTCTCGATAGCATGAGAAATAGGGTATAAAAAAATAATGTCAGGTAAGTTGGTGGGTTTTGAATTTAATGGACGGTTTAGATTGAGGAGTAGGTCCCACCATGATGATGACAATCATGGGTGAATGGGTTCCCATCCGCAACCGTACCGCGGAGGAGTGGGAGATAGAGAGAGAGTCGTGGAGGAGTGGGAGATAGAGAGAGAGTCGTGGAGGAGAGAGTTACGGGGAAGTGGAAAGCAAGTGACACCCGTCACTTGCTTTGCTTTTTATTTTTGTTATTATTATTTTTTTTGAAAAGTGGGCCCCACAACTATGATGTGATAAATCCACACCGTTCATAAAATTTGCCCTTCAAAGTTAGGGCGTGAGCCCAAAAATGAAAGCCATCCAACTCTCAGGTGGGCCACATCATATGAAACAATGGGTTAACGGTGGAACCCAAAGTTTAAAAAGAGACAGGGTATTACAGTAACAACTAATGTGCTATATGCGATTCTAATGAACGCATGCAGCACATGTGCGACAAGTGGCAGGTATTGCACACGTGGGTGTACGTGAAATATGAAGTACGTGTGGTGCATGTTGCCAATACGTCTCTTCTTTCATCTATAAAAATATAAAAATGAAATTAAAATAATAAATTGGCATCTAAAGAGGGGAAGTGTCTATGTCATTGGCTTTTTTACTACTTTTTAAAAGATGGGAGCAGATTACGTGAAACCCTGACTGACCCAACATGGTGCGGCCCTTGCCATGGACCCATCTTGATGCATGTATTCTGCATCCATGCCGTCCATCCATTTTTCCAAATCATTTTATGGCACTATCCAAAAAATTTTAAAGCAGATCTAATTATCAGGGGGTCATACTGTAGTAAAAGGTGGTGATTGACCATTAATGGGCCATAAAAGCTTTTTTTATCAAAATGATATTTTTTTTCTTCCTTTCATCCAGTCATGTGACCTTATCAACGGATTGGATGGAAAATAAATGCTACAGAAACATTACGGTACGCCCTAAGAAGCTTTTAATGGCAGGGAATTCAATCACCACTGTTTCCTATTGTATGGGTCCACCTGATAATTGGATCTGCTTCATTTTTCACATAATTATTTAAATGATATGAAAAAAACGAATGGACGGTGTGGATACAGAATACATGCATTAAGGTGGGGCCCGTGGTAAGGGGCGCACCGTGCGAGGGCCTCACCTAATCCGCTCCTAAATGTGAAGGTTTCACACGCAACTGCTGATGTAAAATCGTCCAACCATGGGCTAAGGTGATGCATGTGCATCATCCGATCTAGATAATAGGGTGGCCCCACCATGAAAATGGGATGGCCTTAAAATCGCACCATTGAAATCATCAGGTGGACCACAAGTTGAAAATAGCGGACAACCAAAAAATAGCCATCGAATTTCCATGGTGGTCCACCTGATGGTTGGATCGGATTGATTTTTAGGGTATAAATAAAATGATGTCAGGTAAGTTGGTGGGTTTTAGGGCCTCCAATTTTCATCATGGATTGCCAGTTGGATGCCATGCAGATAACAAGGTGGGCCCCGCACCTAAAACTAGTTGCATAAGTATAATAAGCATAAATGGGGCGATGGTTAGGTGATCCAGACCGTTGATAAAAACGGGTCCGGGCATCTAGTAGTGTTTTTCATATGCAATATATCTCACCATCCTATCCATCAGATGTCCGTCAAAGCGACGGTGTAGGATGAAAGTAGAGTAGTTAATGGCAAAGCATTCATCAAGAGAAATGGGAGAAATGTGATGGACATGATTGTCTAACTGGTGCAATTTTTAAAACATGAGAAATCGGCGCTAGATCCCACTAAATGAACGGACCAGATCAATACATCACCAGCCACCTGTACTATGGACGGTAGAGAGATCGCTCTGCCACCCTCCCCAATCCCAACATAGAAAATTTCCCATACAACGTTGTATCTTAATCTTCGTACGTCGCTTTTCCTTCCCGCCAACGCCTCGCTCGTGTAGAAAATCCGAGCCGTCCAGGAAAAAGGTGGACCGCACTATACGGATTTTTGAAACCAAAATCCAGATGCCCCACTCATCAGACAGCCTCACGCCTTCGAGATCAAATAACAGCCGTTGGTCTGATTCAATGTGCGAATCTGGACCACCAAATGAGTGGCTTGTTCCGATCTTCGCCCCATGTGGGGCCCACCTTTTCGAACAGACTTAAAAAGAGCAAAAACAGAATTAAACACACCAACTTTTTTCTTTTTACAGATTCTAATCTATAATCCAAAGATCCCACAGAAATTAAAAATAAAAATAAAAATACTACTATTTCTGTCACGTGAGTCCGAGACGCTCCACGTGCGAAGGGACGCCCGCGACGGACATAGGCATGATAGGTAAGGTGAAGTACGTATCGAGCATGATCCGCTTCTGTATGACTTCCATCGTAGCCCCAGCTTCGATCAGATCCTTCACAACGGACGAGTAGAAGGCCTTGAGCTTCTTAAGCATGTACGAATACTTCAATCTCAGCCATCGAAGCCTCAACCGTCGGAAGGCCCTCAGCAGGAACAACCCACCTCGGGTACGGCGCTTCTTTCCGCCGAGACGGATGGAAGGGCGCTTCCGACGCTTGGTTGGCGCGTCGGGGGGGTTGCATGAGATGCCAGCTGGGGTTTTTTTGAGAAAAGGCCACCGGAAAATGGTGGTCCTGCGGGGCTCGGAAACAAGATGAGCGTTGGGAGAAGACATTGGGACAGGGAATGAGAGAGTGCAGAGCGAGCGAAAGAGACAGAGAGATGGGGGATTTATAACGAAGGGAATTATTCGATACTCTGGCAGTTTATCATGTTTGATACTCAGGCGCTGAGAAATTGTACACGTGGCAAAATTTAACTCAAATTAAACGGTCCAAATTATGGTAACGGACTGTTTATGAGTGGAACGGTCGAAATTAGATTGGTTGATTAATATTATATTCTGATTCGTTTCCACTTATTTGTTCAAATAGGACCGTTGGATTTTTTTCATTTTGACCGTCTAATAAATGTCCACGATCCGATAGTCGTACAATAAAATAAGCATAATTTTATGATATGTTTAAACTGGAACCGATTATTTGGACGGTTTAATTTGAATTTATTGTTTGCAACTAAAGTAATTTCTACTTTATTTTATTAGTGCCTGTGTATCATATATCACAATCTGCCAGAGCATTTTTAAAAACATCTCTTTATTATGAGTTGACAAAGGGAAGGTGGCCCATTCGTGAGGGAAAAGGACCCATGTGATGGGTGGAGAGGGATTCGAGGAGATATTGATTGATATGCGGCTGATATTTTGTCGGCGAAAAATGGTAATTAGGGATTTGCGGTGATCGTGTATTTAAATAGGAAGGGTCAGTTTACCGTTTTAGGAGACGTGTTGCAGGGAGCCCGTGCAACAAAAAGCTGTGGGGCCCACAGATTTGTGTGTGTGTGTGACATCGAAACCGTCCAGAATTTCAGCTAGATCAAATTAGGATGTTTCCCGGCCGAGGCATAACTCAAGTGGCAACCAATGGGCAAGAGTGTACATGAACCGAGCTCGCTCGGTCAACTCACTCGACTCAGCTTGAAAAAGTTGGAATCTATTTAGTTCGAAGTTGAGTTCGATCTGAGTCGAGCCGGTTTTAGAGCTTAAAAATGAGTTTGAGCTGAGTTCGAATTGACCTCAGCTCAACCCAACTTGGTTCAATATATAGCATGAACCTAGCTCGACTCAAATCAACTTAGGTATTCTCTTATGTCACTCACCAAGTGTTTGACGAAATGACTTGATAAAGTGCCGGCCAATTGCAATGAAGGTATGTTTCATTAAACAAATTTTTTTATTTCTTGTTTTTGATGTTGCTTATTAGGTATTTGATGAAAAACATGTAAAACCATTACTAATGTTTTACATTTAGTGAGAATTTGAAAGTGCAATTTGTCTGTTTGTGAAAATCTTGTATAGACAAACTCAACTCAAACTGGCTCGAGCTGCTCATTGAACCGAGCTGAGCTGGTCAATCAGGCTCAAGGACCGAGTGAAGCCGAGGTCAGCTAATAGTCTAGCCGAAGCCAGCTCGATTGGATGTACACCCCTAACGATGGGTATGGAAACGCTCACCCTTGAAACCTTCACGGGGCAATCAAAGTCTTGGATGTTACTGTGCTTTCCATACATCCTGGTGAGACACACCTAATGCACTGATTGGGTGGCATACAAACGTTAATGTGGCCCTCCGGAAGGTTTTATTTTGGAGCATTCACATTTCTACTTTTTCTTGTGGTGTGGCCCACCTGAGCTTTATAGTAATATAATTTTTGGGTTGCAGTCTTAATACAAGATAATGCAAATGATGAACGGATCGGATGTCACAAATACATCATAGTGGCCCCATAGCTTTTTGTTGCACGGGCGGCTTCCTACAACGGCTGTACAAGGAATTGGCGTCCGTTGCAGGGGTTCGATGGAGCGCATCCCTGGGCGCTGTGGGTAGAATACAGGTGAGATTATTAACCGTACACGTGGTATGTACCTTAGACCAGCACAGTCCAAATAATGGTACCCTCTTTACATCAGTCACGTACTAAAAATCATATGGACGTTTGAATTTGAAAGATTCCTATTTATCTTTACAGTCCATAGATGTCCATCTAGACTGGGCCCCACTTTCTGGATGGTTCGGATTTAATATGGATACAACACCCACTCACGGTTACTGTCGCGAGATGATTCTTTCATACGATTCACCGTGATGCTTGTGTGAAATCCACTCCGTCCATCCGCTGGGACACCTCGTGTTAGCTCCGGTCCAAAACTCAGGTGGGCCACACCACGAGAAACAGTGGGAATAGGAACAACCCAAATATTAGCCTTGATCCGAAACCGTGCTGCTGGTGCAATTCCTCATCTCAACCGTACGTACATCCAAGATCCATTCCAATCAAAACTCAAGTGGGACACACACCACTGGAAGTAATCAGCAATGTACAATCACACCTAAAATCTATATCTTTAGATGTTGTGGCCCACCTAAATTTTGTAAAGCTTAAGTTTCGTAATCCTGGTGGGGACACACCTGATGAATGGGTTGATTGACATGTGCAAAACATGTGGACCCCACATTCCGTCTGGAAGTTTCTACTGTGGGCATCCCCGGCTGTTCCCTTTTCTGTGGCCCAAATAAGTACTTACGGATAGGAATGCCTCTTGGGATCTAGGGCCATCTTTGGAGTGAATTTAATGGACGGTTTGGATAGCATCCAAACTTCATGGTGGGCCCCACGCGGCTCGAAATAGAGCTAGGATCCAGTGACAACTATTCCTATATATCCTTCTCAGGGCCAACTTATATGCCAGCCCAGGTGGACCGAGGGGCGTATTTGGCCGGGTGTAGTAGGTGGTATTAGACGGGATGGAATTACGTATAAGCTCATTATATCACTTGTCAGTGATTGTCCTGAATTTGCGGTGGATTTGAAAATACCCAAGGATGCATGAAATGTTGTTTGGATAACCGATGGAATTTGGCGATACTCCATTGAAAATTTTGATAGACTGTCAAGGAACGCAACGATTTACGCCGTGTACAGCCATATGAGAGGTTCGTGGTCGTGGATAAGCCACGGAGAAATTAAGTCGCGAGACTCGTACGTAACTTACGTTGCCAAGTTCTATGGGTCCATCATGATGTATGTTTTATATTTAATTACACCCATCATCATCCGTTTCGAGAGATCATTTTAGGACATGAACCAAAGAATGAGTCCGATCTAAATCTCCAGTGGACCACACCACAGAATAGTGGAGAGAGTAACGCTCATCATTAAAAATTTTTAAAGGCGACAAAAATTTCCAATCATCCTAATATTTGTGTTTTTACTTCTTTAATGTATGTGTTAACTTATGTACATGTTGGATCTGTAGATAAACATCACGCTGGACCTTAGGAAGGTTTCAACGGTGGGTGTCACTCTCTCCACTGTCTTCTGTAGTGGGTCCAATAAAGCTTTGGATTTCCCTTATTCTTTCTATCATGCCCTAAAATGATCTATCTAAATGGAACCATAGTGTGGATGTAACACATACATCATAGTTAGACCCACATAAGTTGATAACATTACTTCAATAACAAGTTCATTTCCCTCGGTGTGGCTCATTCAAAACTCAGGTTTGCCACATTTTTCAGCCTATGGCATGAAATAATATGGAGAAACTGGTGGATGGCATGGATTTGGATAAATTATGGATGCTGCAGGAGATTTTCAGTCCCATTGCACCTCATGATGGTGTGACCCACCTTAGATAAGGATGACTTTATTGTTGGGTTAAAAGGCTAAAATTAGATAGAGAATTGGAAAGCTTGAATGAAACATACGCATCATGTTGGAACCACCGGCGAAGCCTCCACCCTTCCCATTAACTCCTACCGTGGGATTCAGATAATTGCTGCGAGGGATGACGAAATCCCACCCACACGGTACACGGTTTGGCGCCAATTGTCATTATCCTAGTCCATATACAGTCCTTCCAAACATGCGAACACATGGATTAGATGGGATTAGTAATGAAATTTCATCCAATACCACCTAATACACCCGGCCAAACAAGCCAGAGCCCCAAGCAGTGTCACGTGGAATGTGTGTATCGTACACTTGCATGCCATTCTACTATTGCCGAGGCACATGCACGTGAGTTATTCGATACTATGGTTGATTAGGGTGCTTGATACGCAGGCATTCATAGATGGTACACGTGGCAGACATTTACTCAAACTAAACTGACTAAACCGTGGAACGGACTGTCGTTAAGTCACAGTGCCAAGATCAGATTTGATTGAACAATCCTGACCTCTGATTCATCGACGGGTACTTTTCATTTTCAACCGTCCACTAAATCTCCACCGATCCGATCGTCATATGATCAAATAGTCTTAATTATTTGTTCACAGACATCAGAACTGAAACCCATGATTTGGACAGTTTAATTTGAATTATTTGTATGCCACGTATGCAGCATGTAAGTAATTTCTTTGTACCCACGTATCAGGCATCGCACCTTGCCAGAGTATCAAAGGTTTTCTCTTGATTTGCACGAATCTTTCATCCAACGCGTGCATCAAAAAGCGAGTCCCTCTCAGAATAATTGGTCGGCTGGTTTATCAACGAGAATAGAGAAACCCTCACGCGGCGTTTTTAAGCGCCGAACACGAACTCCCCGTATATGCCCACGTAGCACATTTATAAGCATCCAGAATGTTCATTTAGTGGACCTCCCTGTCTTTGAACCGTCCATTAGCCAACATACGTGCGAAGAAAAGGACGGTTGAAAATGACAATTGATGGGCCTACATTCAAAGCCCAGTGGTTGCTCATCTGACAAGTGGGCCAGTCGGATTTACTTATAGAGATCATCTGGAGTATGGGGAGAATCCAATGAACGTCCTGGATACTTTGAACATATGCTACATCTACATGTGTGGTGCGTTTGTTTCTGGCACTTGAAGATGGTGCGTGCATTGCTCTCGTATGCAATCAGTGATGGACCTGTACCTATGGGTCGCGAGCTGTCTGTGGGACCCACTACGTGGGGCCAACCGAGATGTCCGTGAGAAATCCACCCCGTTCATCAGTTTCTTCGGCTAGTTAGAACGTGATCCAAAACAAATAGCTGGACCACACTACGGGATACAGTGGGGATGGAAAGATCCACCGTTGAAACCATCCCGGGGCCCACCATGATGTTTATATGCCATCCAAACCGTTTATAAGGTCATTCTAACTGGATGAACTGAAATCATAAATATTATCCTGATCCAAAACTTCTGCGTCCCCATAAAAATCTTGACGGTGAGCGTTCCATCCCTACTCTTTCATGTAGTGTGGTCCACTTGATTATTGGATCTCCTTCATTTTTGGCATCGCAACCTAACATTAGCTAGAAAAACTGATGGACGGGGTGGATTTCTCAAAAACGTCTAAGTGGACCCCACGTAGGGCGCAGGCAACTCGCGTCAAAGATAGGTGCGTCGGCCGACTTGAGCAGTAGTCTCGAGTTCCAGCTTTCAGAAGTGGGGCACATAATCAGGATATCCAGACCATTAGCACGTTGCATCGGACCATGGATAGAGCATGTGTCAAACGTATGTTCCATAGGACGATCACAACCTTTCAATCTCTGGCCTACAACTCGACGGTCAATGCGAATACACCAACGATCCGCATCGGGGAGATATTTGGATGGTTCAGATCTCACGATCTGGAAAATATTTGGAAGATCGTACATCCAAAATAAGACGCAACAGCAAGGTCTGGATTACCGCGCCACCGGCACCACTTGTCCGACCTTACAACCCGTGTATACTATACAATAACTCCTCTCCACCGGCCGTACCTAGCTTCCCGGCGAAGTTACTGCGAAGCGCTTTCGCAGACGCGGATTTCCTGCAAAAGCCTTTCGCAGGAAGTGCCTGCGCTGTGAACCCAGGTGGGGCCCACTGTGATGTTTGTGAGAAATCCTCCCCTTCCATCCGTTTTTTGAGTTCATTTCGAGACATGATGCCAAAAATGAACCGTATCCAAAGCTCAGGTGGGCCTTTCTAAAGGAAAATGTGGTTAGGTAAATTCCTACCGTTAAAACCTACCTGGGTTAAACAGTGATGTTTACATGACATCCATACCGTTAATAAATTCATTCCTACTGGGATGAACTGAAATCACAAATATTAGCATGATTCAAAACTTCTGTGGGCCACGAATATTTCAACTGTGGACGTTCAATTATCACGTTTTCGGCCTACTTGAGCTCTGGAGAGGGTTATTTTTGGCATGATGTCCTGAAATGAAATCACAAAACGGATATACGGGTAAAATTTCTCACAAACGGGCTCCACCTGAGTTCCCTGCGCAGGAGCTTCCTCCGAAAGTCTTTCGCAGGAAATCCGCGTCCCTTTCGTAGGCAACCTCCGGACCCTTTTGCACCAACTTCTTGGGACGGCATGCTAAGTGGGGCCCACCATCATGTTTGCGAGAAAACCATCTGGTCCATTTGTTGAAAAAATATATTAATTTTTAAATATATTTTAATAAAAAAATAACATATATAATATATTATTTTGTTTGAAAAATACTGTTTGTAGGTTTTTAGGAATAATCCCACATGGGAAAGGGAAGAGAAAAATCTGAGGTTTAAATGATAATAGTAGAGCATTATAATATTTACCTACCTGGTTCGTGGACTATGGACCTTGCGTGTTCCAGCACTGGAACACCCACGCTCGGGCACGGGTTCGGTCTCGGGTACGGGCTCGGTGCGAGGGCGTGGGCATGTGAGGCAGTGTGGCTGTAGAGGCGCTAGTGGCACACTTTGTACTTCGCACGTGCGCATCCACAAACATGTCCCGACAAGGCTTCGGACGCAATAGTAGTCGGTGCTCTGTGGGCCACCATGATTTATATGTTTCATCCATGCTTTCCTTCCATTTTTGCAGATCACTTTAGGATTTTCTTGAAAAAAATAAAGTAGATCTAAATCTTAGGTGGACCACACCAACAGAAAATAATTAGTGATTGAATGTCCACCATTCAAAACCTCTTAGTGCCCGTTGGAATGTTTATTTGACATCCAACATGCCAATATGTTGATTAGGTCATGCAGACTTGGATAAAGGCAAAAAAAAAAAAAAAAAAAAAAAAACAAATATCAACTTAAACCAAAACTTTTATGGATCCAAGAAATTAATAATGGTGGGTGTTCAATCAACACTATGCCGGCTACTTAGATTTGGATCTACCTTATTTTTATTTATTTTTGTTTCATACCATTAAATAATCTGAAAAATTGGATGGCCAAAACGGATGAAATAAATACATCATGGTGGGGCTCACAGAAATAAATACATCATGGTGGGGCTCACATAGCACTAACCATTGGCTAGTTGCAAGGTCACTGGCCAATTAATTTTTGAAAAATCCATTTTGCCAACTAATATTAGGCACATGGGTTCAAAAATGTGGCTGATCCAAAAATGATGGTAAGAAGTAGCCAGGGAAACGCCTACCGTTAAAACTTCTCTTGTAAAGTCATACTTACTATGATGAACTGAAAAGACAAAAATATAAGCCTGATCTAAAACTTTCGTAGTAGCCGTTGAACACTAATTCCTGTCATGTGGCCCACTTGAGTTTTGGGACAGAGTATCAACTTGAAGCGGGAACAGGCACAACTAATGAACATGATGGATGCTTGTACAATAAGATATTCTAAAGGCACATGTAAGGTAGCTGTGGCCTCCAAATAATAAGCTTAAATATAAATAAATAAATAAATAAAACTAACCGTTGGGTCAAATCGATTCTACTCTACCATAAAAAGTTCACTTGGGGAGTATTTTATTTTTTTTAATAATATTTGTAAATGAATAAAGGCTTAATAATAGTGTTAATACGTGTTTGGAAGGTAGGAAAGCAGGCGAGAAATTGCACTTGGATTATTAGGATTGCCTGAAGTGAATACCTGTACTTGCTGCTGAGTTAAATAATCTTTGGGTATAACCATGATGTATTTGCCTTATCCACACCGTACATTCATTTTATTGACTCATTTCAAAGCGTTATGTAAAAAATGAGTCAGATCCAAAGCTCAAGTGGACCACACCATAAGAAACAGTGGTCTTGAAAGTGCCAACCGTTTAAAGCTGAAAACCCCCTGTGGCCCACAATGATGTTTATTTATCATCCAACCTGTAAATAAGGTCATGCAGACATGGATACAAGTAAAACACAAAACTTCTGTTCCCCCTAACAGTTGTAAATTAATGATAAGTATTCAATGAGATTATTTCTAGTGGTGTGGTCCACTAGAGCTTAGGATCTGCCTAATTTTGGAGCTCATGCCTTAAGCCTGTTTGGGGTGTGGTATTAGGGGATATGGAATTGCATTTGCTTCCGAACAAATTTCATCCAGCATTCAGAAACGAAAGAAAGGATTAGATTAATACCAATATCATATCATCAAGAGTCAAATATATACGTCGGCCACACGTTGATGCATGTGTTTCATCCACACCGTTTATCTACATGCACCTTTTATATGTGACATTCAAGTTGCAAATGTGTATAGGTAACCAGCATCGGTTATGAAATATGGTTCAGTTATTACAATTCCATGGTCTACCAAATGCAGGCTTCATTCTTCATTCGATAATATATTTTCCAAAGAAAGAATTGAATATGAAACATGGGATTAAACAATCAAAATATTTCTAGACATGTAAACATTTAATTTGACCGTTCAAACAGACCCAAAAATGAATTGGCAGAATAGATGGACAGCTGTGATAAGACTAATACATCATGGTGGGTCTCAACAGTTTTTTTCAAACAATCCCTTTTTCGCATTAGGTTATAGAGTCAAAACCGCTTAAACAAGCTAGCTGTCAACAACATCACGTTGGGTTTGCGGCCAGAAATATTGTCCCAAGTAATAATGACTTATTTCTAACCAATTGAAAGAGTCATTCAAAAACCAAAAAGTCCTTTGAAATACTAAATAACCAATCAAAAAATCATTGAGATTGGACACCACTCCATTGATCAAAAAGCACACAAAAATCTGCCAAAAGCCAAGACTTAGATGAGTGGATCAAATTTCTTCATTAAAAGGTAGTTAAATTTTAACCACTTTTGCTAAAAGACCAGTACATTTTAACTGCATTTTACCCAAACTCACAAAGGAATTTGCATGGGCCCTCAAACGCACGTGGGGCGTATGTCTCATAATCATCGTTATATAATTATAAGTTTAGAGCCATCGAACTTTACATTTTGATCAAATCTACATGGTTAATTATAATCGAGGTTGTCGACTTGGGTCCACACCCCACTCCTACAACAGTGCATCTTATTTTCCCTTAACTCCTATTCTGAGAAAGCTAATAGGGGAGTTACATGTGGTATTGCATGAAAAATAATTTTACATATCAAAGGATGGTTAACAGAATATTATGGTTGATATACAAGAAGTGCAGTCGAGTTGTCTTAGATATAAAAGACAACCAATGGTACTTGAAACAAAATCTTAACCAATAAGAGTGAAGCAAGCGGTCAAAAGACATTCAGAAAAGAAACAGTCGTACAAGAGAAATGAAACAAAAGAATGATCTAGAAAGAGGTTTTTTTTACTGCTATAATTATTGTAATAAATGAAAGAAAGATTAAAATGAATAAGCTACAATACAAATCTATAAATATTAGAAGAATTCAATAGAGAAAAAATAATAACCGAACAACCCAATTCAATAAAACAAACAATTTATCTTATCAATTTACTTTATCTTAGTTTATCCTAGAAGTAGCGATAATCCATTAGCTGTAATTCTTAGATATAATCTTTAGTTGTAATCCAAGTCTATGCTCATATGCTGGATTTGTTCTTTATTCAATAAAGTAGCTCTTTTAAGAGACACGTTCTTGCAGTTGCTCTTAGTGACCGATTGTAAATTTTTCCTTTTGTTTGATTTGCACTAGTATTCTGAAAGTCATTTCTCATGGAAGACACAAAGTAACCCATCTTCGGAGGAAAAACCTTACCCTCCGATTATTGCTTGATTGTAATAAACTTTTGCAAGTGGCTGAGTAAGCGACTGATGTTCTCATAATATGGTCATATACGTTCATATTGGATATATCTGCTTATTTTCGCACTTTGAGTCAGAGTTGATCGGTTTGAATCAAGCCACTTTATTGATTTTGGCATACCTGCATAATTAAAAACAAACTGAGTAGCCAACATTTTTTGGCACACCCAGTGAGACTAAAAACTACTTGGTTGCCATAACATTTAGTTAATTTAAGTAAATTTGTTGGTGCAATGATCATTCAAAATCATGAGCTGAGGGGGTGGTTGTAATACTTCAATAACTGTTGTTGTGTCTAGTGAGCATCCTACTCAAGAGGAGGAGATACAAGTTCAACAAGTGCCTGAGCAAGGAGATCCACCACCTAGTCTAGTGCATGTTCCTTCAAGTCCAGATAGACCATCGACATCCCAGGTTGAACCTCTTGAGATTATGTCAGTCAAGATGGTTGATATGAAAAGGGGGATTCAGTACATCACAGAACTATCGCGAGTTCAGGTAAAACATTCACTAGTTCAGGCCAAGGCTTTCAATAGGTGGATGAGCACGAATTGGCTGGTGGCTTTGTTTGCTGATAGATCATTTGTTGTACCTCAACAATATGCTTATGCAAGTTCTTTTAAAATTCGCGTACCTGTGCCACCAGTTCAGTTGATGCCACAGACACTTCCATTACAGCGAAACATACCACATGTTCATATCCCTGGTCTGATCCGAAATGTGCGAAATTCACCAATATCGGTAAATTTCAGACGTCCTAAATGTGTTTTTGTTCAGGATATACGAAATTCACTGCCACCTATAGATTTCAAACGTCCTAAACGTGAAAATAGGAACATAGTTCATGAAGCCAAGAATCAAAGGATGCTTGGGAGCACCCCTTGCCTAAAAATCAACCGTATAACGAAGAACAATATCAGCATGGCCTTGAAGTTCCACCAATTGCTTCATGGCAGTACTAGGAGCGTAACCAAATTGTTCAACTGGTACAGGAAGTAGTAGGCCAAGCGATACTCCAGTTTATAATAATTCATATCTTGATTGGATCGACTGGCAATATCTGTTGTCGAGGAACTATCAACCTGAATTTGCGTTGTTTACAAGCGATACGACTCAGTCGACCGTAGAACACATATGTCGATTTACCATACAATGTGGAAAATTTATCAATAATGAGTATTACAAATTATAGTTATTTGGTCAATCGCTCATTGGGATAGCCTTTACTTAGTATTCCAATTTGCTACCGAACTCCATACAACACTTGAAGGAAATGAAAGAAAATTTTCATGCCCAATTCTTTTATAAAGACTGAGAAATTTTCATGGATAATCTTACTTATTTTCGACAATTAACAAAGAAATTGATTGAGAACTATATTGCTCGATTTAAAAGAGCAAAAAGCCGATGTAAAGTAGTTATGATTGAAATAGAATTTGTTCAATTGGTTCAAGATGGACTGAAATTTAAGCTTTGGAAGAAATTTATCGGAACAGAATTCACCGATCTTTATGATTTGACCAAGAAGGTGTCTCAATACGAGGCTTTGCTTCAAGAGTCAATGAGGCAAAAGAATTCATCGGTAGGGACATATTACTATGAATATAATTATGATGTTGCAGTGGCCGAAACAGTAATCAAAAAATTATTGACATGTTCGGCTTTAGTTAAAGTAGAGACTGTAGCAGCTTCTAATCAGAAAGTTCAAACATCGTACACATTTGATATTCCCTATGTTGATGAAATCTTTGATATTATGTTAGCTGGAAATTTTATCAAAATTTTGGTTAATCACAAGATTCTGACAGTCTAATAATTGAAAAAATAATTATTATTCTAAATGGCATAGAACTCAGTTGCATTCTACTAACAATTGTTTTGTTTTTAGGAATGTTGTTCATGATAATATGGATAAAGGGTTGCTAAAATTCTCTAAAAAAAAAAATGGAAATAATGTTAATCGATAATAATCTGTTCCCATCCAATGTAGAGATCAATATGGCCACAATCAATCCTTAAAGATTGGTTCGGCTGTGACAAAAATTAATCTTAAAGTTCAAATGAATTAGCCCTAGGAACAAAACTCCATGAGAGGCATGAGGCCTGAAACAGTGGTCGACCAGAACAAAGCATATTCAGGCGCAACAGTGATAAAATATTAGCACCTATGTGAGAAATGTGCGGAGCCAATTCAGTCGGGAGAGAGATCTTATCGACCGAAACATCCACTAAAACAATCAACCAATCGAAATTATGAGGGAAAAAAATGCCTTCTATTTTTAGAAGGACAAACACGTCAGCGATTACTCTTTGACTGTTCAAAGGCCAAGGATGGTTAAACATCGGCCTGGCCGAGAAGGTGTTTGGAAAAGGTTGAGTCATCCAAAATTCTCAGTGATAAATGAGGAGATGACTCGTACTCAAAAGTGACGTTGGCAAAGACAATAAGCAGCTAAAAGAAGTCAGTTACTCGTTATTTTAAATCAATCCTAGAAGTATTAGCCAACTCGACCAAGGTTGATTGTAACGCCCTGGAAATCGGGGGTCGTGTATACACTCAACTCCTGAGTTCCCGGGGTCACTTATGATCGGTTTTCGTTAATTATGTGATTAACCCAATCACTGCGCAGTCTGGAAAATCTTGGAACATGAAGCACAATCACACGAGTCTACTGAAATGAAGAGACCAAAAGCGAATACACATATATATACATGTCCAAAAGAATAAAGGGGTCGCACATGGCGTCACGCCACGAAATCCCAAAAGAATAGCGCGTCCCAAAAAAGTAGAGCTGAGCCCACTGCTCAGCGATCCAATCCCGCCTCTCAAGCTGGCGGGGAACCGTCCATCAACTGGAAGTAGGACAGCTCATCCTCATCCTTGAAGCTCGCCTCACCAGGCTCCTCCATCCCTGAGTCACCTGCATCTATGAACGGGTCTGGTTGGTGTTTTAAAACACCGTCCCAGATTGGGAGTGAGTGATCATGTAACGCCCCGAAAAATCGGGGGTCGTGCATACGCTCGACTCCCGAGTCCCCGAGTGTCACTTATCATCAATTTTATGGTTTTATGATTTATCAAGTTTAAATGCGCAGCATGGAATTAATTGAAACATGAGGCACATCCACAACTAGTCAACTGAACTGAAAGAAATCAATATATACAGGTTCAAAAGAATATAAATGGGCCGCACAAGGCGATGCCCAACAAAATCGCAAAGAAAATCATATGCCCAAAAGAATGGTGCGCTGAGCCCACGACTCAACGCTCCAGAATCCAGTCTCCTAAGCCGATGGAGAACCGCCCATCAACTGGAAGTATGACAGCTCCTCCTCCTCGTCGAGAGTAGCATCGTCATTCTCCCACTGCTCCGTATCCCCTGCATCTATGAGAGAGTCTAGTTGGTGGTTTTAAAACACCGTCCCAGAGTGGGAGTGAGTGATCAACTCAGTGTGAACTATTAATCTCAAGTTATCACAAGCATCAGTTATATTATGGATTTAATGAAAAGTAATCATTCACAGTCACTAAACTAATCTTATTAATGTGCACACATGATGGATGAAATGATGCATGCCCTTGCCACAACACTATCTCGAGCGACTCCGTCTAACGATCGCGTATGTCAACACTCCCTCAGAGCGACCTCGACTGCCGAGTCGCCAACCTAGCTAGTGCAATGCAATGATAATGTTAACCGGGTTCTTAGTTAAGTCCATTCATCCAGCAGGTTTGAAAATCTGGTACACCCCACGTATCAATGCCCTAAGCCGGTTGTGAGGCCAAGACCTCATCAACGCGTGAGGCCGAGTTCCCGCGGTCCGTGATCTTGTCGGGGTCCTCATCCCCGACACCAAGCATATGAGGAGTACCGATAGGGAGGGATCGCTCGTGGTCACTATAGGGAGGCACGGTACCCCAATGTAGGCCGACAGCTCAGACACAGTGTCTCATTCCACCATGTCTGGCTCACGAGACTGTGGACCAGTTGCAATCTAGTTATCAATGGACTACAATGGTTGTAAAGTGTTCCAGATTCCATAAATAGGTGAGCAAACATGGTTAACAAATAAGGTTGGTCAGATAGTAGGCAAGACCGCATGAGTCGGGCGAGCATGCGACGAGCGGCATTGGGTACAAGGGACCCATGTAGTCGAACTACTGTCACCCGTACACACCCCCGCCCAAACTCACGGGTTTAGCCCGATCATAGTTCTACCGATGGAACTGCCGTCTCTCCTCATATTTTCGACCAACCCGAGGGTTCAATGTTGATTTATAGCATGCCAACCATCAAGATTTTCAACTAGCATAAAAATGGCATGTTCACATACATCACAGCCTACGAGTCAAATATTCCTAGCAAGCATAACGTTATCAGGAGCAAGATGCATGTGAGTGTGTGGGTTGGTGAGGAAGTTGAACACTTCCAACATTTCAAGGAATCAATGCACATGGACAAACATCAAGCACATCATAGGCAACAACATATGAGAAAATCATGCAACACGTGAGCATATAGTCATCCACAATATCTCAAACAAGTGAGGCACCAACAACATCATAAGAAAGGGTAAGCAACATACAATTCCATACATCTCAAACAAGCACCCAAATCCTAAGGTCTCTCTAGATTCTACATAGGCTTCACCCAAGCAAACAAAATTATTAAACTCATGATATAATTGGTGCTAGGCCACCTAAGATTAATAGTCCGTACTTATGGATCGTAGGCGATTCGAAAAACGTCCTAGGAAAGAGGGCTTTCGGGACGACCGGCCGGAATCCTTAAATCAAGCTTTTGCATGTTAGCTTTCTAAGCCAATTCCACCTTAATACATGAATTTCAAGAAGAAAAGGGGAAAGGACCCTACCTACACTACCAACGGACAGTTGTTGCGGTGGTGGCGAAGAGTTCTCCCTTAAGGAGAGGTAAGAAGTTGAAAGGATCGATTCTCTTGGGCCCCACCTCGATCTAGGGTCTACCTTGAATCTCCTTCACTCACACTTTCTTCTCTCCTTGCTCTCTAGCTCTCTCTTTTCTCTTTGGTGGTTGTAGGAAATGAGGGGGTTATGAGAGAGCTTAGGGCTTTATTTCCTAGAGTTGGGCCAAGTGGCCTTAAGCTTCCACAATTTTTAAAATAGACCTATGGGACTCCTATTGGTGTCGGGGTGGGCCCAACACCCCACTAGCCACCAAATTTGGCGTGTAGGTGTCTTATGGCCCGACTAGGGTCCATGCAAAAATTGAGGACGAACGGATGAACGGATATATGATCTGAGAAAGCGTTTCCGACCTTAAGTGGCCCTGAGAGGGCCATTCTGGTGATTGGAGCAGTTCTGGCGGCCCTCTGGCCATAAAACTTATAGGATAGGTGATCCATGACCCGATGAACGACCATGCAAAATTTGGGAGCGATCGGATATAGGGTTCGATCGTACGGGTCCGGTTTGCGATCAATGGTCACCGTGCCACGATCGGGTCCCAGATTTGGTGGACGGGTGTAGAAAAATACATTGAACCGTCACCGCAAATTTGGAAGAAATCCGACGGCTGGGATGTCTGGTATCTCGGTTTCATTTACAAGCGCCAGATTCTAATCTGGCATTGGTGGGGTGCATATGACAAGTGTCAGATCCCAGCTCTGGGTGTCCACTGGGTCCGTAATCCGTGATGGACCACAAGCCCAGTGAGATCTATGATTTTCTAAATTTTTAGATTTTTTCGACCCTCCTCGGTCGTTGGGTGGCCCACACGTGCTGTTGTTAAGTGTAAACAGCCATCGGGCTTGGCGGGCCACACCAGGTCCTATCATGACTAGACTGGTCCACCCCAGTATAAACTAACATTGAGTGTTAATGGTCATTAAGTGATTTTATAAGTTAATTAAAAGAAATTTTTAAAGATTTTTGGAAATCCAAAACAGTGAAAAATTCAGGATGTTACAGATCAACTCAGTGTGTACTATTAATCTTAAGTTATAACATGCATCAATTGTAATATGAATTTAATGAAAAGCAGTCAATCATCAACACCTATAACTCTTATTAAATATGCATGCAATGCGATGATATAATGCTTATCCTTGCCACAACACTCCCTCGAGCGACTTCATCTAATGATCGCGTATGGCAACACTCCCTCAGAGCGATCTCGACTGCCGAGTCGCCACCCTAACTAATACGATGCAATGTGATTGTGTTAGCCGAGTTATTAGTTAAGTCTATTCATCCAGCAGATTGGAGAATCTGGTACACCCCACGTATCAATGCCCTAAACTGGTTGCGAGGCTAAGGCCCCA
Organism: Magnolia officinalis; assembly: GCA_021015155.1. Classification (NCBI taxonomy): domain Eukaryota; kingdom Viridiplantae; phylum Streptophyta; class Magnoliopsida; order Magnoliales; family Magnoliaceae; genus Magnolia; species Magnolia officinalis. The sequence continues at coordinate 3,472,027 of JAJHSJ010000014.1, forward strand.
TTAACGCGTGAGGCCGAGACCCCGCGGTCCGTGATCCCGTCGGGTCCTCATCCCTGACTTCAAGCACATGAGGAGTGCCGAGAGAGGGATCGCTCACGGTCACAACAGGAAGGCGTGGTACCCCAGCGTAGGCCGACAGCTCAGACACAGTGTCCCATTCCACCATGCTCGGCTCACGAGACTATGAACCAATTGCAATCTAGGTATCAGTGGGCTACAATGGTTGTAAGGTGTTTCATGTTCCATACATAGGTGAGCAAACAGGGTTAACAAATAAGGTTGGTCAGACAGTAGACTAGACCGCACGAGTCAGGCGAGAGTGAGACGAGTGGCCTTGGGCACAAGGGACCCATGTGGTCGAACTACAGCCACCCGAACACACCCGCCCATACCCGCGGATCTAGCTCTAGTGTAGTCCTACTGATGGAACTACCATCTCTCACCAGGTTCCTGACCAACCCAAGAGGGAAGGTTATCTATAGCATGCCAACTAACAATGCACCATCTAACATAAACAACATCATGTTCTCATGCTTCTCAACATAAAATTCTAAATTTCTACTATAATATCATGAACAAGGTGTGTGTGTGTGGTGTGGGTTAGTGAGGAAGTTAGGCCCTTCCTACCTCCCTTAAAGCCAAATACACAAAAACCAAGGAATCATACATGTTATAGAGCACATCATACAAGAAAATCAAACAAGGCATGAGCATATAATCGTCCATACACCAAATCATGTGAGATGTAAGAACAACATCATATGGGAGTCATACATACAATTCTAACAAACATACAAGTCCTAGGGCTTCTCTAAATCCTTCAACATAGCATTCAAACAACCAAAATCATCAAACACATACTAAAATTGGTGCTAAGCCACCTAAGAGTAATAGTCTGCACCTTCGGATCGTTGGAGATTGGGAAAACATCCTAGGAAAGAGGGCTTGAGGTCGATCGGCTGGAATCCCTAAAGGAAACCCTTGCATGTGAGAAATCCAAGCCAAACCCTCTTAATGCATGGATTTTCAAGAAGAAGGGTTGAAGGATCTTACCTACACGACCCACGGACGATCGTTGAGATTTTGGTGGAGAGTTTCTCCTTTGAGAAGAGGTAGGGAGTTGGAAGGGTTGATTCCTTTGGGCCCCACCTTGATTTAGGGTCCACCTTAGCTCAACTTCACCATAAGTTTCTTCTCTTTTACTCTCTTGCTCTCCCCTTTGCTCTTGGTAGTTGTGGTAAATGAAAGAGAGTTATGAGAGCTAGGGTTTTGTTTCCTAGACTTGGGCCCTTTGGCCTCAAGCTTCCACAAATTCCCAAAATAGCCCTTTAGGACTCCATCTTGGCTTTGGGGCGGACCCCACACCCCCTAGGCCACTAAATTTTGTGTGTAAGTGTCTCATGACCCGATGAGGGGTCATGCAAAGTTTGGGGACAAACGGATCAACGAAAGTGGGGTCTGAGCATACGATTCTGACCTTTAAGTGCCCTGTGGGGCCCATTTCGGTGAATAGAGCGGTTCTGGTGGCCCTCTGGCCATGAAACTTATAGGATGGTGATCCATGGCCTGATGAAGGGCCATGCAAAATTTGAGAGCGATTGGATATAGGGTTCAATCGTACGGGTCCGATTTACGATCAACGGTCACCGTTCCACGATCGGGCCCTAGATTTGGTAGACAAGTGTAAAAAAATGCATTAAACCATCACCGTAAATTTGGAAGAAATCCAACGGCTGGAAAGCTTGGAATCTTAGTTTCATTCAAATGGTGCCAAATTCCAATCTGGCATTGGTGGGGGTGCATTTGGCAATTGTCAGATCCTCATTCTGGGTGTCCACTGGGTCCGCAGTCAGCGATGGACCACAAGCCCAGTGAGATCTATGATTTTCTAAATTTTTAGATTTTTTTAACTCTCCTCGGTCGCTGGGTGGCCCACATGGGCTGATGTTAAGTGTAAACAGGTCATCTGGCTTGGCGGGCCGCACTTGGTCCGATCATGACCAGACTGGTCTATACTAATGGGCTAAATCTAAGTTAGTTAACTCGTGGTACCCCACCATGAGTGGTTTAAACGAACGGTCCTGCGACAAATCCTACGTGGACACCCCAGGACACTGTGTTGATTGGACGGGACGTTACATTGATAATGCCAAAGTCAGAAGGAAAACAGTAAATTCTAGCCAATATAAAAGAATCGACCGAATATCATGCAGATCATGACTTGGTCAAAGATCCGAGTTATGATAAGATAAGGATGAACATGAAAGGATCGACTAAATACTCGGTGATGATGAATTCTTGGATGATCTTCTAATTGAAGAATTGCTCGTTAAATCAAGGGAGGTAGAATCTTCTTCTGAATAGAAAGGGAAAGTGAATGAATCTACATATAAATTGGATAGTCAACCAAATTCGAAAACAATTAGAGGGTAGTGTTCGAATTTGGTCATACAGTTTGGCTCATTACTACCAATTATATTGAATTGTGATATGGTGTTAACTCTATCATTAAGTTTTCAGGCTAAACTATTTCACCAAACACAATAGAAGGAGATGTGGAAGAATTGGGCCCACCGATAATTATACAATATTGATCTTTTTTACTCTGAGGAGGAAGCCAAACAGGTGTCAATCATAATGGTCAAACCAAGGTCCCCTTCAGAAAAATTATTATTGAAAGGCCGACTCTTAAAATGAACTAACATTTGAAGCCATTATATATTTTTGTTCACCTGGAAGGATGTCCAACTACTCAGGTGTTGGTCGACAATGGAGCTGCTATTAACATTTTACCAGCCAGGATGATAGTTAAACTCATAAAGACTCAATATGGCATCATCTTAACCGAGGTCACAATGAGTATTTTTGCTGGAGGAATAACACAAACACAGGGTGTTTTACCGATCAATTAATGGTGGGAACTAAGAGCGTCATAGTCGCTTTCTTTGTGGTCAATACTTCATCAAACTGCAATGCCTTGCTTGGTCGAGATTGGATTCATCCGTTCTCATGCATCCCATCATCATTCTACTAGTTTGTGATTTTCTAGAATCAAGACAGAGTATAACCAATTTTGACTGATAATAAACCATTATTAGCTATATCTAATGCAATCGAGGTTTATTTCTATGGAGATTAGATCGAACTTATACGATTTACTAGGCGAGACAAGAATGGTAAGTCAACTAGTATTGATGCTAGACTCCACTCTGAGAATATCGTACATCATATTACTACCATGATTCGATTGAACGAGGAGTTGTCGAAGGATATAGTTCCCTTCCATGTGACTACAAGGTTCACTATTGAAGAAATTTCATGATGAAACAATCATCGGTCAAGGCCGAGTTCAAGGCTAGAGTATGATAGGTCGAGGAGAGTTTGCGAAACTATAATAATGAGTGTTTTGTTGATATGGTCGACATAGCTGTATCGACCGATAAGGAAACTAGAGATGGTATCGAAATGAATGATTTGAAGTTAACTCCAGAGAAATTGGAGAATTCTTAGGCTCAGGTTCAAGATCCTTTAGTAGAAATAAATTCGAGAACATAACAACATTGCAAACCTATTTTTATCAGTGGATTGATATATTCTCAAACATAGGACGAACTCACTAATTTACTTAAAGAGTTTGCCAATTGCTTTGCTTGGAATTATCATGAGTTGTTTAGATTGACCGACATTTGGTCAAAAACATGTTACCCATGGAGAGATATCGACCATACAAACAACCACCTGAGTGGATGACGGCCGAGGTGACGCAAAAGATCGAGGAGAAAATCAAGTTGCTTTTAAAAGCAGGTTTCATTATACCCATCAAATATATTGAATGGATTTCAAACATAGTGTCAGTTATCAAGAAGACCGGTAAGCTTAGAGTGTGCATTGACTTTCGTAATTTAAATCGAATCACACCAAAGGATGAGTATCACATGCCTATGGCCGATCAGCTGATCGATCGGCCAGCTGGGTATCAAATGGTATCCTTTATGGATGATAATTCAATATATAATCAAATGAATATTGTGGTAGATGATGTCACAAAAGAGCTTTTAGATGTCCTAGTCCTTTAAGTATGTTTTGCTAAGTTGTAATGCTTTTTGGGCTAAGAATGTTGGAGTTACCTATCAAAGAGCCATGAATGCCTTCTTTCATGATATGATTGACTAGTTCATGGAATTTTATATCGATGAAGTAATGGTCAAATTGGCCAGTGTGACCAAGCATATCGACTATTTACGAAAATTGTTCGAGAGGATGAGGATTCATAAATTGAAAATAAACCTTCTTAAATGCACTTTTGGTGTATCGCCCAAAAATTTTATGTGCTTTATGGTACATCAGAGAGGAATTGAGATTGATCAGCACAAAGCGCGAGCACTGGTAGAAGCTCGGCCACCAAAAATTTAATTGAATTGCAAAGGTTTCTTGGCAATGTTAACTTTATGCAACGATTTGTTTCCAATTGCGCCAGAAAAACTAATGTGTTTTCTTCTTTGTTGAAACTAAAACAAGGGGTGAGTGTTGGGGTTTTTAGCCTGCAGAATCACACAGATCTAGCTGTATGATAGCAATCCAATGGCACCAAGCATACAAGAGAACACACAGATTTAACGTGGAAAACCTTTCGAGAAAAAACCACGGCACAAAGCGACAGAATTCCACTATGAAAGCATCAATTATAAAGAGAGAGGACTTACCTGATTCGAACAACCTCGAATCTCACCCTTGCTACACCCTTTGATAACCCTAGAACCCTTTAGAATACATTTAGGAAGCCTTAACATGCCCTAGAATAACCCTAGAAACCCCTATTTATAGTTTAGGAAACTTCCCTTTCACACCGTTACGAAAGGCGACACCAAAATCCGCAATCCGCATCGGATTTAGAAACGAATCTGCGTAACCTACAACTAGTCGTAGCTCACCTACGACTGGTCGTAAACCTCGGAGAAAAACAGTACAATGTCGTTGTACTTTGAGTCATGCCAGGACTCGAACTTACGACTGGTCGAGCGCCTCCCACGACCAGTCGTGGCTGTCCCACGACCGGTCAAAAGACCACAAAAACTTCAGATTAAAGACTTCTCTTAACAATCTCCACCAAGTCTTCAATCTTCAACCGTGTAACTCCTTGACCTCCTCTCTTATCTCTACATTACATCATAGCTTCTCGTGCATACTCCGTCCTTCTTTTCTACCATCCCAGCCAAGCCCAGAGAAGTTACACAGAACTTGAACTTCTCTGCAGGAACATTCTTGTTGATCATGTCTGCCGGATCTAAATCCACATACCCAACCACCTTTGCTCCTGTCTTCCCAAAAGAAAGAAACGTAGTCTTCTTACCATCTCACCGCTACTCAATATTGCTTACTCACAACACTGATAACCTGTGAAATAACCGTCTAATCCAGACCATGGCATACACTGCCAACCGCATTCGAATAAGGCTCATGAGATATCCTCATTTTCCTCATCTATTTTGGGACATGTCCTGAGGAAAACTTGAGGAGAGATGCGTAGGGAACGCTCTCCAGCTTTACTTGGCCCATCACATACTTGATCAATACCTACACACAAAGTATTCCTCTTATGATTACCAAAGCTTACTCCTCCTTCAGTCTCAATGCCGAGAACCATCTTTGCAACCCCCCGATCCTTTATCCTGAACGTCCCACTTAACCGAGTCTTCAGTACACTGATTTCAGACATGTCATAATTGGCGATCCACATGTCATTAATTCCTGACTCACCATAAAGAATCAAACCACTGCCTAGGCGACAGGTCGAACCACGACCTCCTGCAAAGTCTTTTCTCAGCCCCTTTAACTTCGAACCGCTTTGGTTGTTTCATGTAAATCTGTTCTTCACTTTTCCTTACAGAAGTGCAGACTCCACATCCATCCTTCCAGCTCAAGATCACATTGGCCAACCAGCGCCAAACAAGGATCTAATAGAAACTTGTTATATCGTCGGCGCGAATATCTCTGAGAAGTCGATCCCTTCTCTTTGAGCATAACCCTTCGCTACCAACCTCGCCCTTTGTCTATGTTGTATCCTCCTGAAGATCCACCTGCATCCAACCGCTTTTCGGCCCACTGAAAGCTCCACCAGCTCCCATATGTCGGTCTGGTACAACAAATTCATCACATCACCCATAGTCACTTTTCACTTCTCAGCATCAGGCTCACCTAGAGCCATTTGAAAAGAAGATGAATCCCCTGCGATATTAGAGTCGTCCATGTACCTTGCCGGTATCCTGCGATCATGCCGTGTGATTCTTCTCACAGGTGACTGCTCCACCTGCTCTGTATCCCTATCCGCACATCTCAGCCTTCCTGCCCCGCCCGCTCATGTGGCCATGCCACACATGTGCAGAGGTGGAATCTGTTACATCTACTGTAGCTCCACCATTTGAAATGCTCCCGATCAACCTATACAAGTTACCGAGTCGTTGCGCTTTCATGATTACCCGTGCCCCCTTAGATACTTTAAGAGCACTATCAATACCTGTGTACTTGCATCCTTTTGCCTCAAGCACACCAAGAGAAATCAGATTCTGCTTCAAATCAAGAACGTGCCTGACATCAGTCAAGGTACGCTCCACCCCATCAAACATCTTGATGCACACCGAACCAACAGCCATAACATTACAGGAAAAACCATTGTCCATAAACATTTGTCCACCATCGTACTCCCTGTAGCTGGTGAACCAACTCCGATGAGGAGTCATGTGAAAAGATGCCCTTGTGTCTAGCATCCACTCGTCCTTACGATCATCGTATGACCGCCTGATAGTAGACACAAACAAAACATCACCATCACATCCACTCGATCCATCTTATAACAGCCCACCCCCACACTGTATAATATTGTCCGCTCTGGGCACAGCCCGCACGGTTTTGTTCTCGGGGTTTTCCCAAAATGCCTCATACAGTATAGGGTGACAACTCTACATATAACCACCACAACTTCAGACGACACTTCCGATGTGGGACAAAGGTTCACCTTCACTGTGTGCACAGTAGCCTGCCAGCCACACAGTAGCCTGCCAGCCATCTTGGAGCCCGCCCACATGTGACCATAGTCACACATTTGACAAGGCAACATTGGCCTCCCTGTACAAAGCCTCAGAATCTTCTCTCTTCGATTTAAGATTTCCACAATCCTTCTTCACATGTCCTTCCTTTCCACAATTCCAGCACTTTACTTTTCTTTTGCCCTTGCCCTTGGATTTGGATCTAGAACCTGAAGAACCTGTACCTTGTTCAGAATTCCTACCCACTATAAATATTGCATCAGAAGATGTCCCCATGTCGTCGTTTAGCTATCTCATAGCCTTCCCTTGAAGGGCTGAGATAACGATGTCGACACTCAGGGTTTTATTCATGCTGCACATAGTGTCCTTGAATGACTCATACGACGCCGGAAGAGAATTCAGCAACATGTATGCTTGTTCTTCATCTTTCATCATCACTTCCTCCATATCCAGCAATTTGCAAACTAATTTATTAAAGTTGCTGATGTGAGCCTCCATATCTCCACCCTCTGTCATCTTAAAGTTATACCACTGCCGCTTCAAGTGCAGGTGATTTTCAGAGGATTTCTTCGCATAAACATCCTCTAACTTTGCCTATAACTTAGCTGCAGTTTTCTCCCTCATGACGTTATAGAGAACCTCATCTGTGAGACATAAACGAATCGATGATAAAGCCTTCTTATCGAGAGTATTCCACTCATCATCAGTCATAGTGGACTTCCGCTTCTCAAGAGCACCATCTTCGCCTTGCTTGATTAAGGAACTCATCATCTTGATCTTCCATAACTCAAATTATTTTTCCCTGAGTACTTCTCAATCTCATACCTGATGCTCGCCATTATTACTAGTCCCTCAGATTCAAATTTGTGCCCCAACCGAACTTTGGCTTTGATACCACTTGTTGGGGTTTTTAGCCTGCGAAATCACACAGATCTAGATCTAAGATAGCAATCCAATGGCACAAAGCATACAAGAGAACACACAAATTTAACGTAGAAAACCCTTTCGGGAAAAAACACACGGCACAAAGCGACAGAATTCCACTATGAAAGCACCAATTACAAGAGAGAGGACTTACTCGATTCGAACAACCTCGAATCTCACCCTTGCTACACCCTTTGATAACCCTAGAACCCTTTAGAATACCTTTAGGAAGCCTTAGCATGCCCTATAATAACCCTAGGGACCCCTATTTATAGTTTAGGAAACTTCCCTTTCGCACCGTTGCGAAAGACGACATCAAAATCCGTAGTCCGCATCGGATTCGGAAACGAATCTGCGTAACCTACGACTAGTCGTAGCTCTCATACGACTGGTCGTAGCTCACCTACGACTGGTCGTAGACCTCGGAGAAAAACAGCACAATGTCACTGTACTTTGAGTCGTGTCAGGACTCGAACTTACGACTGGTCGAGCGCCTCCCACGACCAGTCGTGGTTGTCCCATGACCGGTCGAACGACCTCAAAAACTTCAGATTAAAGACTTCTCTTAACAGTGAGTTCAAATGAGAGATAGATATGAATATTCATCTCTAATTATTCTAAATTTGTCAATTCTAACATAATTATGGCATTTAGGTTGGTTAGTACGGCCCTTTAATGGGTCCACTCATGGACGTACTAAGGTTTTTGTAAAAAAATGTATAGGACGTTATACAAATGGTGTTAAACTAAAATGATTTCAGATCAATTTGAAAGGTCATCAAATTACGTTTCCAATTAGCACAAAATCACTCAAATTGGACATGTAATGAGGGAGTTATAATCATTTTCATCGGACTAATACCTCACAGTGAATATCAGTGATTCACAGTGAATGTCGACAATCCATACTAAATATCAGCGATCCACAGTGAAAATATTAGTGATCCACAGTGAATATGGGCGATCGACAGTAAATATCGATGATCTATCATACAACATTCATCCATTACAACATACTTCCATTTAAGCATTCTTCTACTACAAAAATTCATCCATTCCAATAGTCATTCATTTTAACATTCATCACATTCATCCATTATAAAAATTCATCCATTAGAGTATTCTTCCACACCCTTCTCCCTTTCACGAACTCCCACCATTCATACCCAATAAAAATATTCTTAAAAAATAACTATAAAGAAAACCCAGAAATGAATAAGGAAGAAAGAAGGAAAGGAACTTAAAAACATCATCATCTCTTTCACCCCCAACGAGAAAAATCAAGGAAAAAGAAAATGGTCAAATGGCCCTCGTACGGCAAGGGCCTTATATTTTGAACCCATCCACATGTAAGGGCTTTTAATTTCATGTCATTAGTCTAATTTGAGAGCAAAACTCATTATAAATAAACCACACCAAAGGAAACAGTTCTGAATTAACATACAAAATTAGTGTAGTTATGAACCACAAAGAATTTCAAACCAAAAATTGGAAAAAAAAAAAAAAAAAAAAAAACTTTTTTATGAGCTCACAATTGTCTAATTAAAATGAACAGATCAAATCAATTAAGGGGTGAGCCGAATTTCATTTTTGAGTGGAACCTGTCCATTTTCAAAAGGACCTTTTACTTTGTGAGACCAAAATCTACTATGTGAGGCACAACTGTAACAGTGGATGTCACACACACCGCGATTCAGCCTGATTTTTTTGCTCTCATCCACATGAAGTGGAGCAAATAATGGACGGAGTGGATGTCACACACATCACGGTGGGCCCCACGGATCTTTTTGTTGCACAACTGCCTGTAAGAGGTGCATTGAATGAAATTGGCACATGAGATGGCATGGCATGACATGAGATTGACTTCTTCTAACTGCCCTTACTTTCATTACGACACTTAAACAGTTCGATCAATTGATCTAGACTGTCCATTATGTCCAACACACATTTCATGGGTTACCATGTAAATATCATACTGATCTGATGATCTTAACCATCTAAGCAATAGCTTCTAACATGGACGGCCAAGATAATTCATATAAAAATAGGTCTAACTTACAATTATATCTATCCATCCATTCGTACGTAGCTCCCTTCATGGATCTAATGATTCTAAACAATCGCTTATGTTATGCAATCCTAACCGGGCCATCCATGGGTTAGAAAAGGAACGGTGAGAGAAGAAAGTATGAATCTATGACGGATTTGATCATCCGATCATCTTTATTTTTTTCATGATAGCCCTTGAAATATGTTCTAAACTAAATGGACAGTTCAGATCAATCTCTTGAACTGTCCAAATACCCAATGCAACCAAAATCAGTGTATAATTCATATTGCTCCAAAAGAGCAATAAAGCATTTCTCAAACTTAGAAAATATAAACCCCACCACCTTTTAGTGGACGCGGATTGAGCTCTACCCTTGTGGCCACCATAATGTATGTGTTTTAACCACACCGTTCATTCATTTTTTTAAAAATCATTTTAAGATATGAGCTAAAAAAATGAAGCAGATCCAAAGCTGAAGTAGACTACACCAGCAAAAGTAGAGATCGAACTCTTATGGACCACATAAGTGTTATATATATATATATATATATATATATATATCAAACCGATATTTGTCTTTTCCTTTCATCCATGTCTATGGACCTTATGAACAGGTTGAATGGCAATTAAATATTATGGTGGGCCTTAATTAGAAAGGTTTCAATGGTGGCATCATTATCACCGCTGCTTCATCTTGTATGGCCCACTTGAGTCTTGCATCTACCTCCTTTTTTATCTCATGCCTTAAAATGGTATGTTAAAATGGATGGACAACGTACATAAAATGCATACATTACAATGGGCCTCACAAAACCCCTACACCGAGTCTGTCCTAATAAGCCCTATTTAATGGCCTTTTTAATCTATCATCCAAGCAAAAACTAACCACCCCATCTATTTTTAATTCCTTTAAATTAAAAACAACCATTCATTTCCACCCCATCTATTTTTAATTCCTTTAAATTAAAAACAACCATTCATTTCCACCCCACCTATTTTTAAGCCCTTTGAATGAAAAACAACCATTTATTTCTAAGTTAGTAGGCCTCTTATCTTTATAAATAGCCATGATCTTTCCCTATTTCATCATTCAGCTGTCCAAACATACATACATACAAGAAAAAACAAAAGCGATGGGCTCCAAGAAAGCGGCAGTAGCAGTCATCCTCATGGTTATGATGGTGATGTTCGCTGCGGTATACGTAGAAGCAACGACATGCTTCGATGACTGCATGCCTAAATGCATGGCAGTGCAGCACGCCACACGTCACGAGTGCGAGGCTGAGTGCAAGGATATGTGCCATAGGTATTACGGTGAAAAAAAGTAGAATACAGGCAATTAACAACGGTCAGCACTCAGCAGCAATAATTATTAGCCGTTCTTTATCAATGATCAGGTCCTAACTTTTGTTTGGACATCATCAGTTTAATGTAATTTTTGGTTTCTCTCTCCCATCATTTATATAGCTTGCGGTTGTGATTCCATTTATTCCAATGACATTTACATCACATGAATAAATAAAAATATGTTTTTTATTGGGTTTTTATTTTTTTTATTATAATTTGCCAATACTTTGGGAATTTTGTATAAATCAGCTAATGCACACACCACCACATGTGCCAACATGCAGGGATGATCATCGCGCGAAATGAAGGTGGTCTATTCAATTAAGTGTGGCATGATATTAGAAGAAAGGTAATGAGTTAGAAAACTTCAACTGAATTTTTCACAAGTGTACACTTGTTTAATTATTTATGGGCCACCAGATGGTTAGATAGACCTGATTCTTAAGATGAGTAATGTTAGAGTAGATTAGTATACATGGGAGAAACTAACCAGTATCTCCTACATTATATTAATCTAGTGTAACAGATATTAGTAATGTGATGTAGAGCGGGTCGCCGCACAATTTCGAATGATTGGTAGTAGATCGTTTTTCCAAGATGGCGCACTTTATTCCATGCAAGAAGACCTCGATGCAACACACGTGGCGAATCTATTCTTCAGAGAAATTGTGCGGCTACACAGGGTTCCCAAGACTATTACTTCCGACCGTGACACGAAGTTCATAAGCCACTTTTGGCGGACTTTGTGGACTCGATTCGATACAACACGCCTTCAGTTCAGCAGCGCGTACCACCCACAAACTGACGGTCAAACTGAGGTTGTGAATCGCACGTTGGGGAACCTCCTTCGATGTATTTCAGGGGAAAAACCGAAGCAGTGGGATTTGGCCTTGTCTCAAGCGGAGTTTGCATTCAACAACATGTGAACCGCTCGACAGGAAAATCCCCGTTGCAAGTTATCTACGGACGAGTACCTCGCCATACCTAGACTTGGTCCCTCTGCCCAAGCTCCCAGACATGAGCATTGCAGCATCATATGGCAGACAAATCATAGGCATTCATGCGGAGGTACAGAACAAGCTACATGCCTCGAACGAAAAGTACAAGGAGCAAGCGGACAAGCATCGGCGACAGAAAGTGTTCGAGGTGGGCGACCAAGTAGGTCCATCTGCGCAAAGAAAGATTTTCGACCGGAACGTACAACAAGTTGAAGAATAAAAAGATTGGACCGGTACCAATCATTCGAAAGATCAATGACAACGCTTATGTTGTTGATCTTCCAGATGATATGGCGATCTCAGAACTTTTCAATGTTGCGGACCGACTGAGTATCATGAACCAGCGCATATGATAACTCGAGGACGAGTTCTTTTGAAGTGGAGGAGACTGATGTAGAGCGGTCGCGGACAATTACATGGCAAAGATGGATCAGAAAAGGCCCAGTCGGCGACAGAAGTGATCTGGACTATCAGACCTTAAATCAGGCGTATCTCGCAATCCGGGATGAGTTAGCGGACGAAAAATATATGATTTTGGGGTAGAACGAGCTACTTTAGCCAACCAACCCAGCTACGCGGGGTTTGCGACGCTCGGAATTGCGAGAACCCCTGATTTCACGGTCGTTTTCCCTGTTTCAATTTCGTTTTACTATAAATAGTAAGTTTTAGTTTGCTTATAACTCTTTATCCGTCGGGCTTAGGAGTTGCCGCCAACGTGAAAAGAGCTTAGAATAATTAGGAGAACAGGTTGGCGAAGCCAAATAGGACACTTACTATTTTTTGGCCGAAAACCTTGCGCACTAGTAGACATCACGACCGTCTATAAATAGTAAGTTTACTATTTATAGTAAGTCGCGAATTCTAGGAGTCCTAGTTGTAGTTTGATTCTAATTTCTTTCCTTGCTTAGTACCCTTATTTAAAGGGTTGTGAACTCGTTTTTATGGATTCATTAATCTATTTCGAATTTATTTCTATTTTCTGCTCTCTTTTCTCGTGGATTCGAGAAGTCTCTGTGAGGAGTCCAGAGAAGTTCCGTGGATTCGGAATATTTATCCTCTTGAGGAAGACGGTGCTCAACCTCACGTCCTCCCCTGCGTCATAATGGTACCCTTTAGATGGATGGCTTGGATATTGTGCTGGCCCACTAGGTTGCATATGGTGTGGCTGGTGGATTAGCTGACTTTGTACATGTGTATGAGCTTGTGAAAGCTGTGATTGAGCTGAGATGTATGCTGGAGTATATCCTCATGTATCCCAATAAGATATGTTGGGAGGCTAGCTATTGGATTTGTGTTTTTCAATGATCTAAACTGTTTAGTTGAGAGGGATTCCAATAATCTCATTGAAGAGGTTTTATTTGTTGACTTACTACCATACAAAGTATGACTCATGGTTTAAATGGCTTGGATTAATGAAAAATAACCAAGATTTAAAGGCTAAAGTCCTGACATATATATATATATAGGGAAATGGTAATTAATATGAGGTCGACCTCATGGGAACTTCAGGTGAGGTCGATCGAGTTGTGTGGGGCCCACCGTGATGTTTGTCGAACATCAACACCGTGAATTTTATGGGTCCCCTTTAGATTATGGGATATCCCAAAAATCAGCCCTATACAGAACTAAGGTGGGGTATACCATATAAAATAATGTGAAGACATGATTAAAATATATAACATCACTTGGTGAAGGCCATATGAGTTTGGATGCAGCTGAAACTTGGTTTGACCCCTCATCCAAGTGGGACACATACAATGGATGGGCTGGATTTGTGAACCACATCTCAGTGGACCCAATACATGATTATGAATGTTTTAGTGGGAGGTAACCCCTCTCAACTGTTGTAGTGGTGTGGCCCACCCAAGTCATGGGTTGACTTGATTTTTAAGCTTGTGGTCCACCATGGAATGATACATCTGATTAATGGGGTAGATGTTTGACACACATCACGATAAAGCCTACATACCTCAACCTCATGGGAAGTTTCCGTGAGGTCGACCTCGTAGTACCATTTCCCATATATGTACACGTATATAGATAAGTCCACCATGCCTCGTGATCAAATTGGGTTTCGACCGAAACACAGCTAGTAGGGCTGTACACGAATCGGGCTAGCCCGGTTAACTCGCTCGACTCAGCCCGACCCGGAACTGAGTTTGGGTCGGGACGGGCCATTTTCTTTGGCCCGAAACTAAGTTCGGGCCGAGTTCGGATAGGTCCCAGTTCGGCCCGACTCGGCTAACCCGGCTTGACTCGGTCAAGTAGTGTGTGTGTGTGTGTGTGTGTGTGGTGTGTGTGTGTGGTGTGTGTGTGTGTGTGTGTGTGTGTGTGTGTGTTCAAAACCCTACCCATCCCTTTCCCCTTTACCCTTCTGGGATAGTTCACCGCTCATCTTTGAAGTAACAGTGACTCATCCACCTCACAGACATATAACTTGAACGGCCTAGATTCATCCAAATACGAAAAAGAATTATAATGTCCTAACTAGTTAGATTTTTTGTGTAGTATATAGTTCAACTATCTAAACCATGATCGAGAGCCTTATAATGGACGCGGATTACCTGTCAAAGCTCTTCCCATAAATTTGTTATAAGGTAAGAAACTGGCCCGAACTCGCCCGATTACTGACCGAGCCGAGTTCGGGCTGGACATGTTAGCCCGGTGACCGGGCCAGGCCGGGTTCGGGCGAAGTTTGGCTAGTGACTAGGCCGGGCCGGGTTGAGCCCAGTTCGACTCGGACCGACTCGTGTTCACCCCTAACGGCTAGTGACTGATTTGAATGACGACCGTTGAAATCTTTTCGGGGATTTTAATGTTCATATGTCATCCAAACTATTCATAAGGTCATTATGACCTAGGATGAACTTAAAATAATAACAAATTAAAAAAAAAACTCATGTGACCCTATGATTAATATTTCAACCCCGGTCGTTCAATCCCCGACTGTTTCCTCTGGTATGGCCCACTCAAGTTTTGGATCCTTCTAATTTTTGGTTTCCTGTACTAAAATGAGCCAGCAAAATGGATGGACTGGATGGATTTCTCACAAACTAGCTTCCGAGTACAGAAACTTCTTATAACCGCTTGAATGACAAGTTTTCCATACACAGTCCATAGACCACTAGATCATTTCTCAGCCGTTAATATAAATAAATAAATAAAATGGAAAAGTCAAAATCGTTGGGAGTAACGGGAGGATGTGATGGTCAATATCATAAGATATCTTAACTTAAACTAACTCCTTCTAGGATCCAACCCTGACCAAACCGGAACCAAAACCGGACCCGCGGTCCTGCGGATGGGCGGTAATGGGTCGGGTTGGGTTAGGCCAACCCAACACTAAGGCCCAAGGAAAGATTTAGTTGGGCTGGGACCCACTCAGACAAACCCAAAAATTGATAAAACCCCTATTTCCCACTCAAATGTTCCTAATCTATCCGTTGATCAAGTGGACCACACATGCATATGAAGTCATAACGAAGCGGAAGGGGCCAGGCCGGGATGGATTGGGCTAAAGTGACCAAAGCCCAAGCCTAGCCATGCTAGCCCATTGGTCAATACAATAGGTCTAAAGCCAGGTCGGGCTTGTCAGCACCGTTGGACTGCCCGGCCCATTCGCACCCGTAGCGATGGGCCACTGGGACCCGACTGGATTTAGTTCGGGTACCTTGAGTTTGGTGTATGGTCACGAGCCTCACAGGTTCAACCAGACCCGCTTAGGTGGGCCCATATTCGGGCGCAATGAATCCATCCTTTGGCAATTCGAGCCAAAGCATCAACGGCTAGATTTGATCCATGTAGGAATCAGCCCACTCTCAAGCTGATATTACAATCTTGAGCCCAAGCCCAGCTCAAGCCTGTCTGACCAGCCCAATGGATACGATTTCACAGACCAAAATCACTGTTTTCAGATAATCCTGACCGTTGAGCTTCCCAAATTGAAGTGCCTTAACATTTCAATCTTTAAACAAAAACAAAAAAAAAAAAAAAAAGAAAAAAAAAAAAGAGTCCATCTGAAAACTTTTGTGGTATCACCATCCAAAGTGGGGCCCACCATTTGGACAGTGGATAGTGCATGACATCATTTCTCACCCCCAGAATTGGACAGAAGAGGATTCGGCCCACCACTCTGAGACGCATCTGCATCACTGGCATCCACTCACTTTTCTTAGCGGACAC
Organism: Magnolia officinalis; assembly: GCA_021015155.1. Lineage (NCBI taxonomy): Eukaryota > Viridiplantae > Streptophyta > Magnoliopsida > Magnoliales > Magnoliaceae > Magnolia > Magnolia officinalis. Next base: position 3,488,571 of record JAJHSJ010000014.1, read on the forward strand.
TTTTACTTTCGACAGCTATAACGCATCAGTCAAGATATTGACGGCCAGATTGAAGAGGTGAATCGCTGCACACGTGTGTGATATCAGGTTCATGTGCTGGATGGTGCCAAATGAGGCTCCATGTAGACAAGCTACGGATGCGAATTGAGTATTCTGATTATGCTTAAGTTGATATAGGCACGGGATGGTGGGATTTAATTGGATGATAGGTCACCCGAATATACCTCCAGTAGATGGTCCACTTGAGCCTTGGATCTACCTCATTTTAAAGCTCATATTCTAAAATGAATTGGAAAAAATGGATCCATACTCTTGCTCGGGTGGTAGACTCTTGGGAGTTTCAACACTTGGTCAAGGGTTGAGTATCCATACGTGGTGAAATTTCACCCGCATGAGTGTGTGAGGTGTGTGTGCGTGTGTTAAAAAAAAAAAAATAGAAGTGGAAGAAATGGATGAAGAATGTAGATACTCTTGCTCCAGTGGTAGACTCTTAGGAGTTTCAACACCTGGTCAAGGGTTAAAACGCCCATAGGTGGTGAAATCCCGCTAATGCGTGAGTGGTGGTGTGGTGTGCATGTGTGAAAAAAAAAAAAGTAGGCTGAAAACGTGAGGATTGAACGTCCACGTTCAGGCGCATGACAAAAAACGTAGGCTGAAAAGGTGAGGATTGAACGTGAGGTTTCAACTGTAGGAATTTTCCTACCCACCTTTTCCTTCCGTGCTGCCCACTTGAGTCTTGTATCCTATTTGCTTTCAAAATATAGATGGACAAAGTAGCTTTTTTACAAACACCATAGTAGGCCCCACCTAGGTTTCTAGAGTTTAATGTTTGACAATAACTTATTGTAACCCAAATAACGAAGTTTGATGCTCTGATAGAGTGTGATTGGTGACACACAGGCACTTACAAATTGCAAGCATGGTGTACAAGTAGTCCAATTAAATAGTCCAAATTATAGTACCTGGTAGGTGTATCATGAATCAAAGATTAATGTGCTTATTTGATTATCTTGCAATCAAAATGGCGAAAATTTATTATGCCGTTAAAATTTTTTTGAAGAATATCCAACTATCCAATCTCCACAAACAAGTGTCCAAGAATAAGAGGTCAGGATTGTTCAGCCATTCTGATCTAGGGCTTTTGAGTTTGATGTAGAGCGGGTCGCAAACACTTACATGGCCAAGATGGATCAGAAAAGGCCCGGTCGACGACAAAAGTGATTCAGACCATTGGACTTTAATCAAGTGTATCTCGCAATCCGGAATGAGTTATCTGACGTAAAATATATGATTTTGGGGTAGAACGAGCTACTTTAGCCAACCAACCCAACTATGCAGGGTTTGCGACGCCCAGAATTGTGAAAAACCCCTGGATTGACGGTCGTTTCCCCGTTTCAATTTCAATTTTACTATAAATAGTAAGTTTTAGTTTGATTATAACTCTTCATCCGTTGGGATTTAGAAGTTGCGCCCAACGTGAAAAGAGCTTAAAATAATTAGGAGAACGGTTTGGTGAAGCCCAATAGGACACTTACTATTTTCGGCCGAAAACCTTGCGCACTAGTAGACATCACGACCTCTATAAATAGTAAGTTTACTATTTATAGTAAGTTGCGAATTCTAGGAGTTGTAGTTGTAGTTTTATTCTGATTTCTTTCCCATTGCTTGGTACCCCTATTTAAAGGGTTGTGAACTCATTTTTATGAATTAATTAATCAATTTCAAATTTATTAGAAATTATTTATATTTTCTGCTTTCTTTCCTCGTGGATTCGAGAAGTCTCTGTGAGGAGTCTAGAGAAGCTCTGTGGATTCGGAGTATTTATCCTCATCACGTTCATCCCTGCGTTAGAGTTAGTATATGCCACGTGTAATCTTTCCGAGTGCTGGCATTTCAAGCGTCGTACCTAACCCGATTATCATGTAATTCCTCAATGCGTGGACGTTGAAGAGAATATTATATAAAAATCCATTCCCTTGCCAAAAAAAAAAAGTAGTTCTCTAACGGATAAACTACTTTTAACGTCCACCGTACATGCAATGAATCATTCTTATCCACACACAAAAAAGGAGGGTGGGACACACCAGAGTAGCAATGCAAAATCACATCTTAATTTTGAAATGGCCTGAGGTTGTGGTGTGTCCGTTGATCCTGGATGATCGGATTGGATGTAACTAGGGCTGTACATGAACAGTACCGAGTTAGCTTGGTTAGCTCGCTTGACTCGACTCGAAAAAGCCTGATTCGACTGGGTTCAAAAATGAGTTTAAGCTGAGTTGAGCTGATTTTTTGAGCTCAAAAAAAATTTCAAAAGCTCGACTCAACTTGGATCGAATCAGTTGGGTGACTCAATTACTTTGATATTAATGTTGCTCTCTAAGTGTTTGATGAAACCACCCAATGAAGTGTTGGCCGATGGCAAGAAAGGTATGTGTGCAAAACAAATACTCATTTTTCTTGATTTTGATGTTGCCTACAAGGTATTAGATGAAATACCAGTAAAATCGCTGCCCTTGTTTTACAAACATTGAGAATTTGAGGGTGGAGTCTCTGTCTGTGAAAATGCCGTAGACACGAACTCAGCTCGATCTTGGCTTGCTTGAATTGGCCTAAGTTGTTGACCGAACCAAGCCAAGCTGGCTAGCCAGGCTCGAGGACCGAGCCAAGCCAAGTTCGAGCCGGGGTCAACTAGTGGTCGAGCCGAGCTCGGCCCGGTTTCAACTAGTGTAGATGTAACATACACAGCACACTAGACCCCACGTTCCACCTGAAATTTTCTATGGTCAACATCCCCAATCGTACGCCATTCATCCCTTTGGTGTGGCCCACCTAAGCTATTGATCAAAACCTATTTTGTGGTGAGGCCTAACATGAGGCCTAACATGGGGGCCTATTAATGGAAGGGTCGGATGGCATTCACAGATCAAAGTGGGGACCACACAGCTCTAACACGATGTTGGTGGGGCCCACCGTGATGCTTGTGGGAAATCCACCTCATACATTTGTTTTGGCGGATCATGTTAGGACATGCCAGGTAGCTGCATGACAGGACAGCAATGCCTATCATTGAAACTATCTTAGGGTATACCATGATGTTTATATACCATCTATACTGTTCATAAGGTCATTCTTACTAAGATTAACTGAAAATACAAAAATTAGCCTGATTATGTGGCCCCGCAAATGTTTCAACTGTGGAGTTTTAATCCTCTATCATGTGGCCCACTTAAATTTTAGATTTGTGTCATTTTTTAACCCATGTCCTAACAATATTTGAAAAAACGGATGAATGGAGTAGATTTCTCACCAACATCACGGTGGACCCCACCTAATTCTAACCGCAGTAAGTTCTTACAAAAGCCTTTCCCAAGCCATTCACACCTGTTAAAAATTCATTTTCCCCTTCACCACCCTTAAAAAAGGCATTTTTTCAAATATAAAAGGGTTAGCTAGATTATATCCCCATTTATATTAAATAGTCTCATATGTGCTACAGGTGTCAACATGCCTGATGAAATATTATCCATGTTTGTTATGCCGCACACTTGTAATTATGCCACGTGTGTCACATTTATTTTCTCTTGCACCCCACATGTGTGAACATACTACATGTACCACCATTCTTCTTCTGTTATGTGCCACATGTGCGAAGCACTTCACATGTTCCAACGGTGCCAATGTGCATAAGTGTTGTCATCTAGCTTCAAGTACCTGTGTTAATTGACCACTAGAGTTTTGATGACTCTTTCAAGTAAAGCGGCCCGCTGATGCCGATTTGCCTTCTTCAAGCCAGGCAATCGTCATTTTGATCCAATCCGTTTATTTGTCAGCACCAAAATTCTGGCCTGATCCTGGCCATTGACGGCAATGGACGGGCCAGGCCAGAATTGGGCCGGACTCTTGAAATAGGGCCTAGACTCATTCCATTAGTTTGCTAGGTTCTGGCCCAGTATAAAGCTTATGAATTTGATTCGTCCAGGCCTCATCTGGGTCCAACCTCAATTTGAACGGTTCTGATCCATTAAGCAAGCCCAAAACAATTAGAAATATGCTAAAACCATTCTGGCCCGCCTGTTTTGGGCCCCTTTGAAATGGCCGTGTTTGGGGCCCGGCCCATCATGCATCGGGTCTCAGCCAAATACAGGCCTGCTTTGGGCAAATAGCAGCGGTACACGAGTCGAGTTAGCTCAGGCAGATCACTTGACTCGCCTCTGCTCGAATTGGATTCGAATAAAGTTGAGCTGGTTTTTGGAGTTCGAGCCGAGTTCGAGCTTGCCTGAGCTCGACTCAACTCAGCTTTAACCTCAACACGAATCGACTTGGATTAGATCGGCCGGGTGACTCGGTTATTTTTATTTTGATGCTTCTTGCCTAGTGTTTGATGAAATTACTCAACGAAGTGTTGTTTCGGATGCATACATTCTCCAAAAAATCGGCGGGTGGTGAGGAAGGAATGGAAACAAAACAATTCACTATAAAAAAATAATTTACACTATAAAACTTCCCTCACATCTTGTTTTTTATACTGCTTGTTGAGTGTTTGATGAAATACTTGTAAGGTGTTGTTGTTGTTTTGTATTATGTGAGAGATTGAAGATGCATTATATGTGTTTGAGAAAATGTCTCACAAGCTCAAACTCAGCTGGAACCAGCTTGAGCTGCTGACCAAACTGAGCCGAGCCGAGCTGGCCAACTCGAAGATCGAGTCGAGCCAAGTTCAAGCTGGGGGTAGCTGCTGGCAGAGCTGAGCCGAGCTGTGCCAAGCTCGACCGGGTTCGACTCATGTACAACTTTTGAGTAGCATAGGCCTTCATGGGTTCGATGTGGGCCTGGATTTGATAGCCCAATTACTAAATGGGCTGGGCTTGATCAGATTGGGCTTGGGCTGAACCAAGGTTGGCCCTGCAAATAGAAGCAGGCTATCTTGACATTGAGGGCTGTTGATCCATCGATCAGATAATGACCGCTGCTAGTGGGAGTTGCCTATATGGCACATGAGAGATCTGAGCCATTCATCCATCAGGTGGGAAGAGCCATGAACATATCCAGGCCAGAAAATCAGGCTAGTCTATTCATCGGGTGGGCGGTACATGAATTAAGTGGGTGGTTAGGAAAATCCATCAGTGCCAACATTCAAAATCTATTTGGCCCACATGATTAGTGGACTGGCATTATTTTTTGGCCATGGGATGTTACACTGGCCCTGTCTGATGAATGGCCAGGATCTCTCCCACGTGTTCCATTTTAGATAACAGCATGGGGTGTGTACAACCGAGCCTGGGCCATTGTCCGGTTCCACCTAGTGGCCTATCTGGTCTGACTCAGCAAATCTGGGACATATTCAGGGCACAAATGTCAGCTCAAGGCCGCAGCAGATAACTGCATGGGGCGTGGACAACCGACCCATGAGCCATTGTCAGGGCCCACCTAGTGGCCAGCTGGGTCTGACTCATACTAGTCTGGTACGAGGCTTTGAGTTGGGAGCCCAACAAATTTTCTGGGCCTGGCCCAACAGGCCACTTTGAATCTATTGAAAGTATGGAATTAAGCTGGGACTATCTTGTCCGAGTCGAGGTGAATCGGCCCAACTCACCAAGTCTGGGTGACTCGATGTGGTGAACCTTATTAGGTCTGACCGAGTCCGAGTCTGAAATCCATGATTAAGGCTGTACATGAACTGAGTTAGCTAGGCTAGCTCGCTTGACTTGACTCGAAAAAGCTCGATTTGACTCGGTACGAAATTGAGTTCGAGCCGAGTCGAGCTGATTTTTTGAGCTTGAAAAAATTTCAAACCGAGTTCGAGCTTGCCCGAGCTTGACTCAACTCAGATCAAACCCGACTCAAATCGAACTAGTTCGGTGACTCAGTTACTTTGATATTGATGTTGCTCACCAAGTGTTCGATAAAATGACTCAACGAAGTGTCGGCTGGTGGCAAGAAATGTATATTTCATCAAATAAATACCATTTTTTCTTGATTTTGATGTTGCCTACAAGGTGTTTAATAAAATACTTGTAAAATTGTTAGTAATGTTTTACATACAAAGAATTTGAAGGTGCAGTATATTTGTTTATGAAAATGTTGCACAAATGAACTCAACTCGATCTTGGCTCGAACTAGCCTGAGCTGCTAATCGAACCGGGCTAAGCTGGCCAGTCAGGCTCAAGGATGGAACCGAGGTCAGCTGGTGGCCGAGCCACACAGCTCGACTTGGTTCGACTCGTGTAAACCTGGACCATGATTGGAAGGGGTGCCGGGCTTGGCTGTAGATTCTTATTTAGTGGATTGGGCCGATTTGGGCCCCAGATATTTATCAAAGAATAGGCTTGGGAAACCCTACCGTGATCTGCCGTCCATCTATTTTGATAGATCATTTTAGGCTATTAGCTCAATGGTGGGAGTTCTTGATCGGCCTGATTCTTGGGCAGCCGATGGATGTAGTCGATGACATATGGACATCACATGGGCCCCACAGTGCTTTTGTGCCGGATGCGGCTTTGGGGATTCACCTAGGTCCCTGACTGTGAGGCACCCTTTGATGTATATTACTTAAATCCATGCTGTCCATAAATTTTGAACGATCATTTTAGCCTATGATCCAAAAAATTAAGTTTATATACATATCAGGTGGACCACACCAAGGAAAGAGAGGTTATTCACCATTAAAAACTTCTTGTGGGCCAAAAGATTTCTGGATCAAGCTGATATTTGTGTGGTCACTTCATCCAGGTATTTTTGACCTTATCAACAGGTTGGATGGAAAATAAACATTCCCATAGCTTCCAAGAAGTTTTTAATAGTGGATATTCAATCACCACTGTTTTCTGTGGCGTGGTTTACCTAAGATTTGGATCTGTTTTGTTCTTGGGATCGTTCCTTATAATGAAATGTCAAAATGGATGGACGGCATGGATGTAAGGAACATATCAAGGTGGGCCCCACAGTCAGGGATACACCGAAGCCGTGTACAAAGAGTACGTGCGCCACACATGCACCAGTGACGTTGCCTATCATTTTCTAGCCATCCATTTCTCACGCGGACCTACTGTTTCCTGCCTGGATTCCATTGTTAGAGCAGGGCCCACCTAACCAATGGACAAGATCTTTGGCACGTGAGTCAGGCATGCATAAGTTCCCTGACTTTGGCGCGTGTAAACGCGCGGCGACTTCCCTCGTTTATGCCTGGACCATCCAAGTCCAAGAAAGAACGCAGGAGTACATGCTCGTGCGAGATGAACGGCCCACTTCAACTCACGTGTCAACATACCACACACGCATAATATCTGTCATTCGTCAGTCCAGCAACATTATAAACCATACCGTCGATGAAAATTTAGATCGCCCACTCATGATCGGTCCATATTCGTATGAGAAAGATGTACGGCTAGAAAAAAACAACAAGTGGTCTAGATTCACTCCCTACAGATCTTAGATTGGAAAATCCTAGCCACCAAAAAAACTGTGATTTTTTCAGACACGGCCCATCCACGTCGATAAGCGACTTACTATGATCTGAGTTACAAAATCATGGGCCCCACTTATTGCATTCAAAGCTCGTGTATAAAGTGCAAATCCTCGGGCCGTGTATCGAATTATTCTTCTCTTTCCAACGGATTCAAGGTCGGGCGACTCGGGCCAACGCACGCTCATGGTGTGGTCATGCAGTGAATTACGGAGTACTGGTGCATTGATCCTTACGTGAATAGTGTAGTACGGCAGTGATTTCATACAAATGGGATTCATGGATCATTGATCTGAACCGTTAATTCTTTGATAAGATCTGAACTATATAGCATTAATCGAAATTTATTCAGACTGAAGATAGTATCCATCTCATATTTAGCCTTCTATTTATGGACCGTTGACTCATATTTCCGTAGACCGTCTCCTCTTGCACCACTGGTCAAAGCTACTCAACCTTTTATACGAGCTACTCAACCAAATCCAAAGTAGGGCCCACAAGATAAATGGTATGGATGACTAATAGAGGCTGAATCAATGCAATCTTGTGCATTCGGACACTATTCACGTTTTTTTCTTTATCTTGACTATCTAATCTCCGCAGTCATAGTGAAGACACCATTAAATACAAGTATACAACGTTGGATGGACTTTTATAGCAACGCTTTATTTCAGGCAAAGGAGACAATTAATGAGAAAATCTGATCCGTTAAAAACGTAGGCCCCACTATATAGAAACATATTCATCAAATAAAGTGGTGGTCCACTAATCATATATGCTATTAGATGATATATGGACACCTCCTAATCTTACAACATTTATACTTTTGATCCACTAATAATTTGGTTAGTATAATTGATATTTTGGTATTCCTACGTTTTAAACGGAAATGATGCTCAATGAAATTAGTACAGATGTAGAAAACAAGCGTTGTATGTAAGATTCCACATACAACGTTGTATGTGAACCCTCCTCACATACGTCCAGACGTATGGTAGTTAAACAAACTTTCGAAATTTGGGGTCCTCCCTAAAAATATCATTTAATAAAATCCAAACCTTTAATAAATATTTTAGTCTTATAATAACCGTACATAGTAAGAATCATCAAATTTCAAAACTCAGATGGGACACACACTACAGGGAGAAATGTACAATCACGCCTAAATCCTATATATTCGGGTGGTTTGCATGATCTTATTCTCTTAATGGCCTGATTTTGGATACTTTTAACTTGATCCAGATAGGTATCGCCAGATGAAGTGTTTTATCCACGCCGTTCATCGTTTTTCTCAGATAATTTTAATTTATGATAAAAAAATGATGAAGGTCCAGGTCTTAAGTGGACCACAAAGTGGGGATTTAACGTTCACCGTTAAAAACTTCTTGGGAGCTGGAGAAGTTTTGGATGAAGCTGATATTTGTGTTTTCACTTCATCCACGTCTTCATGACCTTATTAGTAGGTTGGATAGTAAAAAAACATCACGGTGGCCCTTAGAAAGGTTTCAACGGTGAGTGTCATATCACAGCAGCTTCCTTTGATGTGGTCCACTGGAGGTGTGGATGTGCTTTAATTTTTGATTCGTGTCCTAAAATGATATGATAAAAGCGATTAACGGAGTGGATAAAACACTTACACTTAATGTTTAGATGGCATATAAACATTAAGGTGGGTCCGAGGAAGTTTAACGGTGAGCATTTCTTTCCTCACTTTTACAACTCGTGTGGCGTCCTCGAGTTCTTGATCCTCCTAATTTTTTATGACAGATCCTAAAATGATCTGAAAAAACTGATGGACGGAATGGATTTATCACAAAAATCATATAGACGGCATGGGCCCCACCTAACTCCAGCCGCTGGAACTTCCCTTCATATAGACGGCAAGAAGACCCAAACAAGACCCAAACAGCCCAACCCTCTCTTCCAACTCTCTCTCTCTCTCTCTCTTCTTGTGGGAGAATGGCGAGTATGGAGACGGACGTGAACATGGCGCCAGCAGGAGAAGGGCCGTGCATTACAGGCCCATCTTCTTCTTCTTCTTGCTGCTCCAAGAAGCCCAAGCGCTTTGAAATCAAGAAGTGGAATGCGGTCGCTCTTTGGGCCTGGGGTTCGCTCCTATTTACCAAAATACCACTCCCCTTTTCTCTCTCTCTCTCTATCTGTCTATCTTCGTCTGATCTTTTTTCTGGTATTTTGATTGGCTGCAGATATTGTCGTTGACAACTGCGCAATTTGCAGGAACCATATCATGGATCTCTGTGAGTTTTTTTGGGGTTTCTAATTTACCTTCTCTTTCGAGTTCTTGAATTCGATTTTTATTTTATTTTATTTTTGGTTTGGTGGTGTAGGCATTGAATGCCAGGCGAATCAGGCAAGCGCGACAAGCGAGGAGTGCACAGTGGCATGGGGTATGATGAGTCTGTCTTTGTAGTAAACCCTAGTTATTGTTGTTGTTGTTGTTTTTTGTTTTTTTTTTAATTTGAAGGTTTGTGTTTTGTTTGTGATATCTGAATTTAACTGGAGTCATTCTTGCAAAATCTGGATTTTGGGTTTTATTTGGAAATTAGCAAGTGGGTTTCTCATGGGGAATCTGATTGATATTGGGGTTTCCTTGAAAAGTTGGAAATTGGGGTTTTCTTGAAAATCTGACTGACTGATATTGGGTATGGGGAGTCTTTTCTTGTAATAGTTTTTTTTTTAATGGTTTTAAGGTTTGGGTTTTATTGTAATATCTGAAAGTTACTGGGTTTATTATTGCAAAATTTGGAAGTTGGGTTTTGCTTGAAAAATAGCAATATGGTTTTGTCATGGAGAATCTGATTGATATTGGGGTTTCCTTGAAAAGTTGGGAATTGGGGTTTTCTTGAGAATCTGAATACGATTTGGGCGTTTCCCTTGAGAAGTAGGAAGTTGGGGGGTTTAGTTTTCTTGAAAAAAAATAATCCTGAAATGGATTAAGTGTTTTTCACTCTATATGATTCCATATTGTGGCCTATAATTGAACAGTATGGATCGCTGTTCTCATTAGCTATGTTATTGTCTATACAATTGACTATTATATAGTATCAGGCAGAAGGAAAGCGTAAGTAACCATTCATGGTCGAAACAAACATTTATTATATTTGATGGTATGTGTAGGTGATATTGAATTTGCATTTAGCAGAATGGCCATCAACCCAAATCCAGCATTGTGCTTGCTTCTTCTGGTTTAGAAGAGCAAGCTCACACTAGTAATTTTGGGTCCGTTTGATGGAGCTGTGATGCAACTAAATCAAGAAGAAACTATTGGCAATGGATGTCACCAGGTTGAAACTTCAAATCGCATGCAAGTGTGGGAAGAACCACATGCAACAAGAAGAATCAAAGACTGAGCAAGCTTAACTGCTGTCTTATGTTAGAGATCACACTACGTCCCCCCAATACTGCTACCATAGAGAAACAAGAAAATTTGCTTAGAGGAAAAAATAAAAATAAATCATTCATGTGTTACTATGCTTGGCCTGTGCCTTCTTTACAAGGAGTGACAGATCTTTGTTACAATCCTTAAGATCCAACATAAGGAATCTCATCTCTAACAAAAATCTAGGAGATCTTAAAATAAACATTTCTTGCTAGCAAAGATCTTTAAATTTCTAAAATTAAAAACCTATAAAACACGACAATCTTAATAAACATTTATTCCCTTAAAACAAAAAAGAAACTAGATCCTTTAGGATGGTGCCATGTGTACGCTCGAAATGGGCTGCCATCTGGGTCTTCTCCTGTGCAAACGTGTGGAGCCTGCACATGTGGGATGGGGCGTGATTGGATCAAGCTCCTGCATTCAGGGCCATTGGTGCATTCTTGCACATGTGTCAACTTCCGAAGTTTCACGTGTGATGTGCTACACGTGAGGCATTCTCATCATTTCTGTTTTTAGTCTAGGGCATTGTTGGTATTTCATAGTTTTGATAGTGTTGTTTTTTCATATTATCAAACAGTGACACAGATTTGTTAACTGGCTGATGGTATCAAAGGAGTTACCGGTTGCATACATGTTCAAATTGATGTGTTTTGAAGGGAGGATCTCTTAATCATCCTCTCTTTTGATGTCAGTCGTTGTTATTGTTTTGCTTTGCTTTCTTAATAAGCTTTGGGTTCATTAAAAAAAGAAAAGGAAAAAAAAAAAAAAGAAAAAAGAAAAAAGAAAAGGTTAGGCATTATAGAGTTGTAGAGAATTCAAGGGTAGTTTAGGAAGTTGCTAAATTTGCATGGGTTAGAATTAATTAGCACATTTTGGAAATTGGGTTTATTTATTGGCTCCTGTTTTGTGGTGGACATGCACATGGGGAGTGTGTTCACTTTTGTGTTTTTTCCATGCATTTTGAGTTGGATGTGCATTTGTTTCCTTTCCTAGCTTGTGGGAAGGAATTTGAAATTTAGAATGCATTCATATCATACATAAATCTAAACATTCCCTTTTGGATTTGGATAAGATTGATTTTGAGTTTTTCTTTCTTTCTTTCCTTTGGATATTGTAAGTTCAACTTAGTCGATGGAATCATAATTAAGAGGCTGGATTTGATCAATTCAGAATTGCTAGGTAAATGGGCCTAGCGGTTTGGTATAGAAGATTCCCCTTGTGGAAATCCATTGTTTTTGCCTATTATGGTGTAGCACCTAGCGGTTTGTGGACCAAGAGCCCATCCCTCTACCGAGCTTCTTATCTTAGGAAGGAGATAGCTTGTGTAGCTTCCCAAGTTTTCCATATCATAGATTTCTCAATGGTTAATGGTACAAGAACAAGATTTTGGGATGATCCATGGTGTGGTGATCTCCCTCTTAGAGCCTTATTTCCTCTTTTGCGAGCCTATGCACTTCCTCTAACCTAATGGTGGCAGAATGTTTCTCGGGTTCAGAATCTAGTGGAGTTTGGGTTCCTCCTAAAGGAGAAACATGTTGGATGAGGAAATTGAAGATTTCTCTAATCTTCTCTTGTTTGTTGGGCATTCTTATAGATCCGGGTGGCAGACATTAAGAGGCTGGATTTGATGAATTCAGCATTGCTAGGTAAATGGGCCTGGCAGTTTGGTATAAAAGATTCCCCCTCATTGAAATCCATCTTTTGTACCAAGTATTTTGTAGCTCCTAGAGGTTGGTGGACCAAGAGCTCATTCCTCTATTGAGCTTCTTCTCTTTGGAAGGAGATATAGCTCGTGTGGCTTTCTAGGTTTTTCGTGGCATAGATTCTGGTGGGTAATGGTACGAGAGTAAGATTTGGGGATAATCTGCAGTGTGGTGATCTCCCTCTTAGGGCCTCATTCCCTTCTTTGGCAAGCCTATACATTGTTCGGAGTATCTCCGATATTATCGTATCCCCGATATTATCCATATCTCCAGCTCGACGATACCGATAACACTGGTAGTATCGGAAATTTTAGGTATTGGCGATGTATCATTGAGTATTGCCAATGTATCGATATCGCCAATGTATCACCAATATTTTCGACTCTGTAAATTCTAGGTGTCACTTGTCTTGCCAACGTATCAATATTGCCAATTTATCACTAATATTTTCAACTGTGTAAATTTTAGGTGTTGCTTGTATCGCTAGTGTATTGGCAATATTTCAATAATATCGCCAATGTATCGATACCGCCAAAAATATGTTTATTAAAATTTTTTGAAATATTTAAAAAAAAAAATTTGAAAAAAAATCATTTCAAATTTTTTAATGGGCGCATGGTTATATACACCGTTCAAATTGTCAAAAATAATATCAATAATATTGCAATATATATCATTATCGCAACACGAGCAATATCGAGATAAATGTCTTTCGTTTCCTTTCCAATTGTCAACAATCTCTCTGCAAAATATCGTGTGTTGTCGATATTCTGAAATATCAATGGATGTTTGGATGGATTGATGAGATTGATGGGATGGTTGGACTAATTACTTATGACAACATATTTTTAGGCACCCATTAAATGGAAACTTATTATGTATGCATTCTTTTTATAAATTTTTTATTTGTAAATATGCAAATGTGTATTTTAGCATCTTCGAAAGTTTCATTGAAAAATTCCACCGTTTTCCTCATGTTTCCCTACATTTCTGATTATATTGATTTTGTTTCCGTAGCGATACCGATACTTCAAACACTAAGCCTATGCACTTCCTCTTACCCAACTGTGGCGGGCCTAAAAATGAGGCAGATCCAAAACTTATGTGGTCCCAAAGAAGTTTTCAACGGTGTATTCAATCCCCGCTCCTTTCTATTGTGGGTCCACTTGAGCTTTAGATCTACATGATTTGTTGCCCCATGCTCTAAAATGATCTCGAAAAATGGGTGGACGGTGTGGATATAGCCCACACATCATGGTGGGACCTACACAACTTGCTAACATTGAGTGGAATTGGCACGGGACCAATGCAATTCCATCTAATCTAATTCCAAGCTTTTCCGTTCTTCCCAAACATTGAGTGGAATTGGCACGGGACCAAATGCAATTCCATCCCACCTAATCCCATCTAATACCATGCGCCAAACGCCCCCTTATAGAAGGGCACTTCCTATCTTGGCATCTTGGGGGTGGAGGAAAGCTTGGGAATTAGTGGTGCAAGGTGGCTCTGGTTGCTGCCTTGTTGGCTTGAAAGAAACAATTGGTGATAAGAAGAGATTGTTTGCTGGAATTTTGTCTATTGTATTGGGAAACATCTCAAAGTGGTTCTCTTGAGTCTTTCGTTGGGGGTTTTCAGCTTAGGGTCGTTTGTGTTGTTTCTTTGTGTGTTGTTTTGTTGCTCTCTTCTCTCTCTCTCTCTCTCTCTCTCTCTCTCTCTCTCTGCTTTGGTCCAATAAAGTCACCATCTTTTTAAAAAAAATAGTACTCACATCTCCGCATGCATATATAGATAAATACCAACTTTAGTACAACCAAAGTATTAATTTAACTGAAATTCAACTACTATGTAACTACTTAATGGAAACAAAGATTGGCAATCTAAATCCTTCACGAACTCATTTGACCTAGTTTAAGAAACTTAGAAACCTAATAAACGGGGTCACTGGCCTATCCCATTTGGTGGTGCTGGGTAGTCAATGGATTTTCAACAAATGGTCAATCTTTGTTTTGTCTAAATTTGTGGGGCAAGGATGACACCTGCCCCACATTATTATTATTATTATTATTATTATTATTATAATACCTTTTTGAAAATTCATGAGTTTTAGTTCCTTGGTGAACGTGTGTTCTGTTGGTTATATTTTTTATACCCCTAAATATAGCGAAGGTTCAAATATGAGAGATTTGGATGAGTATTGGGTTACAAAACAAGAAATGGATTAGGATTCACTCGTTGATGGGGATGTTCTTAATGCTAAAAGTGTGACTTACAAGTCTCTTATGACCTGGCCATAATGTAATGTAAAAGCGTCATTATTACGATTTTACAACGTTTGTTTAAACATATAATTTGGTGGTCAAATACAGATGTAATAGGAGACAAGTAAAAGAATTTGTAATCATTACAATTTTACATTGTATTGCAATGAAAATCCCCTATCTAAACACACATTAATGTATTTTTCCTATTGATTTGACATTTCAGTAATTTAAAAGTATCATCATTATGATTTGACCACTATTATCAAAACAAGAGAATTCTCAGTCAAATTTCCTGTTTTTTAGGCGACATGTATTGTAATTTATAATCATTGCATTTTTACAATACATTACGGCCGTAATCGACAATCCAAATTAATCTCTTTGCCGAGTTATATTAGGTTTAGGTAAGTCTGTTGGCCATGTGGAAAGTTTAAGAATGCTTTTAGTCGCACAACCAAGTTAGGTCAAAGCTAGGAGGATTATGCAGTCGAGTGACGATGGCAAGAGAGGGTTGTCGGCTTATTTGGATTGCGAATTACATCAGTAATTTGATGTAAAAGTGTAATGATTATAAATTATAATATATGCCTTTGAATGCAAGTAATTTGACTGACCATTACCATGTTTGGATAGGCATGGTATGGAGAAAGAGAGGGCTGTCCATTTAGGGCCTATTTTGATTGCGAATTACATCAGTAATTTGATGTAAAAGTCTCTTAAATCTAGGTAATTTGATAGACAATTCCCGTGTTTGGATGGGCGTGGTATGAGAAAGAGGATTGTCCATTTAGGGCTTGTTTGGAATGCAAATTACATCAGTAATTTGATGTAAAAATGCAATGCTTACAAATTGCAATACCTGTTTCATGAATACAGGTAATTCGACCAACAATTCCTGTGTTTGGATAGTCGTGGTAAAATCATAATGATGATACTTTTACACTACTTTAGTGTCAAATCATAGAGAAAAATACACGGATGTGCGTGGACGGATAGGAAATTTCCACTATAGTATAATATAAAAGTGTAGTGATTACAAATTCCTTTACCCATCTTCTATTATATCTGCATTTGACCGCCGAATTACATGTTTAAACAAATATTGTAAAATCGTTATGTAACTCAATTTGTCATTTCTCAACAAAATGGATATGAAAGATGAGGTCAGTTTTGTTTTTGAAAAAACATTTGCATTGATACTACGCATGATCATTGTAGCCCAACTCAGCTAAAGTATCGTCATGTAGCGGAGAAGAGTACAACTTCAGCTAAAATCTATTTTTCACGATGTTCCGTCATCCATAGTGCTAGTTGACAAACATGGTTTACATGTCTACACGTACGATGTCTTTTTATTGATGACCAAACTAGCACTATAGTAGAGGTAATATTGCTTGATGACGATGAGCGGAGGCGATGAGCAGAGGAGAAGCATCATAATACCTATTTATAAGAATAAAGGAGATGCAGAAACATGCACCAACATTGGGAGAACCAACCTTACCAAGTCATGATGCCTCATGAGTCACCCGTTGAAGCTGTGGGAGAGGGTGGTCGAACAAAGAATAAAACAAGAAATAAGGATTACCAGGAAATCAATTTGGCTTTATGCTATAGTGATTGAGTATTGAAACTTTTTCCTACTTAGACAACTGATGGAAAGGTATAGAGGACTACACATGGTTTTCATGGATTTGGAGAAAGTATTTACGATATAGTACCTACCACCTAATGAGGTTTTATGGTGGGTAATGAGGAGAAAAGGTGCTTCGGGAAGATATATTGATCACTAAACACATATGGATGAGAATACTGCTACGAAAATTAGCACAGCTTGCAGTGGGACAAATGAATTCCCAGTAGTAGTGGGTCTTCATTAGGAGTTGGCATTAATACTCTAATCCAGAGAGATTTTGAGAACAGATGTGGGATCAAGTTAGTCCTGAAAGGAGTCCCATAGTCCATTGACAACAAGATGAGGAGAGGGAATACAAAGAGTTCAGAAACCCAATAATGAGGAGAGGGAATACAAAGAGTTCAGAGACCCTATAAGGGTTGACATTAACATGGCATCAACCCCCTGCTGACTCTAGTCCTCATGCATGAGAATGCATGCGTGTGAGTGTAGTATTTGTGTATAAAAGGATCCCATGTGCATGGGGTTTGGATAACTGTCACCTGGAGATTGTTAGGGACTATTTATGAGGTTCTGCTAAGGCCTAGTTTGGTCATTGGTAGATATATTGTGTTGCCCCAAAACACAGACTGACATGCACCAATCCTTACATGCATTTAAGCATTTTTCATCTCTTAGCATTAGCGTCAAAGGAATATTGCAAGAAAATAAACTTTGGCTAAAAGGTCAATGTTTTTCATTGAGAAAGTTGTCCCTTTTCCATTAGACACATTACTTCAGTTGAGTTGGGCTTCCATGTTAATGGGTGCCAGCCCTTGTCCATTACCACAGCATATGTTTGTTTCAAAGACTGAACTGCCTTTTTGATGGGAGTCCTTCAGTGGTAGTTGTTAGGGCTGAGATTTAATCAGGTCTATTGCTAAGATTAAATCCTGCTTTGGGTTAGTTTTTAGAAGAGACTTGTGGCCAGTCCTTTTCTTTCTTTTTGACTGTTGCTGTATTTTCTTTCTAGGGAAGAAAATAATGCAGGGGCATTTTCACAATGGGCTCGAGTGAAGTCGTTTGTGGGATGCAGGGGCACACTCGAGGTAGGTGACCCATGTGATTTGGGGCCCACGGGGGAGGTCTCGTGTTCGAGACTCCTCACTAGGGGTGATTAATGCGCTTTTCACACGGGCTCGAGTGGGGTAGCCCATGGGATGCGGGGACACACTCGGGGTGGGCGGCCTATGTGATTTGGGGCCCAGGAAGGGGGTTCGGCCGAGGTCCTAAACCCATGAGATGTGGGGTCTGGGCTATGAGCTAAAGGGATTAATTCGCCATACTCTAACAGTTCGAGCTTTTAGAGCAAGTGGTTAATTGTCCTGCATCAAAAAACTTGTGACATTTGGAGGATTTTGGGTTCTTTTTTTTTTTAACAAAAAACTTTTTGCTAGCAAGTTGAGCCGTCTCCCTGTCTCCGGTCTTGTCTCCTTGTTTCTTATCTCGTGCGAATCTATTGTATTTTTAAGTGATTGTTATTGCTGAAAATCAGTTGATGTTGCTGGAATCAGATTTAGTGCAGGATTATTTTATTGGGTGCTCAAAATTTACATGTAATTGCTTCCTTTTTTTTGGAATGATGTTGTGGGTGATTACTACTCAAAAATTAATAAATAAATAAATATATATGCAGATGAGTATATTGTGAATTTGTGATCAGAATCAAATTGGGGATATTCTATACATGCATGTTAAAGATGTAACTGATCGGGTTCATCTAATCCCCTGCATCGACTGTGTCAATTTGGAAGCAAATCAGCTCCCTTCTTTGGGAGCTAACAAATTTGATCCTACAGTTAGATTTTTTGGGTGTGGGTAGGGTTGGAGAGAAAAATTGGGCATTAATGAGGAATGGGTAATGGAGATTTGGGGAAGAGCAGGATGCCTTGTGGAGGGAGGTCATTTTTGTGAATATGGGATGTTGGGAAGAGGGGATCGGTTCCCTGGGCTCCCTACTTGGATCATTTGCTCAAACGCGTGGGAGGATATTAGCTGCATTGATGGAAGATCTGTTCATAATGGGTGGAACATTTCTGATGGAATGGGAGATATTATTTATGAAGGAACCTGGTTTGTGGTTGGCCGCGATGATATCAGCCCGCTTTTTCAAGGATGCATGGCTAGATGAAACTCTGGCCAAATCATTCCCCCCGCTGTTCTCCTTAGTGGTTAATCCCAATGCCAAGATTGATTAATGTTATGAGACCCTTTTGCAGTTTATAGCATGGAAGGTGAATCATCGTCTCATCATCGGAATGTCTATGATGATGAAGCGAGGGCTTTTGCTTTGCTTATGGGAAAACTCGGTTAGCTCTCTTTTGTTCACTACTGTGGGAAGTGCCCATTTTTCCAAGGGTTTGAGCATTTGCATAGACAGCCATGGCAAAAAGGATCCTATGAGTTGATAGATGGCGACTGGAAAGGGTTGATTTATCAGTAGGGAGAGGAGGATTGTCTTTATTAACTAAAAGAAAGCTTATGATACAGTCCCTACAAAGTTAATTGGGTGGGTGTTGGGAAAGAAGAGGAGTTTCAAGAGGATATATTGACATGATTAAGGATATGTACAAGGGAACAATAACAAATGTGAGGGCCACTAGTTGGCAAACAAGTGAGTAAACAATTACCCTAGGCTTGCAATAGGGGTCGGCATCTTTTTGCATTGACTATGGACGAGTTAACAAGGCATATGCAGGAAGAGATCTCATGGCGTATGGTGTTTGTAGATGGCAGTTTTTATTGACAAGACGAGGGAGGGCATAAACAAAAAGTTAGATTAGTGGATGGTGCTTTAAAATATAAAGGATTAAAATTAGTTAGACTAAAACAGAGAGAATGCAGTGCAATGTTGGTAACAATGGGAGTGGGAACGAGGAATTATTTAAGATTGGTGGCCAAGAAGTTTACCAAAATGACCACTTTCAATATCTTGGTCGGTAATTCATGAGAGTGGGGAGATTGAGAAGGATGGTGGCTATAGAATTTTAAGCTGGGTGGATGAGAAGGATGGTGGCTGTAGAATTTTAAGCTGGGTGGAAGAAATGGAGATGTGCCTCTGGAGTTTTTTATAATCGTCGTATATCACTCAAACTGAAAGGGAAATTTTAGAGGATGGCTATAAGACCAGCCATGCTTTATGAGACAATGTTGGGCAGTTAAGGAATAACATGCTCATAGGATGAGTGTTGCTGAAATGAGGATGCTGAGATGGATGAGCGTTAAGACAAGGATAGAATTAGAAATGAATGCATTTGAGGGAATTTAGGAGAAGCGCCAATAGGTAATAAGATGAGGGAAAGTAGTCTTAGATAGTTTAGTCATGTGCAATGAAGACCAAGAACTCCGCTGGTTATGAGTGAATTGGTACAAGTTGAAGGGTCTAAAAGGGCAAGGGGAACGCCCAAAAGGATGTGGGTGGAGGTAGTGAGAAAAGACTTGGTGACCTATGGTCTAACTGAAGTTATGGTCCTTGGTAGAGTGGAATGGCAGAAAAGGATTCATTTTTAGCCAACCCCAATTAGTTGGCATAATGCTTAGATGATGATTTCTAGAAAGGAGGTAGAACCTGTGGACCATCTGTTTCTGCATTGTGGGACTGCTAGGGCTGTATGGGACTTTTTTTTCTTCTGATTTTCGAGGTTTGTTGGGTGCTCAATAGATCAATTTCTGAGGTGATTGCTGACTGGAAAAATGGACCTTTCTCAGTGAGGGGCAGATCAATTTGGAATCTGTTTCCAATTTTTCTGTGGGGCTTAAGGGAAGAGAGAGATGCGAGAAGTTTTTAAAGGAAAATCTGCTGTATCGCCTCCCTCAAAAGCTCAATTGCCACACTGGCCTTTGAATGGTCTATTCTGTCTTGCAGATCAATTTGGAATCTGTTTCCAATTTTTCTGTGGGGCTTAAGGGAAGAGAGAGATGCGAGAAGTTTTTAAAGGAAAATCTGCTGTATCGCCTCCCTCAAAAGCTCAATTGCCACACTGGCCTTTGAATGGTCTATTCTGTCTTGCATTCCATGGGATGTACATGGTGGCGTTTTGTAATGATTGGGAAATGTTGCAGTTGGGTAATTGGGATCCTCTCGTTCTGTTTCTTCTTCTTCTTCTTCTTCTTTTTGCTTTTCTTATCTGCTTTTATTTTTATTTTTTGGCCAATGTTGAGTGACTATAAGGTCATCTTCTGCTATTGGTCTTTTTGTATTTCCTTTCTTATGGTTTAATGAAATAGTGATCTTCTCCAAAAAGAAGAAGATTTTATATCACAATCGGATTTACTCTTTTTTTTTTTTTTTTTTTTGAACTGTGCAGTCAGATTCAGGGTTGTATTTCAGTCTAGTTTTAAATCAACTTCTAGATTTAGATTATCAAGATGGCGGAAGTAGAGCTAGTTCTGTTGATGGAAGGAGAACCAGCAACCAAAAACAATTACAAAAAAGGCCATGATGTGTAGCATGTGCTGTAAATTTTTTATTGTTCACAATATGATTTGAAATGAAGTACATTGAGATGGTTTGGTCATGTAACTGGAGAAGGCTCCTCTGATAAGGAGGGGAGTTCTAGTTATGACACCGAAAAGAGATGAAATAAAGATAAAAACTACCTGGTTCAAGGTGTTGGAAAGGGGGGTGTTGTGTGTGTGGCCTTCTCTCTTCTTTTTTTCCTTTTATATTTTATATTTTATTTTTATTTTTTTTACATCTTTTGAGCCTTAGGTAGGAATGATTGGTGAAACAAGATTTGTGAGGCTAAATTCCTGATGGTCAGGACGAAGGCTGTGATGGTGATAATGATGAATTGCATAGTAGAAGGTCAACCCCTTCTTGGACATTTCACTTTGTTCCCTTTGAGATCAATGTTGGTACACCTTTCAGGATGAGTGCAGGACTGTCGTGGATGGTCTAACCCTGATCGGATTCTATGATTTGAACTAGGATGAGAGTCGTCCATTCGACCCAGCTAAAAGATTGGGGAAAAGACATTCAGGAGGGAATTCAAGGTGGACCTTTTAGCTCATCAAGGAGTCTGCCTAGACTATCTCTACTTTTGTGGGAGTAACCTTTGTAAAATTCTCCCTTTTCTGCTCGATAAACTCTTCCATAATTCTATATATATATATATGTATAAACAATGTACTTGGCAATGGTCTATGGTTATTTGAATCAGCTCTTGAATTTTCTTGGCTATTTCTTTCCCTAAAATGAAAAACGAGTAATGTGTAAATCAATCACAGCAGTCGGCATAGATGTCATTTCCCTTTTGCTTTTGTTATTAGACTTTTTCAGATGTATAACACCCATACACGTTTCTCTCTGCTAATAATTTCTTTTACTTTTTCCCCCCGTCTCTCTCTTTTCCCTGTGTGGATTTATATCTCAACAGGTGTATGCAATCATGCGTTTCATTTCCACTGCATCAGTCGATGGCTCAAGACCCGCCAAGTTTGCCCACTGGGTAAGCCGCATGCGCAATCTCCTCTCTGCCCGCATTTTGCTTTCCATCCATTTAAGGCTGCATTTGGATGTTTTACTAAAATTCCCATTGAGAGCAATTGCAATTTGCCCTCATGGTCATCATTGCATATCCTCACCGTATCGGGCTTTGCCAACACCCCTTTTGAAATAGCGTGCCTTTCAAAGCACCCCTATAGCAACTGTTGGAATTTTGAATATTCATTTCGGCCTGTTGATCGCTGGGATGAGGTTTAGATGATGTAGATGATAATGGTTTCTTGTTCTTATGTGCAGATAACAGCGAGTGGGAGTTTCAGAAGTACGGGCACTAAGGACAGGTGTGGAATGCTGGAGTCATTGGGTTCTTTTCCTGCCGTGTTGCAAAGCTCGGAAGTGAACTGGACCAGCCAAGTTTTTCGAGAGTATCTGTGGCCGATTGGTTATCTTTGATCGTTTCTTCATGTTATCTAAATCTCTTTAAATTTGGCCTTGGTCTTGCACCAGGTTCTGGAATGGGTGCGGACAGTGGACGTTTGCATGTTGAATCGGTTTCTGATTTACATATATCAGAATTGCATTTTCCTTTTTCCTCCCCTTCCTGCAGGGCGTGTGCCTCTCTCTCTCTTTTTTATTTTTTTATTTTTTTTTTGTAAGTGAAATTACATTTGAAATTGCTGATGATTAGGCAGGCGCTGATGATGCCCAGACATTGGATTTGGTGGGCCCCAGTGCCAACTACCCTTGATCGTGGAATATTGGTGATCCTTAGATTGGTGGCCACGGCACCTGTTAACCAACGACAGGTGGAGATTGAAAGGGGCCATTGTGGGAGATTTTTGGGGCATATCCTACCAATGGTGTGGACAATTCATCAACTGTCTTGATGAAGTTAGGTGCCTAAGCATAATGTATGCTCTTTAGGCTTTTTCGAACCCTAAAGCTCCTCCACTCCCTCAATCTGATCAATCTAGGTGTTGGGCTTCTATTTGGGCACATGGCCACGTGTAGTCAATGGCCTGATCTTGATTGCATGCCAGAGTTGTATTCAACTCAAATTGAACTGAACACCTTATGACTTCAGGCGTCAAAATAGTTAGATTGGGATTAGATTTGCAATGATTGGCTTGACTACTCAACTACTTGTTGACAATGAATTTGGCGATTTGTAGAGGGGAGGGATAGCCCTTCGGCTAGGTTCTTTTTTAACTTTTATCATAATAATGATAGGCAGAAAAGTAAATGAAAATTGTCGATAAAAAAAGTTCTTGAAGAAGAAACAATAATGTCAATTGTCGATTTTATTAAACTAAATGAAAATTCAAAATACAACAGGCAGAAAAGTAAATGAAGGGAACAAAGTTACATGAAAGTGGGTGAGTCAATCTAGGATGACTGCAGTTTTCTAAGCTTAAATAGTTGTGAGAATGTTGTTTAAACATGATTGTGAGAAAGTTGTAATTCGCCAACAAATTTAAGAGGAGAATTGTTGAGGATTTGGGGATTTTGGTGTCTGACTCGCCAACAAATTTAAGAGGAGAATTGCTGAGGATTTGGGGATTTTGGGGTCTGACAAGGTCGTAGATGAATTTAAACTAAATTTGACTTGTTGCAGTAATGTATTGGCTAAAAAGTGGAGGGACTAAGCTAGACAGAAGTGGAGAAACTAAACTAGGTTAAAGTTAAGATAGCATTGAGTTGAGCAAGATGTTTGTTTGATTGGATTTTGCGGATATATAATCCCCTGACTTTTAGGATTGATGGACTGTTTCATTAGAGGCCTTAGATCATTGTGTTACTGTGTATGCATATGCTTCCATGTCCAGATGGTTTTATCTTCTTGGTGCAATACTTAGTGGTTTACAACCGGTTGTGGATGACTAATTAAAATTTTCTCATGGTGTATCGGTTTTGGCTTTTGTATATGGCTGTATACTATTTACAGGAGTTGACCGTGACAGGTCAGGTGTAAACCCTAAGATTTTGGGTCTTGATGCTTCAGTGGGTTGGTTTGGTGAGTTGGGCGTGACCTTATCATGGGTTTGGTTAATGAAGGACCACACCACAGTAGCTTGGAGCCATTTGGGGTACTTTAGAGTAAGATGCATGGATAATATTGAAATGGAGACACCATCCAAATCCAGTCGGATTTTGGGCCATTGCTGGCCATGCAACGTATTGAGTGTGGACGAGTACGCATGCAAGGTAAGATGGCCCGAGCTCAGCTCGAGAATTGCATGGTCCAACCCAAACAGCTCGATTCGATCATTGATCATTCCCATCTGTTCATCAAGTGGGCCTTAAATGCACTGAGAAGGTGGCATTTGAATATATATATATATATATATATATATATATATATGAAGAAAAGAAAAGTAGTACATGAGGAGCCATCCCGGCCCACCACCAAGCTGCTGGAGTTGGTCCACTTTCGGATGATGCTAGCCATCCACTTGATGGACCCCAGACGACAATAACAACCCAATGGGCAGCATTTAACAAAGACGATCAGATGGAAATTTTTGCTGTATCATCAAAGGTGGGAACCCGCTCCTGCTAGCCTAGACAGTTGATCTGTTCGGCCTCATCTCAAGGTCACCAATTCCCCATGTCTAATGAATTGTTTGGATCACCAAGAGATGGACCCCACATGAAAGAGAAATAAAAAAAAATTTTAAAAAAAAATTCCGTCGCCTGAGAGATTCGAACTCTCGCGGGGAAACCCCATGTACTTAGCAGGCACACGCCTTAACCACTCGGCCAAAGCGACGACTGATGACAACCTTCAAACAAAAACTAATTTATATTATAATTTTACAACCACTTCAATCACACTCATCGTAACCGTCCATTCGATGGCTATCAACTGGTCCATGCTTTAAAAAAAATGAATAGGGCCAATAAATAGAAGACAGACCCAATACACAGATTTGTAGGTTAAGATTAACCTGCAGCATAATTCGTGTGGCCAATGTCCCCATTCCAATTGTTCCCTATGGTGTGGTCAACCTGGATTTTCAATTGGCCTAGTTTTGGGAATTTGAGAAGAACATAATGAGGCACGCATATTGGACGGATTGGATTGACGCGAACGCATCAAGGTGGACCACCATGACATTGCATTGTAGGTTAAGCTCAACCTACAAAGCTTTGGGGCTGACCAGGCCGCACAGTATAGCGTTTCCACACCTTTACAGCACGTAATGTCCAAGCGTTGGTAATTCTCGGAGAAAGCCCAAGGTGGGGCCCACTGTGACAACGTTATCCCAACAGACAAGGCCAGTGGGCCCCACGAGTGGCCCACGGAAAAGATGATCACGGGCGATCCAGAACATACGGAAGAAAAATGCCAAAGAAATGACGTTGTATGCACAGATAGGAGGAAATAAAATATGTTAAACGCACATGTTAGGAGAGATGGAGGCCAGCCTCAGTCCCATGTCCTCAGGCAATAAACATAAGAGCTTTTGTATGATCCTGACCGTATATAAAGAGATCCATGATCATCACCAATGTGGTTCCACTGGGCCATTGGGGCCCACATGTTGATATGGTCCAATAATTCTCTAGATGGACCGCATGTACGAGATCCGGGCCATTCATTGTGTGGGGGTCACACCAAGAACATGTTGCGGTCCAAGAGTCATGCTGATCAGCTCATCATGCGGCCTACACGCGCATGAGCCAACTTGTGCGAGTTCCAGGTTAAATAATGGCATTGGTCCTCGTTAGAATTTGAATGCTTGCGTGAGTTTTCGAAAGGTATGTTGGTCCTGGGCCCCACATGATTAACAACCTTAATGTTTCGCACGTGTTTCGCATCTCCCCGGATATCTCATGCATGCTTGCGTGGACCACTGTCTTGCCCATGGTTTGGATTTATTAGTGGTTTATTAATGAGTTTTTGCCATAGAAGCCCTCTAATTTTACTATGTGCATAGTAACCCATTTTCAGTATTATCAAATAACCCTGACCCTTTAATATTAGGTCCTCAAACGAAGGTTGATTGCGTCCTGCCCTGCTTGGATTTATTAGAGGAGAGTTCATTCACATCTTTATAATAAAGATTAGAAATGCTTATCAGAGGGAACATTGGCACAAAACTCTTGGTATAGAGTTTAGAAAAGGGATTAAGAGTGGGGAATCACCTAAAATCTACTTGCACAAAAAATTCATCATTTTATCCAAGAATCAAAGTCAATTTTATAGAAAAAAGCTTGCAATGGCTAGTTCAACAGCTTTGTCCTTCGATATGATTGAGAAAATCCAGAAAAATGCAGTTTTGCTGATAGACAATTTTGGCCCGATCTTCAATTCAATCGAGGGGTGCCTTTGATTCTATCGAGTGTCAATCAATAGAATTGATAACCAGACAAAAATTGTTATTTTGGGTTATATAATTTCACAGCTTTATACCTCTAAAGCTTATCTAATTATGATCAAATTAAGATCATAAGATTATCAGATGATCAAATAAAGGATTACCTATAGAGGTGTACATGAGTCGAACCGAGTCAAGCTTGGCACAGTTCGACTCGGCTCGGCCACTTGCCAACCCTAGCTCGAACTCGGCTCGGCTCGGTCCTCGAGCATGACTAGCCGACTCGACTCAGCTCGGTCAATAGCTCGAGCCCGTTCGAGCCAAGATCGAGTCAAGTTCACCTTTGTGGCGTTTTCACAAACACATGGACTGCATCTCAAATTCTCACTGTTTGTAAAACAGCAGCAACGATTTTTACAGGTATTTCATCAAACACCTCGTAGGCAACATGAAAATCAAGAAAAAAGTGTATTTGTTTCACATACATACCTTCCTTGCCACCAGCCGATACTTGGTTAGGTCATTTCATCAAATAGTTGGTGAGCAACATCAATATCAAAGTAACTGAGTCACCGAACTGGTTCGATCCGAGTCCGATTCGAGCTGGGTTCGATCCGAGTCAAGTCGAACTAGACCAAGCTCGAACTTGGTTCAAAATTTTTTCGACCTAAAAAAATCAACTCGACTCGGCTCGAACTCAGTTTTGAACTAAGTCGAATTGAGTTTTTTTTAGTTGAGTCGAGCGAGCTAGCCGAGATAACTCTGCTCGTGTACAACCCTAATTACCTATTTGAGAATGGATCATCTAGTGGCTAAATGTTGTTTTAGACTTAAATGGGTCTAAGGTTATAGTTAGTAAAACACCTCAATTTACATGTTTCTTCACTTCTTGATACTGTCAGTCTTCACGTGTCTTCGATCTTTAGCTTCCAAGGGCTCAACCAACTCACCGACACATTAATATATATGGTTAACAAACAAGTGCACTAACAAGAATCACTTGGTACATAGGCACTCAAGAATTATACACATGACATTAATGGCTACGACCCATAACCAACGACGTGGGTGGGACCCTGACCGGAAGCCCACCTTGATGTATGCATTATATATCCATGTCATCCATCTACAACTTATTTTAGGTCATGATGCCAAAAAAAAAGTACACACAAATTTCATATGGACCACACTGCAAGAAATAGTGGTTGTTAAAAGTTTGTTATAAAAAACTACATAGGGTCCACCGTAATGTTTGTTGGCCATCAGACCTACTGATAAGGTCACATATACATGGATAAAAGGGAAAAATAAATATTAGCATGATCCACCTGATACTTGTATCTGCTTCATTTTTTGGGACTATGCCCTAAATAAATTGAAAAAATTGATGGACGGTGTGGATATAAAATGCATACATTGAGGTGGGCCCTGTGGTAAGGTTCCCACCCACATCACTGGTTTCGAGTCAACACTCATATCCAGGTCTTCTCCATAGTTTGGATTTATTAGAGGTTTGTTAATGAGTTTTTGCCATATAGCACTAATTTTACCGTGTCCAAAATAACCTACTCTTTTCAATATTATCAAATAACCCCTAGTGTTTTTATTTAAGTCATAAAAAATCCTTTGCTTATTATCGTTTAATGATTTTTTACCATTAAATTTGATTATTAATTATATAAAATAAAACTTTTGCCATTGACTTTGTGGGGATGAGAGAAATTTTTATTTTACCCCTATACAAACATGTCTCTTATTTCTAATCTTGCCCTTATTATCTTCGATTTTATTTGTCATAAAAAATATAACTACAAATTCTATTTTTAATGAAAGAACCAAGCATATAAATAATACTGCCACTTAATTCAATAATTATTTAAGCATTTGGATAGCTTTAATACAACATTTAGATAGCCTAGATCAAATGTCAATAGTCGACATTCTAGATCATATAGCCATGCCAGGGCCCACATAACCAAGTGATTTGTATTTGGCCCAAAATAAAATTATCTCTATATCTACAAAGTCAATGAAGAAAAAAATGACATTATTTTTTTAATGATCATCTTTGACCAAAGTTAATTATAGGGAGTTGTATAATTGTATATTAGAAGAGATCAAATTTATTGGACAACCCTAAAAGAGGGATTTTTTTCATAGTGCAAAAGGAGAGGCCCATATATTTCAAAAACTCATTATTAATTCATGAGGTTTTATTCAATGCTTGGAGAATCTTTATATAGTAAATTCAAGCATAGGAAATCACTTAGTATGCGGGCACTCAGGAATTATACACATGGCATTGATGGCTGCGACCCGAAACCAACAGAAACGGATTGGCTACTCCCCCTGCCACCAGCTCCGTGGCTGGTGGTCAGTGCTTTGTGGGCCCTACCATGATGTATGTGTTTCATCCATTCCGTTTATCCATTTTTACATATCATTTAATGGCTTGATCCCAAAAATAAGAGGGATATAAATCTCATGTGGATAACATCACATGAAAACAATAGCGATTGGATATCCACCATTAAAATTCTCCTCAGGCCCACTATACTGTTTATTTGACATTCAATCTATTGATTAGGTCATACAGGTCCAGATGAAAAGAAAAACAAAGAACAGCTCGATCCAAAACTTTTATGCCCCCAAAATGTTTTTAATGGCCGACCCTCATTCAACACTGTTTCTGTAATGTGTGGTCCACTTAGATATTTGGATATACCTCATTTTTAGACTCATACTGTAAAATGATTTGTAAAAATAGATGGATGCATGGATGAAACACAAACATCATGGTGGGGCCCACATAGCACTAACCACCACCGCCATTGGCAGGTGTCAGGGGGAGTAGCCAATCCGTTTCTGAAACCAACGATGTGGGTAGGACCTTGACGGTAAGGCCCACCTTAATGTATGTATTGTATATTCATAAATTTCATGTGGACCAAACCATAGGAAACAATGGTCGTTGAATGCCCACCTTGATGTATGCATTATATATCTATGGTGTTTATTTGTTTTTCCACTTTATTTAGGGCATAATCCCAAAAATGAAGCAAATATAAATTTAGAGTGGATTAAGCTAACATTTGTTTTATTTTTTATTTTTTATTTTTCCTTTTATCCAGGTTTGTGTGACCTTATTAATAGGTTGGATGGTCAATGTGGTCCCTAAGAAGTTTTAAATTATGTGATTTGTGTCTCGCCCAAATAAAATTATCTCTATAGCTACAAAGTCAATGAAGATAAAATGACGTTATTCTTTTTAATGATCATCTTTTATCAAAGTTAATTATATATTAGAAGAGATAAAATTTATTTGACAACATTAAAGGGTGGGAGTTTTTTTTTTTTATTTTCTTTTGGTAGTGTAAAAGTAGAGGCCGATATAATTCACGAGGTTTTATTAAATGCTTGGCAAATCTTTATATAATAAATTGGACATAGGGAATCACTTCGTATGCAGGCACAAAGGAATTATAGGGCACGGATTAGATACTGACAAGGTCAGTAGCCAAATCGCTATTGAAGTGATGTCACCAAGCTCTGTGGACCCCAGCATGATGCATGTGTTGTATCTATACCGTCCATCCATTCGGAGAGATCATTTTATGGCAGGAGAAAAAGAATGAGATAGATCTAAAGTTCATGTGGACCCCACCATGATGCATGTGTTGTATCTATACCGTCCATCCATTCGAAGAGAACGTTTTATGGCAGGAGAAAAAGAATGAGATAGATCTAAAGTTCAAGTGGACCCCACCATAGAAAATAGTGGGGACAGTGACATCCACCGTTCAAAACTTCTTAAGGGCCACAGAAGTTCCGATCAAGCTTATATTTTTGTTTTCACTTCATCTATCTCTATGTTAACTTATGAACAGGTGGATCTAAAAAATACATCATGGTGGGCCCTATAAATGTTTCAACAATGGGTGTGACTAATCTCACGGTTTTCTGTGGTGGGTCCACTTGAACTTTAGATCTATCTCATTCTTTTTCTCCTACCATAAAACGAACTCTCCGAACGAATGGATGGTATGGATACAAAACATGCATCATGGTGAGGTCCATAGAGCTTGGTGATGTCACTTTAGTAGCGATTTGGCTACTGACCATGTCATTATCTAATCCGCGCCTGGAATTATACACATGGCATTGATGGTTGCGACTCCAAACCAACAATGTGGGTGGGACCTTGACCATAAGGCCCACCTTAATGTATGTATTGTATATCCACAAATTTCATGTAGACCAAACCATAGGGAACAATGGTCGGTGAATGCCTACCATTAAAAACTTCTCAGGTCCATTGTAATGTTTGTTGACCGTCCAACTTATTAATAAGGTCACACAGACTTGGATGAAAAGATTTAAAATAAAGTTAAAAAACAAAAACAAAAACAAATATTAGGTTGATCTACTCCAAACTAGTATTTGCTTCATTTTTTGGGATTAAGCTCTAAATAAATTGGAAAAACAAATGAACAATGTGGATATACAATGCATACATCGAGGTCGCCTTGCAATCATGGTCCTACCCACATCATTCCAGGGTCAACACTCATATTCAAGTCTTGCCCAATTGTTTGGATTTAATAGAGGTTTATTAATGTATTTTGCCATATAACATCCTCCATTACTTGTACAAAATAATTCCTTTTTTTTTTTAACATTGTTAAATAACTTCTCATCTTTTTATATAAGGTCGTAGGACATCATTTGCTTAACACTATTAAATGAAAGTTTTACCATTATATTTGATTATTAACCATATAAAATAAACTTTTACCATTGATTTTGTAAGGATGAGAGATAATTTTCATTTTCCTTATACAAACATGTCTTTTATGTTTGACCTCATCCTTACCATCTCTGATTTTGTCTGTCACAATAAATATAATTTCAAATCCTATTTTTAATCAAAGAACCAAGCA
This sequence comes from Magnolia officinalis, assembly GCA_021015155.1. Taxonomy (NCBI): domain Eukaryota; kingdom Viridiplantae; phylum Streptophyta; class Magnoliopsida; order Magnoliales; family Magnoliaceae; genus Magnolia; species Magnolia officinalis. The sequence continues at coordinate 3,519,783 of JAJHSJ010000014.1, forward strand.
TATAAATATAACTGTCACTGAATTCAGGAATTATGTATGCATTTGGATGAGATTTTAATCCAGCATTTAAATAGGCTAGATCAAATGTCATGGATAGCCCACTATTAAACAGTCTAGATCATATAGCCATGTTGGGGCCCACAAAACCAAGTGATTTATATCCTGCACAAGAGAAAAATCTCTCTATATCTACAAAATCAATGAAGATGAAATGTCATTATTCCTTTTAGTGATCGACTATGAAGAAAGTTAATTATAGAGTATTTTATAATTGTGCATTTGAAGAGATAAAATTTATTTAACAACACTAAAAGAGGGAAGTTTTTCAGTTTTGTGTAGAAGTAGAAGGAAAGGCTGAGATATTTCAAAAACTAATGAGGGTTTATGCATTACTTCGCTGAATCTGGGTAATTTTTTACCATATATGTGACCTGTCATCCACCTTCTTTTTTTCTGCCTTAACAAAACCTACTTACCAATCTACATCTCCACCCGTGTGGACAACCCAAGTGGACAACCCAATAAAGATGAAAATATCCTTATTTTTTTAGTTGCTTTTAAAACCCTCTTTCCGTGCTCAAAAAATCTACTTTCATAGTATAACTTTTCAGCCTTTCAGAAAAAAAAAAAAAAAATGCATTCAAAGTAAGCGCCCACCATGCTAATTTTTTCCTGGATCTTTATAGGTAGATTCAGGCATAAGGTATCACTTGATACATAGGCACTCAAAAAGTAAACACATGGCATTAATAGGATTGTAACTTAGCTGCGACCCAAAACCAACAAAGTAGTGAGACCCTGATTATAATGCCCACCTCAATGTATGCATTGTATACCCACACTGTCCAACTATTTTGTCAGCGTAATGCCAAAAACAAACAAATTTCACGTGGACCACACCATGGGAAACAATGGTCATTGAATGCCCGCCATTAAAAACTTCCTCAGGTCTACCGTAACTTGTTAATAAGGTCACATATACATGAATGAAAGGAAAAAATCAACACTTTCAGCTTGATCCACCTTAAACTTGTATCTGCTTCATTTCTGGGGCTACGTCCTCTACAATAAACTAACTAAATAGATGGACGGCATGGATATAGAATGCATACATTGAAGTGGGCCCTACGGTCAGGGTCCCACCCACATCATTGGGCTGCAGCCAAGTGGCGTTCTGATTAGGAGGCTTGTTGAAATGGACCATTGGATATTTTTCTTTTTTAATCGTCCAATGAATGTCTACCAATCCCATAGGTAGATCAACAAAAAAGGGTAACTTATTTGAAGACCATCTGATCAGTAGTCTTCAAATCAACGGTCCAAGACAAAAACAGCTCACCAGTCTAGATATCAGTGAAGGAAAGTTAAGATCAATGGGTCATCCATGATGGGGCCCACTAGATGAACTGTCCCAGTTAATACATCACCCTGCCACGTGTACAGTGGTTTATGACTCTACCATGGTGTGTATTCAAGGAAGATGTGACATCATCGCTATGTAACGGATAGGAATTTGAAATTGAACAGAAGCATTATCAGACGGTAGGTAGAAGCCACTAAGAAGAGGAAAAGGATAATGTGGTGGGCCCCAACCACTGGACGGCCATAACCATAAATAAACAGAATCTGAAGTTCCACTACAAGGGGCACTTACACCTATTGCTACTAGAACTTCCACCCATTCAAATATGAAAAGAGGTGGGCCCCACTCGAAAAATGGTGGTGAAATAAGGGATCCGCTGGACCACCAAATTAGCTGGTCCTCTCTTATCTCATTGGGAGAATCGGTGGGTCCCTGTTGTTCCATTAGTTTCCTTCCACAAGGGGGGATGATCACATACGGAACTGAATAGTAGTCTCATACGACTCGAGCTGTGTGGGGCCCACTATGATGTAAGTATCGAATCTGATCAGTCCATATGCTATGATCCCCTGTATTACGCCTATATCATAAAATTCAGTTAGATCCTTAAATCAGATGGGCCACGCCAAAGGAACAATGGGCACGTTGGGGATTGTGATGGCACCCATGAAATTTCTGGATGGAATGTGGGGACCATATTGTTGTGAATATGCCATCCAACCCATTCACCATGTGTATCCCACCAGGAATATAATGGGAAAAAAAATATTCAGACTATTAAAATATTCATATGGGCCACACCACTTGAAAACATAGATTTTAAGTGTGAATGTACATTTCACCATGTGGTGCCTCACTTCAGTTTTGTACAAGGATGATTAATGGGATGTATGGTGAGAAAGATGAAAATCACAAGATTCACGGTTGGGATTCCACATACAAATCTTGGGTGGGCCCCACAGATCGAGTCTATATTAATTACCATGCATTGGAATGCACCTGATCATTCCCCCATAAAGGTGAACATGGGAGGATCAATTGAAGGGACCTAATAAAATAAACAGTCATGCGCATTCATCTTCAAGCGCCAAACACGAACATCCCACGCGTGCAAAAATGACACGTATTGCGAGATCTTGGAAGTTCATAGGTTTGAGTGTCCCACAGTGAATATTCTTTATTACAAAGTTCTGAAGGTTCCACTGATCAAGGTGGGCCATACATGCACGAAGAAATGGACGGTTAGAAAATGGTAAGCAATGGTCTAAGTTAACGTGCATGTGTGCCTGGATGCCATATGAGTGGTCCATGTGAGTTTTAAGAATAGATGGACTGAAGGGACCATCAGATGAACGTTCCTAAACTCTCACAGGTGTGCCAATTTCACACGCATCAGCTGTTTCTGTTTGGCGCTTGAAGATAAGGAATGTGCATCGCGCGGCTACCTTAGAACTGGCAGTTTCCTAATAAAAGCTCCAAACCTTTACACGAGCTTGCTGGAATACATCGCGACGTACTAAAATAGGATACATCGGAAATTTACCATTTCATATAGATCATTTTCAATGATCCAAACCGTTCATATGATTTTCATATCGAGGATAAATTATCAAAAGAAAATTTTCCCGATTTAATTGAACCGTTCAATTAAGCAAAGGGTAAGTTGGCCGTCGATATACAAAGAAAAAGAGTCAAATGATCAAGCGGTTGAAATAATCAAATCGATAAGATCTTATTTTTGGTTTATAGGCCATCTAAGATCATTTTGATCATATACACGGTTTGGATCATTGAAATATGACCGTATATCAAATGGCTAAAGTCCGGACGTGTTCTGTTATGGTACGTGTGATGTATCCTAGAAAAACGGCTTTCCGGAACCGTTCGGTAATAATTACTTGAAGCGGACAGTGGGAGGCTACCAACCCACCCAAAACTATCCGTTGCAGCTGCGAAATGAATAATCGAAGACAAACGTCGAGTGTACTCGATCGAGTAAAGTCCCCTCACACGTGGGAACAAGGAACACCTGTGGACGCTCATCAGACGATTCCCACTATGGTCCATCTGATCGGACACGGATTGCCCACGAAAGCCTTTCGCACGAACTTACTGCTGCACGAAGTTTGGTGGGGCCACGGTGATCTTGCGATTTATTTTTTCAGATCATGTTATGACATGGGTCAAAAAATAAGAACAAAGCGGATAAAAAATAAGTAGACCGAATACTCAAATAAGCCACGCGAGAGGAAAAGGTGAGTAGATAAATGATTACCATTAACACTGCTGGACGTAGGCTAGTGAGGCCATTGGTGAGCAATCACTAATGGGTGGGTCCAATGTTTTTAGGTCTCTTCGGCCTCCTTTTTTTTTAAAGTTGGTTTTTTAAATTCAAAATTGAATTTGATTTTGAATGAGAGATAGAGAGAAGACCGGATAATCTGGTCTCATCCCATTCTATCTTTTCATATAAAAGGGTTAAGACAAAAATAACGAAAGAGAAAGAGAAATAGTGGTACATAGTAAGTTGTCCATTTAGCTTATCTTGACACGATCTAATTCATAAATCATGATCCGGGGTCATTTATACTGTTGAATCAGAAAAGTTAATAGACTCATCTGTTCTAATAATAAATAGGTGGGCCGCTAGATCTGGAGCGTTAATCTTTAACTTTATAAGGGTTCCATATTGTGTAGACCGTCAGATTTAGAAGGCTCACACTTTCACACTTACTAACAAAAACTTCCTTAGGATCCACCATGATATTTATATGCCATCCGTACCATTCATAAGGTTACCGGTGTATTTATTACAATCCCACTTATGATGGGAACTCAATGACCACCGTTGAAATATTTTTATCATTAGAAAAGTTTTGTACTAGGTTAAGTTGTTGTGTTTTCACTTCATCCCGTTAAGATTGGCTTTATAGATTGCATATAAACATTAAGAGGTAGCTTAGGAAAGTTTCACTAGGAGGCATTTTTTTCTTCAAATTTTTTCTACCATTAGACATTTAAGTTTTGGATCCACTTTATTAAGTTTGTAAAATGATGAACAGAATTAATTTCTCACAAACATCATGGTGAGCCCACCTATCATCCAACGCAAGAACTTCCTGCAAAAAAAAAATCTGCATCCACCTATTATAATGGGGAAATGACATGGTAAGATTTGATTGGTGGGACTGTATAGTATTAAAGATGATCCTCATACATACTAAATTGAAGAACTTAAAAAAGGCTCCACCCATCTCTGATAACTTATACCCCACCAATCAAATCTCACCCTCTCTACACTGCATGCGGTAGGTTTATCCATCAATTCGCATCCCATCTAGTGGGCCTCATCATGAATGTGCCATATCTCCAAAATCATACCCCTAAGAAGACAATAGCTATCACTTTTTAGAGTATTTTAAACAAATTTAATAATTTAAAAAAATAAAAATAAAAATAAAAAACAATGAAACAATGAAACAAAAATTTCCAAAGTGCCTTTTCATTTTTGTTGCACAGAAGTTAGTCTTCCACCAAATGGGAAGTAGTATTTTAAATAGTTTATAAACCTTTTATCTTTCTATAACCTTTTTAAGATGTATTCTAACCCGTATGTGCGCTTGAGGTTGAGCCATGGTGGAAATTGAAAACCATCACCTGTCGACTTTAGTTGGGTCTCTTTCATTAAGGATGAACTTAACATGTGGTGTATTTTCACACAAGCGCTATGGTAAGATCGGGACTCTTCATCTTTCTTCATATATACATGTTAGGTTTCAATAGCTTGTGCATGTTGTTGAAATCGTTCAATGGACAATTGTAGAATAACATATTAGAAACCTATTACACTGAAGATATTCTATCCAAGGGGTGTGAAATTTTTCAACAAGAGCGGCTTAGTTCGCGCCTCATCTAGTAAAAAAATAAGGTTCTCCCATGAGTTTCCGCTTTGTGGTCAACTAAACATGTGTAGTTATATTTTCCACTATTTTATCATTGTTCTAATATTTTTCATATTATTATTTTCAACATCGATCACTTGCATTTACTTTCATCACTCGATGTTAACTATTATTGTTTTTCTTTCTCGCGTTAGACTTGAAGGCTTATATTCAGATGAATGTGATCATCGAATTAATTGTGAATATATTGATTAATTCTCATTCATATAGTTCCGAAATGTAGCTATGTAACAATATGACTCTACTATATTCCTTCCGTAGTGTGTTCTCTGGGTTGGGTTAAAAAAGTAGTGTATGTAGATTAATCTAAGCAGGTTGGTCTAAAACCAAGCTTAACCCACTTATATATTGACTAAATGTGTTGAGCCATATAACCTGACCTAACCCAACCCAAACCCAACTCAAATTATTATTATTATTATTATTTTATTTTTTATTTTACGAATGTATAAATGAAATGAAATATATGTGTCATTAAAAACCAAACTCATAAACATATGTGAGCTCCATGCATACACATGAAAACTCTAAAAATAATGAAGAAGCATAATACTATCATTATTATAATCTATGCCGTATCCCAAGTATTTGGGGCCGGCTGCATGAGTCATTTTCCATATTCCTTCGTATCAATAGCTATAATTTCATTTAGACCATAGGTCATCGAGTCTTTTCTTAATACTTTCACTTGCATCCTTTTGGTCATCTTCTTGACCTTTAAAGCCTTTAGTTTAAATCAACTCACTTCTTTTAAAAAGTCACATATATATCAAAGGTTAAAGTTAGTACATTGATTGGGTTAGGCCGGGCTAGCTAGGTTAGGTTAGGTTAGGGTTTTATAAGTATTAAGAGGCTAGGTCCAGTCACTGGATAATTGGTATCGGGTAAAGTTTGGGCAAGATTTCTATTTGTTAAGATGATAGTGGATTCTCTATTATTTTAAAGAATCACTTTTATCAGGCAATCCTAACCATCCCAAGGCCTCGAGTATGAGCACAACTTGGCTACGATTCTAGAACCAGCAATCTGGGTGAGACCTTGACAGTAGAAGCACACCTCAATTTATACACTGTGTATCCATGCCATTCATCTATTTTCCTAGCTTAGTTTAGGCGATGGTTCCAAAGTAGATACAAATTTGAGGTGGATCACTCACACCACAGGAAACAATAGTTATCGATAAAACCCTTTTGTAGGCCACAAAAGTTTTGGATAAAGCTTATATTGGTTTTTTTTTTTTTCCTTTTATCCAGGTTTGTGTAACCTTACAGGTTAGACAGTCAATAAGTATTATGGTGGATGCTAAGAAGTTTTTAATTGTGTGTTCAATGACTATTGTTTCCTATGATGTGATTTATCTTAAATTTGTATTTGCTTTGTTTTTAGGGTCATGTTTTAAAATAAGTTGGAAAAACAAATGGACAGCATGGATATATTATGAATACATCAAAGTGGGCCCTACAGTCCGGGTCTCACCTAAGTCGTTGGTATAAGGTCGCAGCCAAATCAAGCTCCCAATCGTACAGTAAATTATTCTATTAATATGACTTTCCAAGAACTAATCACATACAAAGCTTCTTAAGTTCATTTCTATTGTAAAACAGATGTCCAAAATCCAATGTTGTCAAATAGCATATGTGATCGTGTGCGATTGCATATGCGATCGCACAATCGCATATGCGGTCGCATATTTTTTATTTTTTTTATTTTTCACATTTTTTCAAAAAATTTAAAAAAAAAAAAATCAGAAAAATCAAAATAAATTATTATATGTCATTGGGACATGAAATACATTTAATTTAAGTAAAAATAAAATAAAACCAATTACATACATATGATACATTTACAAATTACAATATAGTTAACTTCTTAACAATTAACATTTAACAAATATGAAATATTCATATTCAACATTCAACACTACATGATATTAATAATTTAATATATCAAGTTATCAACAATCAACAACATCAACATCAACACACTTAGACTTAGTAAATATTAAATAAAATTAAGAAGTTATGTATTTATTATTTATCTAATTAATAATCATCAATCATATACATTGATCTAGTAGCCATTGTGATATATCATCACTAGGTCCACTACTACCACCACCATCATCATCATCATCATCATTCGAGTCATCTCCTTCTTTCACATACACTTCTTCTTCTTCCATTTCTTCATCATCTGTACGTATTAATATATACTTCATTAACATCTAATGGTGGATGATCTTCAGCTTGATCATCATTATCACCATCTCCTTCTTCAATCTCATCAACGGGTTGACGGCTACTACTCACCCCCCGCCCCCTCTCTTCCTTCGTCTTCGAGTGGTATTACCTTCACCAGGTGTCAATCCGTATGTGACATCTTCAACTTGTGCCCATGTCATCTCCTCTCCAACAAATACCGGGTCGTCCGTCTCTACGAGCCACTTGTTATCTACATCCAACTCATCTAAGCAGATAGGGTCAAAGAAACTGGGCTTTTCTTTCCTACTTTGGAATCGTTCTCGCAATTTTTTATTGTATTGAATGAAAACCAAGTCGTTGATCTTTTTTTCCTCAAGGCGATTCTTTTTCTTGGTATGAATCTTCAAGAAAGAAAGCGCATTTGGCATTAGCTATTTAGGTAATTAATTTACCTTAGGCCACTAAAAATTAAAGTTTACAAACAAACAATGACTAAACAGTCTAAACTTACCGCCTCGAACATACTCCAATTGCGCTCACAACCAGTGGCAGAACACGTGAGTCCAAGAATCTTCATAGCCAGCTTCTTTAGAGCTGGATCTTTCCTGTTCGGGTCTACTCCATAGGCAACCCACCAGTCAGCTGAGAAAAACGGTTTAAGTAGGTTAGAGTCTTAGTCTCTTAGAGACACTTTGTAGAAAAACTATTTGTAAGAGTTCAGTACACAATTGACAATACACTAACATTCATAGAAGTATTTACTAGTAATTTCATTGTTCGATGTCTTATTACGATATCCTTTGAGAATATCCCTTCACTTTTTGTGTAGAAGTCCAGTAAAGTTGATATCTTGTCCCGCTCTCCTCTATCTGGAATCATTCTTTCCAAGAAATCAATAAATCCAACCATATGCATAGTTAGTGCTTCTGTTGGATCAGCAGAAGCGACTAAACAGGTTGGGTTAAGGATGTAAGCAACCGAATACAATGGGGATGACATTTGGCTGCCCCATCTTCTATCTATAATATCTAAAATTGGCTTGTAATCACGGTCTATATAGTTAAAATGGTCAATGATCTTATTTTTCGCCATCTTCATCGCATCATATATGTAGCCCATTGCGAGCTTCTCATCCCTGTCCACCAATCGCAACACAGTGACTAAGGGCTCGAATGATTTTAGCACATTTACCACTTTAGTCCAAAAACTTTGAGAAAGAATTGTTTGCTGAACTCGTTTCCCTTCAGCCTTCTTTGACCAAGGCCCACTTGTAAAATCGGCCGACACTACAAAGCTTCTAAGTTCTGATTTTTTTGCGTGTAGCATTTATAGTGTTAAAAAGGCTGTAGCAAAACGGATGACTGCTAGACGTAACAAGTTACCTCCTATGTGTTTTCTTATTCGACTGAGAAGAAAGCGTTTTTGTACATAAAGACCGTGGTTCTTCTAGCCCTTGTAATCACATTTATAAATAATCTACCTATATCTGATCTAACATAAGATCAATACAATGGGTCGCACAAGAGGTCCAAAATAAACATCACCTCTTCTCCATAAGAAGACGACTGACCATTGCATACGAGACTGCGTTATCTGTAATTACTTGTATAACGTAGGCCTCACCTATTTCTTCAACTATACCATCTAGTAAGTTAAACAAATATTCTCCTGTGTGTGAATGGTTCGACGCATCCATTGACTTCAAGAACATTGTCCCACTGGACAATTTACCAAAAAATTAATGAGAGACCGATCGGATCTATCGGTCCATCCATCGGCCATTAGTGAACAACCATATATTTTCCATGATTCCCTATAGCTATGAAGGATTGTGTATATTCAACTTCAGTTTTTAGGCATGTCTCCTTCATTTCATGATATGAATGAGGTTTAAGCCCAGGTCCAAATTGACCTATAGCTTCAACCATTACTTTGAAGCTTCTCGATTTAACGGCGTTGAAAGCAATGCCGGTTTGGTAAAACTACTTAGCAATATATTGAATTGTGATTTTCCTATTTTTCGTTTATACCGGTTCTTTAAAGTTGTTTGAGTCAGCCCTTTTCCCTCTATCTCTTTGGTCGATCACATCCTCGGGGTGTGGTCTACACCATCTATCCATGGGCCCATGCCCTCGGGCTCTTTTCGATGGTTATACTTGTGGTCTAGACCGGCCTGTCGAAGTAGGGGGAGTAGGACTAGCTTCATTTACATTAAATACATTTATATCTTCATATGCATCTTGTTCCAGATATTCCTCCTGACGTAGGGCACTATCGCATTTCTTTCTTGATTGTTTTTCCATATACTCCACAATTTTCCTTCGAATTTCTGGAGTAATTTTGTCGCATGTTTTTGTATTTGACCCTGGTAAATGTACAAGGTGTTGTTTGTGCCTTGCAATGCCACCTGAACTCACATACCCACATAACTCACATACTATGTGAGTCTTTTCGGTAGCACTATGGTAGTGCCCATACTTCCAACCCGGGTCATTCGACTTAGGCTTCAAAGAGGAAGATTGGGAAGAAGACATTATGATGGTGGCTGGTGGTGTGTGTATTATTGATTGCCACTTGCTAGTAGACTAGTACTAAAACGTAACTACTAACTAGAAACTAGAAAGTAAACTACAAATAAAAAGTAAACTAAAGTAAAGTAAGAGACTAAGAAGTAAGAAGTAAGATCTAAGAGAGTAAGTAAGTGTAAAGAGCCTAAAGAGATGGGACTTGGAGAGAGAGAGAGAGAGAGAGAGAGAGAGAGAGAGAGAGAGAGAGAGTTACACTTACACACACACACTTAAGGCCTGTTTGATTTTCTAATTACAGAGGTAATTCAAGGTAAATGGGTAATAATTATTTACCTCCATGTTTCTGGTTGGATTTCCAAGGTGATTTGACCACCACCTTTCATTTATAGCATTCCTCACGTCACCCGAGGAGGAAAAAAGTTAAATTGTGGGGCCCACCTTGATGTTTGTGTATTATCCACACCGTCCATCCCTTTAGCCAACTCATTTTATGGCATGAGCCAAAAAAAATAGGCAGATCCAAAGATCAAGTGGACCACACTACTGGAAACAATGGGAATTGAACTCCTACCATTGAAGGCTTCTTGAATACCCCAGTAGTTTTGGATCAAACTGATATTTTTGTTTCCACTTTATCCATGACTGTGTGACCTTATTAATGGATTGGATGACAAATAAACATCATTATGGGCCCTAGGGAGAAAACAACTTTCAACCATTGACATTTTAATGATCATTGTTTCCTAAGGTGTGGTCCACTTGAGCTTTTGATTTTCCTCATTTTTTAGCTCATGTCTTAAAATGTATTTTTTAAAAGGATGGATGGTGTGGTAACTCATATATATCATGGTGGGGCCTACATATTTAAATCAGTAATAAAAGTGTTTGTATGCACCGATTTTCGAAACGTAATTCCTGGCGACTTTCAAACAGGTGTTGTAAGTATTAATCAGGTAATTTCGTGTATTTACCAGGGAAATTAAAAAATCAAACAACCCCTTACACACTTTACACTAGCAGTAGTAGTAGTCTAGTAGAGGGAGAGAGAGAGAGTTGAGTTACACACTTACACTTGTAGAAAGTGAGAAAAAAAGGGAAAATAAAATAAGAAAAAGAGAGAGAGTTGAGTTACACTTGTAGAAAGAGAAGGAGAGAGAGAGAGAGAGAGAGAGAGAGAGAGAGAGAGATTTACACGCAAACAAAATTAAAATTACAAATCTAAAAGAGGTTCCAACTTCCAACTTTCAACTTCTACATTCTTGTCTAAGTTGTCTTCTCTTCACCTTTGCCCCTTGACGTGAGTATTGATCTTGAATTCTTGTTGTAACTTGTACTGGTAAGTTGTAAGTTGTAAGTTGTAAGTTGTAAGTTGTCACTTATAAGTTGTAAGTTGTAAGTTGTAAGTTGTAAGTTGTAACAACTAACAAAGTAACAAATCAATTAACAAACAAACTTTTTTTAAAAAAATAAAAATAAAAAAATGATAGAAGTTGTTAGAATTAGAAACTTAGAAGTTAGAACTTAGAAAACTTAGAACTTGGATATTATGAAATAAAATATGAAACTCTTAATGAAAATGAGATAGAAAGAGAGAGTGATGTTATGTATGTTCCATTGATTGAGCTAGAAAGTAGAAACTAGAAAGAGAGTTCAATCAATTCAGTGGATGGAGATTGGAGAGGAGTCTTGACTCTTGAATCTTCTTGATTCTTGAATATGGATGTATCATGTATCTTGATTATTGATTCTTGATTCTTGTACCCTTCCTTGATTCTTGATTCTTGAAAGTTGAAAGAAAAGAAATATAGAAATGGAATATGGATGGAGAGGAGTGGATGTAGATTGTAGAGTTCTTAGAAGTTAGAATTAGAAATATGTAAGAGAGGATGTAGTAAGAGAACAAAATAGAGAATAGAGAGAGTTTGAGCTTTTTTTGCATGTAGGAATGCTTAAAATACATATTTATAGAAAAAAATCCGAATTAAAAAAAAAAAAGGTCAAAAAACGGTCAGAAATATGACCGTTGGCCATTATGCGATCGCACATGTGGCGTATGTGATCGCATATGTGCAGTGATCACATATGCCACTGCCACATTTGCGATCTCCCCTGCAATATGCGCATATGCGAATGTGCAATCGCACATGACAACACTGCCTAAATCTTATTTCACCGAGATGCTCGACTAGTCGAGGGACTGGCTCGACTAGTCGAAAGTCCCTTTGACTGGTCGAAGCCCGCTCGACTCGAAGTCCAGCGACAATGTTTTGAGGCGATTTCAAAGAGGTGCGTAAATTCTACGCGGACTACGTAAATTTGAAGCGATTTCAGAGAGGTGTGTAAGTGTAGTTTCCTAAATTATAAATAGGGGTCCTTAGGGCCTTTCTAAGTAATGTTAAGGCTTCCTAAATAGGTTCCAAGGGTTTCTAAAAGGGTTTTGGGGTTTTTAAATGGTATAGCAATGGTGAGATTCGAGGTTATTCGAATCGGGTAAGTCATTTTTCTTTGTAATTTCTATTTTCATAGTGAAAATCTGTCGCTTTATGCCGTGGTTTTTTCCTGTAAGAGTTTTCCACGGTAAATCTTTATGTTTTTCCTGTGATTGCTTGGTGCACTTGCATTGCTATCCTAGATATAGATCCGTGTGATTCCGCAGCACAAATCCCAATAATTTCAAATCATTTACAAGTGCATTTTTTACCATACAAAATACTGAAATACTTGGTTTTCTAACTTTTTTTTTCATATAACCCATGAGATTAATTCAGAACCTCAATGTCTCAAAAAAAATTTTTAAAAAAATTGGAATTAATGGAACTAATGGACAACTAAGATTAATAGATTGAACTGAACCAATGCAACCCCACCTAGACGACTGCATGCGCGCGTATTAGTTGTTTTCTAAAAACTAAATTGTTAACCGTAGGATTCTTTTGCGTTTCCCCTCTCAAACTTTTGCAGGGCGCGGCTTCGGTAGATCCAGGCTCGACCGAGGTGGGTGGATTCCTTAACTGTGGATCCCAACCTGATGTATGTATCTTACATCCATGCCGTCCATCCGTTTATCCATATCATTTTACGGAATGAACCTAAAAATCAAGCTTATCCAAATTTCAGGTGGACCACACCACAGGAAAAAGTGGTGATTGCTATTATAAACTTCCTGGGGTGGCAAAAGTTTTGGATCAAGCTGATATTTGTGTGGTCCCTTCATCTGTCTCTGTAACCTTATCAATAGATTGGATGATGGGCCAGGTAGTTTTGGATGGCAAGCATTCAATCACCATGGTTTCTCTTGTTGTTGTCCAACTAAGATTTGGATCTGCCCCATTTTTGGTCTCATGCCCTAAAATGAGCTGGAGAGACGGATGGACGGCGTGGATGTAATACACACATCAAGATGGCCCCAAAATCAGGATCCACTGAAGCCGCGCTAATTTTTAAGTATCGAAATTCAGTTAAAGAATACCATTCATTTCACGTAGAGATCATCATACACATAATCCAACGGCCAAGATCATCAAATACACACTCCAACGTCCTATAGATCACAAGATCAGGTGCATCTCAGTTGTACCAAAACGCTTCTTTGACCCTCTGGTCAAAAAGGAGAAAATGACCTCTGTAGACAAAACCTTTTACCCAGCGATTTCTATGAAAGAATACAAACTTTAGTTACAAATCTAGACTAGCACGTGCGGACAGCGACTTTGAGGACGAAACTGCCCCTCCTTTCCACTGCGAAGACGAGCGCGGACGCTCCTCCAACAGGGAGTTGTACGAACGGCTTAAAAGAGATCAAAGTTACGTGGCCCCACAGCTCTATATTTATTATATCCACAACGTTCATCCATATTTTGAGATAATTTCGGAGCATTATCCAAAAATAAATAAAAATATCCAAAGATCAACTGGACCACACCACAAAGAGCAGCGGTGAAATTGATTTTCACCATTAAAAATTTTGTAGGGCCCACCATAAAATTTATTTTCCATCCAATCTATTCATAAGGTCACAAAGGCCTGGATGAAGAGGAAAAACAAATTTCTTAATGATCCAAAACTTCTGTAACCCCTAAAAGGGTTTAAATGGTAGACGTTCAATTCCCCACTGCCTTTTACAGTGTAGTCCACTTGATACTTAGATCTGTCTTATTTTCCGTCTCAAGCCTTAATATGAGCTCGCCAAATAGATGGACGGTTTGGATATAACACAGACCTCATGGTGGGGCTCACAGAAGCAACAAAAATTTCAAAGAAAAAAAAAAAAAAAAAAACAGAATCTGCGATGAATCGCGGATTCCGCGATTCCATCGCAACTCGCTGTAGGATTTGGAGATGGATCACGGAATCCGCGATTGATCCCCAATTCAAACAAAAGGCTATGGCTACGGATTATAACCGTAGCTATAGCCGTATCCTGTGTACTTTTCTTTTTAATTTTTTTTTTTCATTTTTTTTTTTCATTTTTTTTTTTGTTTCTTTTTACATTTAGAATTTTATTCTACCTACATTTTTCTCTAACACATATTTATATATATATATATATATATAAGCATATAAAAAAAATTCTCTCCTTTTTTTTTTTCATTTCTTTCTTTATTCATATAACAAGAATATCTTCTAAACCAAAATTAGTTACTTGTCATACCATATATGATTTTAGGGCTGAAAGTTGGGCAGGTTCAACCGACCAACTTGTGACCCACCCGACATTGGGTGGGCTTGGGCAAGATGTATCGGGTTTGGTCTTGAGGTGGGCCATACAAACACTACCCGATAAAACTTGGAAACGGAATCGCCGGGATTGACTGTCAAATGCATGGAAATGATCGTGAGTGAAGGGGATTAACCGTGAAGTGCATCAAAAACCGTGAATCTAAACGGAATCGTCGGAATTGACCATAAAAGGCATCGAAATGACCATGAAGTTAAGCAAATTGAACACGAATTACGTGGAATGACCGTGAAGTGAAGCGAATTGAACGTGAAATGCGTGGAAATGACCGTGAAGTGAAGGAATTGATCGTGAAGTGCATCGAAATGACCGTGAATCTAAACGGAATCGCTAAAAATGATCATGAAATGCGTGGAAATGACCGTGAAGTTAAGTGAATTGAAAATTGAGCAAGCCAAACTTAAAATTGAGCGGGCCAAACTGAAAATTGAGCGGGACAAATTGGAAATTAAGCGGGCCAAACTAGGCCAAACTAAAAATTGAGAGAGAAAAACTGGAAATTGAGCGGCCAAACTGGAAATTGAGCAGGATAAACTGAAAATTGAGCGGGCCAAATTGGAAATTGAGCGGGCCAAACTAGACTACGTGTCAAAATTCCACATGATAGGACAATATTAGCTTTTCCGTTTTGGTTTACCATAGACGGTTCACATTCAATTGAAAAAAATAAAGGTCTAGATATTGGTAGCTGGGAGGTTCAAATGACAGGTTTTCTAGGACCTGCTCTATCCACCGTTGGACACAACAAACCAACAGTCTGGATTAACGAATTATGTGCTTCATTTATTTGAGATGAAAGACGGTTTATACCGTCGAAAGATGTGTACTAATCATCACATGATTCCTCCTCCACTATGATGAAACACGTGGGAAATGTCAACCATTCATCAGATGGGTCTAGAACATATGCCTCACCTACCCCAGAAAGCCATCTCTATCTCCTTACATGGTGACCCATGCATACAAAGATTAACTATAAGAGTCAGGTCTATTTCATGACCCAAACAGTCTGATTTGCGAAGATGTAACACTCAATCTTAAAATGGGGTCAGTTACAACGGGTCATTATGTATTGTAACAGGACAAGTAGGATTATAGCTGTTGGATTTGGGTCATATTGGAACGATATCAGTTTGGCCCGCTCAATTTCCAGTTTGGCCCGCTTAATTTTCAATTTGTCCTGCTCAATTTTTAGTTTGTCCCCCTCAAATTTTAGTTTGTCCCGCTCAATTTCCAGTTTGTCCACTCAATTTCCAGTTTGGCCCACTCAATTTCCAATTTGTCCCACTCAATTTCCAGTTTAGCCACTCAATTTTCAGTTTGTCCCCCTCAATTTCCAGTTATCCCTCTCAATTTTCAGTTTGGCCAGCTCAATTTTCAGTTTGGCCAGCTCAATTTCCAGTTTGTCTCGCTCAATTTTCAGTTTGGCCCGCTCAATTTCCAGTTTGTCCCGCTCAATTTTTAGTTTGTCCCGCTCAATTTCCAGTTTGTCCCGCTCAATTTCCAGTTTGTCTCGCTCAATTTTCAGTTTAGCCCGCTCAATTTCCAGTTTGTCCCGCTCAATTTTCAGTTTGGAAATTAAGTGGGTCAAACTGGAAATTAAGTGGGCCAAACTGGAAATTAAGTGAGACAAACTAGAAATTGAGCGGGCCAAACTGGAAATTGAGCGGGCCAAACTGGAAATTGAGAGAGACAAATTGGAAATTGAGCGGGCCAAACTGGAAATTGAGCGGGACAAACTGGAAATTGAGCGGGCCAAACTGAAAATTGAGCAGGCCAAGCTGATCCGAGTCCGACTTAGTCAGGAAAACCGAGTCGGATTGGATTGGCCCAGGTTCGGATCGATAACAAGAAAAAAAAAAAAAAGAGGAGAGAGAGAGAGAGAGAGAGAGAGAGAGAGAGAGAGATTCTGTACCTTGATTCATATGGCCATTGCAGTTCTGAACCTGAGGAAGAGAGAGGGAACCTGAGGAAGAGATAGGGCCATTGCAGCTCTCAACCTGAGGAAGAGAGATGGTCATTGCAGCTCTGAACCTGAGGAAGAGAGAGGGCCATTACAGCTCTTGTCAAAACCAATTTTGAAACAATCATTATAATTCTTAGGTGGGCTACTTCTTCTTCTACCCCAAAACTCTAGAACAAGCATGCAAAATTCCCTCTAGAAAATATAAATTAGTTGGAAACATGTATTGGAATTGAAAGCAAACTTGAAATCCTTAAGGTCTGTTTGGATAGGGTGAATCAAAAAGGTGAAAATGGAAAAGAAAAGTGGAATCTGAAAACATTTGTTCCTTAGGTAAAACCACTGAATTTTCATTTCTTTCTCACTTGCTTGTAATGTTGCAAGAGTTGCTGTGGAAAATATGCAATTCCATTCCCTTTCATCTGTTTGGATTGGCATGTAAAAGTGAGGAATTCTAACTGAAATTTATATGGTGTTCCACTACAATTGTGACAATAACATACACACCTATGATATAGGTAACAATCCTACGGCCACATATTGATGCTAGAAGAAAATTCTACAGCCACATGGACATAACGAGACTCCAATGTACAAGTCGGGTGTTGTCAGTCATCTGTCAATATAAGTGGGTTACACTTATCTACTTGTTGTCAGCCATCTGTCAATACTACAGCTTATATGCATATTTTCCTTGCTGGAGATCCCCCTTTAGGCATATAATCCATTTCTTGCTTCTCCTTTCAAAATTTCTTCCGCAAGGAATTGTTTAAGGCCCATTTCCAGCCACAACCACAACATTTGCAAATATCAAAACAACATTTAAAGCATCAATTCGAAGATTTGAAGCTCGGTATCCGATTTTAGGAAAATTAAAAAGAAAAGTTAAAAAAAAATAAAAGTTAAATTTAGACTATTGAACAATTTCTTCATCTGTAAGCATCCATTTGATAGGAAGCTATAGGATAGTGCTCACTGCTCAATTTGAAATGAAAAGGACCTAAAAAAAAAATAAAAAAAAATCAATGTGAATGTTAACAGGGTAGATCTTCAAATGAATGAATTAGAAATGAGTTTGTTTTGCTAAGTATTGAAATAAAAGGATAATTTTATGGAATGTTGTATTGAAAGAAAGGTCGAAGCCAAAAGAATACAAACATAAAAGAAAACATACTACAGTTGAGATGTGAATGTCATTTCCACCCGGTCGACCCCGAACCACTGTCCAACCCTGGTCGACCCCGAACCCATGTCCAGCCTACCTGATCGACCCTGAACCCTGCATTCAAATCTTTGGGTGGTTGGTTTGTAATTGTTTTGGTTGTGAGAGTATTGAATTTGGGAGTGAAAAAGTAGTTGCTAGTAGTGGTCATGGGGGTTTTTGAAGCCATTGCACTTTCAAAGATTTGAACTTGTAACTGTTTGTAAGTTTTGGGAGATGGTTCTTGTTGACATTGGTGTGTCATTTGTGTGGTGGTGAGAGTATTAGATTAAACAAAAATGAGATCAATGTTGTTTTGTAGTTTAATACTGAACACGAGAATTGTTTGAGACTTTTGAGTTGGTAGTTATTTTTTTTTTGAATGATTTCTTTTAGAAATTGGAAATCAACATTTTCTTGGACATTTCTTTTTCTTTTTCTGAGAGATGAAATTTTGGCATTCGTTGTTTAATTTGTGTGGGAGTGAGTCTTGGATTTAAGGAAAATAGGAATTCAGCGAGGGAACCTAGAAATAGAGCGAGGGAACATAGTAATTGAGCGAGGGAACGTAGGAATTCAGTTTGCCAACTCAATTTTCAGTTTGTCCCACTGAAATTCTAGTTTGTCCCGCTCATTTCCATGTTTACCGGCTTAATTTTCAGTTTGGCCCGCTCAATTTCCAATTTGGCCCGCTCATTTTCCCAGTTTATCTCTCGCTCATTTTCTAGTTTGGCCCGCTCAATTTTCAGTTTGGCGCGATGAAATTCTAGTTTGTCCCGCTCATTTCCATGTTTGCCCACTCAATTTTCAGTTTGGCCCTCTCAATTTCTAGTTTGTTCCGCTCAATTTCCTTTGTCTCGCTCATTTCCTTGTTTGCTGGCTCAATTTCCAGTTTGGCTCGCTCAATTTCCAGTTTGGCTCGCTCATTTTTCAGTTTATCCCGCTCAATTTTCAGTTTGGCCCGCTCAATTTCCACTTAGTTCCGCTCAATTTCCAATTTAGCCCACTGAAATTCTAGTTTGTCCCACTCATTTCCATGTTTGCCTACTCAATTTCCAGTTTGGCCCGCTCATTATGAGCTTAGCACAATAGCCCATAATGATGTGTTCTTGTCGTGGGTCCCATCATGTTCTGATTTTTTATTTCTTATCCAAAATTCCAAGATTTTCAAGTTCCCATCATGTTTGGATTTTTAAAATAACCCCCAGTTCAAAGATTTTTCAAGGTCATTTCTATGCATTTCACAATCATCCCGCAGCGCAGTTCCGTTTCTCATTTCACTATAGAATGGGAAGTCAATGTATATATTGTCCCCAGATGTGATATTGACATGTAGGAGTCTACATGTGAGATGAGTCACCGAAAATTATGTGGACCAATAAAAGCATTTCACGGTCAATTCGCTCCACTTCACGGTCATTTCCATGCATTTCACGGTCAATCCCAGCGATTCCGTGTTGATTCACGGTCATTTCCATGCATTTCACGGTCATTTCCCTTCACTTCACGGTCATTTTCATGCATTTCATGTTCAATTCCAGTGATTCCGTTTCATTTCACGGTCAATTCCCTTCACTTCACGATCATTTCCATGCATTTTTTTTCTAAACAAACAAGCTAAAATATAGGACAACTACATAAACAAGCTAAAATATAGGACAACTACTCCATTACAAGTCACATTTTGTATCAAGCAATTTATTTGGGAGAGGCAAATCTGACATATCTTATTAGCTTAAGGGGAGGCATTGGAATTTCTTTTGCCATCAACACAAATGATCTGCACTCAATTATAATTTATTTATAAGAACTTATATATTAATTGGGTTCGTGTTGGGTCAGGCAACCCGAGACCTCAACCCGAGCCCAACCCAAGTTTTATCTGGTTGGTGTTTGTATGGCCCAACCCCAAGACCAAACTTGATACACCCTGCCCAAGCCCAACCCAATGTCGGGTTGGTCACAGGTTGGTCAGGTTGAGCCTGCCCAACTTTTTGCCCTAAAATCATATATGGTACGTCAAGTAACTAATTTTAGCTTAGAAGATATTCTTTTTATATGAATAAAGAAAGAAATGAAAAAAAGAGATAAAAAATTTTTATATGCTTATATATACATATTTATATAAATATGTGTCAGAGAAAAATGTAGGTAGAATAAAATTCTCCATGTAAAAAAAATAATAATAAATAAAATTAAAATAAATAAATAAATAAATAAACATGATACGGATACAGTTATAGGTACGGTTATAAACCGTAGCCATAGGTCGAAGTTGGAGCCGCCGAATCCACAACAGCGACTTGTGGTGGAATCACGGGAGTTGCGATTGATCGCCGGGCTTTGACTATAGCTACGGTTATAATCCGTAGCTATATAAAACCGTAGCTATAAGTTCCTAGTTTTTTTTTTTCTTTCGCAGTTGTAATCCCCACCACCTTTTGTAGGTCCCATCATGAGGTCTTTGTTATATCCAAACCGTTTAATTTCCAAACTGAAAATTGAGCGGGACAAACTGAAAATTGAGCGGGCTAAACTGAAAATTGAGCGAGACAAACTGGAAATTGAGCGGGACAAACTGAAAATTGAGCGGGACAAACTGAAAATTGAGCGGGACAAACTGAAAATTGAGCAGGACAAACTGGAAATTGAGCGGGACAAACTGAAAATTGAGCTGGCCAAACTGAAAATTGAGCGGGACAAACTGGAAATTGAGAGGGACAAACTGGAAATTGAGGGGGACAAACTGGAAATTGAGGGGGACAAACTGAAAATTGAGTGGGCTAAACTGGAAATTGAGTGGGACAAATTGAAAATTGAGCAAGCCAAACTGGAAATTGAGCGGGACAAACTGGAAATTGAGCGGGACAAACTAAAAATTGAGCAGGATAAATTGAAAATTAAGCGGGCCAAACTGGAAATTGAGTGGGCCAAACTGATATCGTTCCAATATGACCCAAATCCAACAGCTATAATCCTACTTGTCCTGTTACAATACATCAATGACCCGTTGTAACTGACCCCATTTTAAGATTGGGTGTTACATCTTCGCAAATCAGACTGTTTGGGTAATGAAATAGACCTGACCCTTATAGTTAATCTTTGTATGCATGGGTCACCATGTAAGGAGATAGAGATGGCTTTCTGGGGTAGGTGAGGCATATGTTATAGACCCATCTGATGAATAGTTGACATCTCCCACGTGTTTCATCATAGTGGAGGAGGAATCATGTGATGATTAGTACACATCTTTCGACGGTATAAACCGTCTTTCATCTCAAATAAATGAAGCACATAATTCGTTAATCCAGACTGTTGATTTGTTGTGTCAAACGGTGGATAGAGCAGGTCCTAGAAAACCTGTCATTTGAACCTCCCAGCTACCAATATCTAGACCTTTATTTTTTCAATTGAATGTGAACCGTCTATGGTAAACCAAAACGGAAAAGCTAATATTGTCCTATCATGCAGAATTTTGACACGTAGTCGAGTTTGGCCCGCTCAATTTCCAATTTGGCCTGCTCAATTTCCAGTTTATCCTGCTCAATTTCCAGTTTGGCCCGCTCAATTTCCAGTTTTTCTCTCTCAATTTTCAGTTTGGCCTAGTTTGGTCCGCTTAATTTTCAGTTTGTCCCACTCAATTTCCAGTTCGGCCCGCTCAATTTCCAGTTTGGCCCGCTCAATTTTCAATTCACTTAACTTCACGGTCATTTCCACGCATTTCATGATCATTTTTAGCGATTCCGTTTAGATTCACGGTCATTTCGATGCACTTCACGATCAATTCCCTTCACTTCACGGTCATTTCCACGCATTTCACGTTCAATTCGCTTCACTTCACGGTCATTTCCATGCAATTCGTGTTCAATTTGCTTAACTTCATGGTCATTTCGATGCATTTTATGGTCAATTCTGACGATTCCGTTTAGATTCACGGTTATTTTGATGCACTTCACGGTTAATCCCCTTCACTTCACGATCATTTCCATGCATTTGACAGTCAATCCCGGCGATTCCGTTTCCAAGTTTTATCGGGTTGGTGTTTGTATGGCCCAACCTCAAGACCAAACCCGATACATCTTGCCCAAGCCCAATCCAATGTTGGGTGGGTCACAAGTTGGTCAGGTTGAACCTCCCACTTTCAACCCTAACATCATATTGGTATGACAAGTAACTAATTTTGGTTTAGAAGATATTCTTGTTATATGAATAAAGAAAGAAATGACAAAAAAAAAAGAGAATTTTTTTTATATGCTTATATATACATCTATAAATATAATAATGTAAAAAAAAAAAATTAAAATTAAATGAACAAAAAAAATTAAAAAAAAGTACACAGGATACGGCTATAGCTACGGTTATAATCCGTAGCCATAGCCTTTTGTTTGAATCGGGGATCAATCGCGGATTCCGCGATCCATCCCCAAATCCTACAGCGAGTTGCGGTGGAATCGCGGAATCCGCGATTCATCGCAGATTCTGTTTTTTTTTTTTCTTTGAAAATTTTGTTGCTTCTATGGGCCCCACCATGAGGTCTGTGTTATATCCAAACCGTCCATCTATTTGGCAAGCTCATATTAAGGCTTGAGACGAAAAATAAGACAGATATAAGTATCAAGTGGACCACACTGTAAAAGGCAGTGGGGAATTGAACATCTACCATTTAAACCCTTTTAGGGGTTACAGAAGTTTTGGATCATTAAGAAATTTATTTTTCCTCTTCATCCAGGCCTTTGTGACCTTATGAATAGATTGGATGGAAAATAAATTTTATGGTGGGCCCTACAAAATTTTTAATGGTGAAAATCAATTTCACCGCTGCTCTTTGTGGTGTGGTCCAGTTGATCTTTGAATATTTTTTTTTTTTTTTTGGATAATGCTCCGAAATGATCTCAAAATATGGATGAACGTTGTGGATATAATAAATATAGAGCTGTGGGGCCACGTAACTTGATCTCTTTTAAGCCGTTCGTACAACTCTCTGTTGGAGGAGCGTCCGCGCTCGTCTTCGCAGTGGAAAGGAGGGGCAGTTTCGTCCTCAAAGTCGCTGTCCGCACGTGCTAGTCTAGATTGGTAACTAAAGTTTGTATTCTTTCATAGAAATCGCTGGGTAAAAGGTTTTGTCTACAGTGGTCATTTTCTCGGTCAAAAAGTGCTGAGTCGGCGTGCAATGCGTCCATTATTTCAGCTGTGGTGTTTGCTTTAGTGGCGCCACAATCTGCGATTCTTGTGCAGCGTGGTGTGTGGTCGCCTCTAATATGGTAGACACTCGAGTACCGAAACTTAGTACAAACTTCCTTCAATTAGACACGTGTAATCAGGTAAAAACTAATCAAGACCGTCCATGTAGTAGATCCTATCATGGATCAGTGATACTCATCATATTTTTTACTTGTGAGGAAATAAATAACAACCGTTAAATGCCAATATCTTATGTCATGTTGAGGATAGCTAATTGGACGGTTATGGATGATATTTCGACTTGCCGCGTGTACAAGGACTAGGGATCTCTACTGTATTTCAGTTCTACCGACTCTACCGTTTCATTTCCTGGTTGCAACGCGCATGACCCATGTGAACGCAGGAGAGCACGATATCTAGCCGTTGCGGCGCACCAAGCACTCGCTCGGTTGGACTGTAATTTCGAAATGCTCATCTGCACGCCCCAAATCCAAGCGCTATAGAATGGTTGATTTTTTCATGTCTAGGAGAAGATCTAATCCGTTGGAATGATGAGCCCCACTGTTTTGGATGAGACTGATTATTCAATAGATAACAGATTTCTAGATATTGGGCATACGTGTATTGTTATCCTGGTGAAATAGATGGAATTTTTTGGATGATGGGAATATTAATGAAGTGAGCACTCGATGAACGGTTCGGATATCTCATGGGTGTGAGAAGTTGGTACGTGTGGGGTCGGTGTGATTGGCTCGCGTTCGTGTAGCATTTCTTGTAAGTGCAGCAGAAGAGAATGGGGCTGATAGCGGGGACTCGCATTACAAGACGAATTATCCAACAAACCGCACGGTTTTACCTCTTCGACAGTTGTGGATGAAGAGATGGAGACGCCCTCAATGTTTGCAATAATTACACATATGACACTACGGACGCGGGTTGCGTCTTGCCCCTGCTGGACGGACTCGGTGGAAACTGCTTGGCGACTCACCTCACACTGGTCGGTGATCTGTGGGCCCCACCATGATGTATGTGTTTCATCCATTCCGTACATATATTTTTATATATAATTTTATGAAATGATCCCAAAAATTAGGTATATCCCAATCTCAAGTAGACCACATTACAAGAAACATTGTTCATTGAATGTCAACCATAAAAAAACCTTTTAGGGGCAATAAAAGTTTTGGATCAAGCTTCTCTTTGTTTTTTCCCTCCATATAAGTTCGTATAACCTAATCAACAGATTGGATGTAAAATAAACAGTACAGTGGGCCTTAGGATGATTTTAATGGTGGATATCCAATCACTACTATTTTCCTATGGTGGGATTAAAAGTGGGCCTTAGGAACGAAGCGCCCCAGTGGCATATCAGTAATAAATCACAACATCAAGTTCATTTTATAAGAACTCTTTTATATAAACCCGACAACGGTCCTCACTCCCTCCCACTTTCTCTCTCCGTCTCTCTCACTCGCAGAGAGACCATGGCCATTTCCATCCTGTGGTCTCTCCTCCCCGTCCTCGTCCTTTCCACTTCCATCCTCGGCGAGAACCAGACCTACATCATCCACATGAACAGAAACCACAAGCCCTTATCCTACGCCACCCATGCGCACTGGTACGCCGCCCACCTCCAATCCCTCTCAATCGACGCCGGTGGTGCATTGCTCTACACCTACCACTCCTCCTTCCCTGGCTTCTCCGCCTTCCTTTCTCCTTCCCAAGCCCAAGCCCTCCGCCTCTCCCCGTCCGTACTCGGTATTTTTACGGATACGGTCTACGATCTACATACGACCCGTACGCCCTTCTTCCTTGGCCTGGATGATGCCGAGATGGCCCGGAGAAGTGAGGCCCACATCGATCAGGCCTCTCAGGATGTCGTCATTGGCGTTCTGGATACTGGCATTTGGCCTGAAAGCCCTAGCTTTCAAGATTCCGAAATGCCGGAAATACCCTCGCGGTGGCGTGGGACCTGCGAGGAGGCCGTCGATTTCAAGCCGTCGGATTGCAATCGGAAGCTGATCGGGGCCAGGAGCTTCTCCAAGGGCTACCGGATGGCAATGGAGTACCGAGGGGAGAAAGCGAAGGAGGCGGCGTCGGCGAGGGACCGGGACGGGCACGGGACCCACACGGCGTCGACGGCAGCCGGCGTGCCGGCGGCAAACGCTAGCCTGCTCGGGTACGCGCCTGGCACGGCCCGAGGGATGGCGCCGCGGGCCCGGGTCGCAGCGTACAAGGTCTGCTGGTCGACTGGATGCTTCTCGTCCGACATCCTGGCCGGGATGGACGCCGCGATTGCCGACGGCGTCGACGTCCTCTCGCTGTCGCTCGGCGGCGGTTCAGCTCCGTACTACCGAGACGTGATCGCGATCGGCGCGTTCTCCGCAGTCCAGCGGGGGATCGTCGTTTCCTGCTCGGCTGGGAACAGCGGGCCCACACGATCCTCACTGGCCAACGTTGCGCCGTGGATCCTGACCGTCGGTGCCGGGACACTGGACCGTGACTTCCCGACGTACGTTAGCCTCAGCAATGGGAAGCGCTACGCAGGGGTATCGTTATACAGCGGGGAAGGGATGGGGGGAAAGGTAGTCCCGCTTGTGTATAACGTGAACCGGGGTGCGCAGGCTAACGTCTCGACCAATCTCTGCCTGCCCGGCACGCTCGACCCGAATCTCGTACGTGGGAAGGTGGTTTTCTGCGACAGGGGCGTGAACGCACGTGTGGAGAAGGGTTTGGTAGTCCGCGAGGCAGGGGGAGTTGGGATGATCCTGGCCAACACGGCCGCGAATGGGGAGGAGCTGGTGGCGGACAGCCATCTGTTGCCGGCTGTTGCGGTGGGCCGTAAGATGGGGGATCTGATCAGGGAATACGTGCGGTCGGATCGGAATCCAACGGCTGTGCTGAGCTTTGGAGGGACGGTCTTGAACGTGAAGCCGTCACCGGTCGTGGCGGCCTTTAGTTCGAGAGGACCGAACCGGGTGACGCCGGAGATTCTTAAACCGGATCTGATCGGACCGGGGGTGAATATCCTGGCCGGATGGTCCGAGTCGGTGGGCCCCACCGGGCTGGAGAAGGATACAAGGAAAACCAAGTTCAACATCATGTCTGGTGAGCTTTTATTCTTTTTTTTTTTTAATTATTATCTTTTACGGTTGGGGTATGCGCACTGCGCACCTGGTTTGGTGGGGCCCACTTGGGTGATCGGTGCCGTTCATCTAGATGGCATCGTCGTGGATGGGCGTATGCGGCGTGAGGATTACTTCCATCTGTTGGATTGATGGGGCCCAGTGAGATGATGGGCCATTGTATGATTCTAGTGGGCCCATGTCCATCTAGCCGTGGGGATTTGGATGGACCATGATACCAAACTAGTTTGAACTGACATGCATCTATCTAGATGGGCCACTGTGATAAGTACGTACGATTCAGTGGGCCCAGGACCATCAACGGCTGAGATGAAACAAAAACTGGGTAGTCTCAAAACCCCTGATCTGGTTCTCAGTGATGCTAGGTGGGCCATAGCTGAAAAAATCGAACCGTTGGATAATGTTAAGGCGATTTGAACAGCGTTGCTACCCATCCGATCGCCTTCAAAATCAAGCAATCGTCCACATTCAATGACTAGGACTGTACTGATCAGATAGGATTGTCCAATCAGTTGCCATTTTATTCATCATGGCCCATTTATGGTGGGACCCACCAACGGAGAGTCTGCTCATGGGCTTGGAGGCCGACTCTGGTTGAGGCCCACATAAGGCCCATTACAGATTGCATGCTGACTGATTCGCAATCGTCCACATCTGTACTGATCAGATAGGATTGTCCAATCAGTTATCATTTTATTCACCATGGCCCATTTATGGTGGGACCCACCAATGGACAGCCTACTGATGGGCTTGGAACTGGGCTATGGTGAGGCCCACATAAGGCCCATTACAGATTTCATGCTGATGGATTTTGAATTTTGCATTGGCAGGCACTTCCATGTCATGTCCGCACATCAGCGGCGTTGCAGCGCTGCTCAAGGCGGCCCACCCCGACTGGAGTGCGAGCGCCGTCAAGTCGGCACTCATGACCACCGCCTACACCAACGACAACACCTTGTCTCCGCTCCGTGACGCCGCCGGCGGTGCAATCTCCACTCCATTTGCCCATGGAGCCGGCCACGTCGACCCCCAAAAGGCCCTCTCGCCGGGCCTCGTCTACGACATCACCACCGACGACTACATTGCCTTCCTCTGCTCCTTAAGCTACACCATCGATCACGTTCGGGCCATCGCCATGCAACCCAACCTCACCTGTTCGAGGCAGTTATCAAACCCCGGCAACCTCAACTACCCGTCCTTCTCTATCCTCTTCAGCAAGAAGCGGAGGGTTGTGAAATACAGTAGGGAAGTAACAAATGTGGGGCCTGCAGGGTCCATTTACAATGTGACCGTTGGCGGCCCAGCCAACGTACGGGTGATGGTGAAGCCCACAGAGCTCGTGTTCAAGCGGGTGGGCGATAAGCTGAGATACAGCGTCGTGTTCGTGTCGAAGAAGGGCGCGAATCTGGTAGAAGCTTTTGGGTGGATCGTTTGGAGCAATGAGCAGTATCAGGTGAAAAGCCCTGTTGCTTATGCATGGGAATAGTCCATGGAATGTGTGTGTGCGCTGTTATTGAAGTGGGCCCACCACCAGTGGGCTATCTCGGATGGCTGGAGGATAAGTGGGGCCCAAGCAAATCTGTCATTCTAGAATGGCAACTTGCAGTTCTTGGGGGAAAGCTCTCAAGTGTTTTAGATCTTGTTTTGCTGTTATGATTAGATTACAAAAAGGAATGAATGGTGGGGGATGGAAAAGGGGGAAAATGCATGGAAATGTGAGCAATGTGGTCTGGTTTTTCTATATTCTCTAAAAGGAAAGTAATCAAAAAAGGGATTGATGGCCCACTTACTGGCCGGCATCCATAAGTCATCCTTGAGTGTTTTGTGTTGTGGTCAGAGTCTATGATTGTTCTCTCCTGTTTAGTGAGGGGAACGGATCGGCTACTCCCCCTGACACCAGCCAATGGCTGGTGGTCGGTGCTCTGTGGGCACCACCATGATGTATGCGTTTCATCCATGCCATCCATCTATTTTTAAAGATCATCTCACGGTATTAGACCAAAAATGAAATATATCCCAATCGAAAATAGACCACATTACAGGAAACAGTGTTGAATGAGCATCAACCATTAAAAACATTCTGGGGGCATAATAGTTTTGGATCAAGATGATTTTTGTTTTTCCCCTTAATCTAAGGCCTGTATGACCTAATAAACAGATTTGATGTCAAATAAACAGTAGAGTAAGCCTTAGGAGGATTTTAATGATAGATATCCAAGCACTATTGTTTTCATGTGGTGTGGTCCATCTGAGATTTATATGCCTCTCATTTTTTTGCATAAATCCCTAAAATGATCTTTAAAAATGGATGAAATACATGCATCATGGTGGGGCCACACCACCAGCCACGGGGCTGTTGGTTACACTGTAACATTGTTATATTCAGGTCTGTTGGTTACACTGTAACATAGTTATATTCAGGTCTGCTGGGTCCACAGAACATGTGAGCCGTCCATAACGCTGGTAAGCTTGCAAAGGTGATTTTTGAGATGAGCCCTTTTTTTTTGTGCCAGGTTATCTTTGTGGTGGGGCCCACATTGTGAAGGCCTCGGCTGTCCCAAGCTGTGATGGGTGATGTGATGGAGACAGATGGTGTTGTCAGAGATGGGGCCAATGGTGAGAACCTTGCTATATTTGGTGAGGCAGCTCACCAAATCTGCTCCAGTAGAGCTAGCAAACACCATCAGCAGGCCTCGGTGGATGCTGTCGCCTGCTGCCTGTACCACATCATCACAGGTATTGGATTTGATTTGATGGTAAGTCGATGATAGAGATGGGGCCCAGTCAAGTAAACAGAAGTGGACTAATGACAGTGACCTTCACAAGTTCTATGGACCACTTTATGATGCATGTGTTATCTCCACTGTCCATCCATTTTTGGGCACAAGCTCAAAAATAAGGTGAATCCAGAGCAAGTGGACCCCACCCCACCACATAAGGCAGTGGGGACTGATGCCCACCGTTGAAACCTTCTTAGGGCCCACTGCGATGTTTATTTGCCATCCAACCTGTTCACAAGGTCACACAAAACAAAAACAACTTAGATCCAAAACTTTTGTGGTCCACGAAAAGTTTTCATTAGTACGTATATCATCTCCACTGCTTTTTGTGGGGCAGTCTACTTGAGCTATGGATACGTCTTATATTTTGGGCCGTGCCCTAAAATTACCTTACAAAATGGATGGATGGTGTGGATATAACACATACATCATAGCTAGATCCATGGAATTCGCTAATGTCAAGACAACCATGCAACTTTCAAACATGCAATGCTTAGCCCCATTTCTGATAGCCACCTGCCATCCAATCAAATTCCATCATGACAATACCCTATACGCATGCATCCTTGGATTGACTCTATTGTCCCAACTAAAAGCTTTGGGTAGTGTTGGATATAGTTTGGGTTAAAATTTCTCTTCCTGATCTAACCCAAGGCCAACTATAAATGCAGGATAAACGCTTGCTTCCCTCTTGTTGGAGGTACCAATATCGGTGTATCATCCCTTGTTTATTCTTAATTCCAAAAATCAGACTGATTAAATACTTAGGTGGGCCTCCAAATAAAATTATACCCAAAAATTCCTAAATTTACTGTGGTAGAATGGGATACTTAAATTTTGGAATATTGTGATTTTTGGGTAATTCTTTCTTTCCAATGAAGCATATCAGATGAATGGATTCAATGACTGATATAAACACCAAACACTACACAAAACTAAGGGCCTGTTTGGGAGCGTGGATTTAGAACCCCTTGGATTTGCAATCCTCCTAGTGTGTTTGGCACCTTGGAGTGTAAATCAACTTTAATCCAAAAATACCATCCATGTATATTTACACGGGTTTAAATTTAATTATTAAATCAACTTTAGTATGTCTAATTAGTGAGCTATGTAATTTTTGACACAATGGTTGTAATAAGCCCGTAGAAATATATGCTTTGCCCGAAAATGATGAAATTTCAAGTCTCGGATGGGCCACAAGCACAAGATCATGTCTGAGTGACTAACCAACTATTTTTAATCGTTGATTTACATGGACAATGCTTGGACGGTGCTAGACAATGTTTGGACGGTGCTGATCATCATTAGTGGGCCATGTGCCCAATAGAATAATAGTGTATAGTGACACACATGTTACACCTACAACTATTGAAATCATTTTAGGTACAATCCAAGCTCACACCATGGATTACGAACCCCTCAAAGAGGGGAACGAAAATCCCTGGATTTGAAACCCCCAATTACTATATGGTGCCAAACAACTAGGGGATTTAAAAACCCCTCCAATCCAGGGTGCCAAACGACTCGTTTAGTACCGTGGATTTGAGGGGATTTCAAATCCCCTAGTTGTTTGGCACCATAAAGTAAATGGGGGTTTCAAATCCCCTCAAAGAGGGGGTTTCAAATCTAAGGTGAAAGCTTGGATTACATTTAATTTCCTTCCAAGAGTTGTATGTGTAACATGTGTGTCACTTGACTATTAATCTATTTGACACATGACCCACTAATGAAACCCCAAAATAATTAGATTATCAATTGTATCATTATAATTACTTTAATATGATGATCAACGTCATCCAAACATTGTCCATGTAAATCTACGGGTTAAAATAGTTGGTTACGTGATCTTGTGCTTATGGCTCATCCAAGACTTGGAAATTCATCATTTTTGGGCAAAGTATATATTTCAAGGGCCTTATTACAACCATTGTGTCAAACACTACATTTGTTCACTAATTAGAGATATAAAAGTTGATTTAGGAATTAAATTCAAAGTCCGCAAAGCTACTTTTGGATTAAAGTTGATTATGATTAAGGATGTCAAACACAATAGCAGGATTTCAAATCCAGGGGTTCCGAAACCAGGGGATTCCAAATCCACACTCCCAAACAGGCCCTAATGGTAGGGTCACGTAGGATCTGATGAAAGTTCTATCAACGTGGCTCTATATGCAAATCCTCATTAAAGTTCCATCAATGTGGCTCTAAATGCAAAAACACATGCATGAGAGTTACAACTAATATACATAATATAAATGTGTAAAATCCAATCCTAAATAAAACATGCGGTTGCAAGTTTGGCTTGATGACTGGACCACTTTTTTTATTTTTACTCCATAGCATGTACTCGATGAATGGCATGGATCTCTCACACGTGTGCTGCACGTTGGGATCTCTCATACGTGTTCCACCCCCTTCAACGAGCTCTCCATGAACATTCATGGGTGAAGACACACAACTCTATTAGAAGAGTTTGTTTGGCACTGTCAAAACACCGGAAAGAGGGATTGGGGCCCACAAGCTGAGCGGTCCAATAATCAGAACAGTCCATATGATGGACAATGTCACATGAGCCATCATAAAATCAAAGGTTAAGATTAAAAGCTTTATTTTACTAGTGTTATTTTGATAGTTACATGTGTTATTTGTTTACAAAGACCCAACCCAGGCAGACTCTTTTAAGTTGGGTTGCTGGTTAACCCTCACACCTGTCCCAGCCCAACATCCCTTACTCACAAGTGCATCCATGCCTACGGTTTTGATACTTGGGCATATCCCACTGTTTCAACCATTGATAGGCCCATGGCCCAAAAACTAACGGTAGCATCTGAATACTTGGAACTTCCACAATCCATGGGCGAAAAAGACTCAGGATCTTTTGATCAGAGTAACCTTCACATACTGGCCCTTCTTTGATCATACAGCCAGGATGTTCTGATTAATGGAACCATTACAGCGTGGCCCATCTACTGCACACGTGCCATGTATGCAATGAAGGTGCGAGTGAATCACATGCCAGTTTTATGGAATTTCTGAGATGCTGGAGACTCTTCAAACGTACACAGTTGTATGGCAATCCAGACTGTCCAAATCGCTGACACAATGGCGGATGGATCATAACCTAAATACTGCACCGGGAAAATTGTATCAATTATCTGACACCTATTTTGGACCACTCAAAATGTTTGTTTTCCATCTATTTGATAGCCAATTAGCCATGGACGGTTAGGATTGCTCGATCTCTAGGGGTGTACACGAACCGAGCTAGCTCGGTTAGCTCGCTCAACTCGACTCGGTTCGAAGCTGAGTTTGATCCGGGTTGAGCTGTTTTTTGAGCTCGAAAATGAGTTCGAGCAGGCCCCAGCTCGATTCGACTCGGATTGAACTAGTTCGGTGACTCAGTTACTTTGCCATTGATGTTGCTCACCAACTGTTTGATAAAATGACTCAACCAAATGTGGCCGGTGGCAAGGAAGGTTTGTACATAAACAAATACCTTTTTTCTCAGTTTTTTTTTTCGGTTTCTACGTTACTCAGAAGGTGTTTGAGAAAATACCTGTAAAACCATTGCCTCTGTTTGTAAAACAGTGAGATTTTGAAGTTGCAGTTCAGGTGTTTGTGGAAATGCCTCAATGGTGAACTCGGCCTGAGCTACTGACCGAACGCTGAGGCCAGCTCGACTCAGTTCAACTCGATGTACACCCCTATCGATCGCTGTGATTTTAGAGATTTGCTCCATCCATAACGCAACAATTAGGATGCACCGGATGGCCGCCACTTGTGAGGATAATTAATTAGAACCATTGCTTGCCTTGCACAAAACATACGCCCAGGTGGTCCATCATGTCTGGGCCCACAACAGGTCGTGTCCGTCCAGTCTTCCTAGGCCTACCTGCTTCTTAGATGGGTTTGGGCCAGAGTATTAGACCTATTGAGTAAATGGGTTGGCCCGGGTGGACACCAATCCCATGGCTATGGTTTTGGCTCACTATCCCCATGGCTTACTCTACATGAAATAGACCATTGGTTTGTCTTCCCCCTCTTTCAAAACAACTGGCTTCAAGTGGGGATCAGAATCCTCTCCAATACCTGTTGTAGGAAGAACATCTGACCTCTGTGGGACCCACCGTAGTATGTGTGAAATCCCTCTGTCCACATCTGTTTTCCAACCCACATTCACTATACAAAAACAAAAATCAGCTTCATCAAAAATTCGGGTTGGCAACCCCGAGGGAACAATGTAAAATCCTCTACCTAAAACCTCTAAATCAACCCAGTGTGGCCCACCTGAGTTTTAGATCAGGTTATTTTTTAGATGTCTTGTCATCCAGGTGGGGTCACGTGACCATCAGGTTAGATGGCATATAAACAAGAAGGTGGCCTTAGGAAGGTTTCTTTGATGAGCATCCCATTCCCACTGTTCCCTCTGGTGTGGCCCAGCGGAGTTTTTTACCAGCCTGATTTTTGGGCTCAGGTCCTAGCATTAGGCATCTCAACGGTGGATAGAGTAGATGTCACACATACATCACAGCGGACCCACATCTTTGGTGTTGCACGCCCTTACTGCAACTGTTGTAGAGGATTCTATTCCCTTCAATGCCAATGATCTAAGAAAATAATTTTTTGAAAAAACCTGTTTCTTCTCATAAATACCAACATTTCTAGCTTTAGCACTCCTTTCCCACATCCATTCAACCCATAACAGTAACTGTCATATGAAATGGTTTTTTTTTTTCCCAGGCCATGGTTCAGTGATCCACAACCATTGACATAATGGGCCTCCTTTGGATGGGCCATGCAACCAGGATGTCCAAAACGGGAATAAAGGAGTTAACCATCCACGCACTGCTAAATACTAATGGAGTACAATAGGAAAGGATCAGTGTTAAATGTCAATATCTTGAGTATCACGCACTCAGTGTGGGCATGCACAGGACACGTGTGAATCTAGACTGTTCATCTGGCACTATTGTGGATGGGCGATATGCCAGACATCACACCAATCAGATCATCCTAGCCATTGATTGGACTCCTGAACAATGAATGTTGACCATCAGTTGGACATTTTTCAAAGGTCCCAATAGCAACCTTTCCTAGTTATCCAATCAGCTTCTAAGATTACCTGAGCAGTGTGATTTTTGAGCTATGTTTATCCACAGTAGAACCCAAAAAATGAAAAGATCGTCTCATACATATGAGACGTGTCCAGAGATTTGAGTGCTTGATGACCATCTTAGATATCATCATTTAACAAAAATACCTTTCGGGATAAAAACCATTTGTAGAAAAAACCAGAGAGCATTAAGGAAACAAGCGTCTAAGAACATATACAGCAAGGTAGACAACAGTTTCTAGTGCAGTTTGAGCAATTGCATACCTTTCTACATCTTGGGCAACACCTCAAACAGCTGCAAGAACAATGCAGGCAAGAAAGAGTTGGAAGAACGCAGCATCGTCTGCAAGAAGATTTCTCTAAGCAGCAGCAGTGGCAACAGCATTGCCATTTCCTCGGTGGACCACAACCACACCATGATCTTTCTGGATGAAATGTGCACCAGCTGAAGCAGCAAATCCATGACATGTTGAAACAGGACTTCAGACTGCTCAGCATTGGAATGCAGAATCATGTGATTATGGGCAGCAGAATATTGCAACTTCAAAATATTTAAAACTACTTTTGGTGAAAGTAATCAAGAAGCTTGCCAGAGTACATCTCAAGAGGATAAAGAGAAACAAACAATGCCTGAATTTCCCTTGTATTAGGAAGTGTTTATAAGTAAGGAATTTATAAGTTATTGGTTAGAATTAGGTTTATGGCCTTTGAAAGAGTGGAATGGTGAAACAGGTTTTGTGTAGCTGAACCAAGTTAGCTGGAATAAGGCTTAGATAGATGATGGTGATTTGGTTAGAATTAGGTATTACTTAGGCAAAAGATAGATGGGTACCAAACATGTAGCATCAGCCAAATCGAGAATGTTAGAATTCCTGCTCCTTTGGTGCCCACAGCACACCTTTCAGGGTCTTAATGCCTCCATGAAAGCCAGCTTTAGAAGTTTTGGGAGGCAAATAAATTATCCTTCTTTTTTTTTGTGATCTGGCATCAATCCAAATGGCATCTCAAGTTTCTTTTTCGTCAGTAGGGCTTACAGTGCATGCGATGCACGTGGAGAGAGAGAGAGAGAGAGAGAGAGAGAGAGAGAGAGAGAGAGAGAGAGGGAGGGAGGACGATCCATGCACAGTTTCTCCTCGGCTGGGACCCACCTAAGCTTTAGATCTGCCTCATGGGACTACATGCTAACATGAGCATGCGCAACAGATGTATGGCGTGGTTCTTGCAAATTCACCACAGGGCCCCACAAAGCATATCTCGCTGGCTCCCTAAAGCTACAACTTGCTTGTGGCTACACGCAAAGAAGAGGAGACGTGGTGTGTGCTATTCCCAGGAATGAGTTGAAAGGACAAAAATGTCCTCAGGTTGAAGGGCTACACAAAGGAAAACAAAAAACTAGGCTTTTTCCCTCCCACAACTAATTGCAAGGGCAAAATTGTCCAAAAGCTACTCGCATATATGTTGTATAGATATGCGGTCAGCTACATGAATCCCAATTCCAATAAATCAAAGACTATATCTTTAGTTAAAAGTTAAAACATAGGTTGCCAAATCTTTTTTTGCTACCTCTACCGACGTACTTGTGGGCCTTCCCCTTGCCATGAAGGAGCTTCAAGTGGACTTTGACATGATTAAGGATATGTATGAGGGAGCACTAACAAATGTGAGGACCACTAGTGGAGAGACATATGAGTTCCCAATTTCTGTAGGTGTGCACCAAGGACCGGCATTGAGCCCGTACCTTTTCGAATTGGTTATGGAGGAGTTAACGAGGCATTTGCAGGAAGAGATCCCATGGTGTATGTTGCTTGCAAGGATGATGTTGATGATTGATTTGGTGGGTGATATACTGATACTTGAGCGGCAGTTCCCTAAGAGATCATAACCAGTATGACTTTCGTTGCATGCATTGTAAAACTCATGCATCATGACATCATACACATTCTATAAATCTTGTATCATGGCATTACATCTCATTATGTGCTCCACCTATCTCTATCATATTCATTTCGAGTCCGTGGTATCCTTAATCTTGTCTTGATACTTGTCTCCATTGTGTATATTCAATCTCGTCAGTTTATCTTGTTATATGTTATGTCTTGCTTTTCTTTTCATTCTCGAGTTTATATCAAACTCATAGTGGATATGATTTCACTGGGCTTCTAGCTCACCAAATCAACAACAATTGAAAGTTTTTAAGATAAAAGATGAGCAAAAGATGAAGGATGATAGACGGCTACTCCAATTAGACTTACATTTTATATTATACTTTTATTTGAGAAACCGTAAAGAGATTAATGTAGAGAGTGATGTGAAGTTTGAAATTTGGAATTGTAAAGTTTAAGTGTAAGTTCAAGCTTAAGTGAGTTTTATTGTGGTCTGGATGAACAATTATTTGAATGTATGCATGGATGTAAAAATGTGAAAAGAGAGAGAGAGAGAGAGAGAGAGAGAGAGAGAGAGAGAGAGAGATATTGTTCACACCCAAAGAAAAAGGCCACCCAGTGATTGGGCAGTCCTCTTTTGTGGGCCTATGGGTTCAATGTAGGGGGGAGACTATTGAAGGATGATGCATGGAGAGGGTCGTCTACAAGTTTTTAAATTTTAGCTATTGGCAAAGAGGACATGGAAAGTACAAGCCAACATGTTAGGGCCATCTGAATGTGAGTAAAGTCTCACTAATTGAAAGAGTTTACATAAGTAAACATAATCACCGGTAAAGAGTTTCTAGTTATCATGCTTGGATAGGGGGGAGATCTTTACATGGATTGATGAGATAGTCTTTGGGTTGCGACTTGTGAGACAAAAATGCTAGGCAACTCTTTACAGGTATTCACATGAGAGAGAGCTTGAAGGGGTAAATCGCATCACCCATGTCGTGTTGGAACTTGGAAGTTGGAACACGTGCAAGATTTAGGACATCCATTGGGTTGGGCCCATGTAGCCTCTGTCCAAAAGAATAGACTTACCAAATCATTTGGTGGCCCACAAAGGTGGGCCCACAATAATGCAGGGGCATTTTCACACCGGGCTTGAGTGGGGTAGCCCGTGGAATGCGGGGACACACTCGGGGTGGGTGACCCATGTGATTTGGGGCCTACGGGAGAAGTCTCGTGTTCGAAACTCCTCACCGAGGGTGATTAATGCGCATTTCACACCGGGCTTGACGCAGGTAGCCCGTGGGATGCGAGGACACACTCGGGGTGAGCAGCCCATGTGATTTAGGGCCCACGAGCCCACGAGGGGGGTTCGGCCGAGGTCCTAACCCATGAGATGTGGGGCCTGGTCTATGAGATAAAGTGATTAATTCGCCATACTCTAACAGTTCAAGCCTTTAGAGCAAGTGGTTAATTATCCTGCATCACACAAATTCAGTCATTCAAAAGACAATGCATTGTTGTGCACTAAAGGGGGTAGAGTGAGAGAGGGGCTGTAGACCGTTTTATGTGGACCAGGGTCTTTATCAAATTTGAATTTTCAACCGTTAGGGATGGAGTATAGGTGGAAATGCAACTCAACATTTTAGAAAGAAACACTTTATTATTGTTTCGGTGTAAAGAATTTCCATATGTAAACTCTTTCTATCCTTTCCTAACATCCAAATGCAAAATGTCTTAAATCTCTGAAAATTTTCTCGTGAATGGAACTTTCCTCACGCATAAATAATCCCTTGGAAAGAAAGGGTTTATTGCCATTCCAGAGGAAAGGTTTTGCTAGAAGAAAGCATTTCTTTATGATTCCTTGTATCCAAAGAACTCATGAAATCCTTCTCCATAAGTCCCTATTTGGTTCCTTGTAAACCATCAATTATCAAAATCAATTTACAATTAGATTGCTTTTTGTGTTTGGATGCATGGAAAGACTTTATCAGCCAAGAAAACTTTTTCGGTCTTCACTTCAACTCAAGAAAGACCTTCCTTCAAAACATTAATAAATTGTTTCTTTATGAAGGAGGCTTGCATTTTCCACCTTGACTCTTTCCAAAAGTTCAAATTCTATAAACATCCTCCTCTAGGAACATCACTTTCAACCAAGCGCCCCGCCGCCGCCCCCAAACTGCCCATCCTCTGCAAACCAGTCTTTCCAAAAAACCCTCTCTAGGCATTCATTTTGGGGTTGTAGGTGAAATGTACTATAAATGCTGACCTACCTCATGTCCTTGAATAAATGGCCGCAGTCAGTTCGAGAAAGATTAGATGAGAAGAAACTTCGTGTGGAAGGGATCAACAGACGGTAATAAGTTTCATCTAGTGGGGCAGGTGAAACTCTCTCTCTCTCTCTCCCCCATCGTCAAATGAGCCTGACTCAATAGTATGGTCTATCCATAGCTCAGGTCATTTTTCAGTTTCCTCGTTTTAAAAGATGCTAAGTACGGAAACATCAAGTGAAGATGAGCCAATCGCTTTTCATTTCTAGTCCTTTGGAGCTCCTCCAAAGGTGAGGGTCTTTGTATGGCTGGTTGGAAGGAAGTATTGACAATTGATAATCTTCAGAAGCAAGGAATGCCAATCCTGAATATGTGCTGCTTAAGCAATCATGACACTGAAACTGTGGATCATCTATTCATTTCCTGCCCCTTCTCCTACCTCACTTGGCAGAAAGTTTGATCTTTTTATGGTATCTATTAGGTGATGCTGGGGTCTGTGAGAGATCTTTTATGGGCTTGGCATAGAGGGATATCAGATAAGAAGGTTAGAGCTGTGTGGCACCTGACTCTGCCAGCGGTTTGGTGGGCTATTTGGGGGGAATGGAATAGACGTCACTTACTTCTTCTTCGACTCACAGCTTGATTGCCTATGTCGTGTTTTCTGTTTCCAAATGGGCTGCAACCCTGAACGTGGATCAGGATCTAACTAGATCTCTCTTTAGGGTGTGAATTTCTGGGGTTTTTCTGTTTTCTTACACGTCATGCCATTTTTGCTAGTGGGTTTTTAATAAAATTTCATTGTACTTAAATATAAATTTTTTTTAAAAAAAAAAAAAACATACTATAAATGGATATTACAACATTTTGAAAGCATATGTAAATTTGTAAATTTCAGCTACATCACGAGATTTGGCTTTTGCATTCGTAGACACAATACAAGAAATTCAAAATTAGTCAAAAATATATATTTTCTCCATGCATTCAGATAGTAAAGTATCAGAGAAACATTTGATTTCAAAACTATCAGAAAAGGATAGGGAAGTTATGATAAGTACCGCAGCCATTTCCAAATGCAACAGGATCTATCAACCTTCCGGTTTCTGCTTCACAGAGAAAACCATAAAGATTTGAACATGTTATTAGTTCATTAAAGTAAAGATGGTGTAAAAGAATCATACAGAGGTGTCAGCGGATCTGGTTTCATCCCTACAAATTCATCAACCCTGCCAAAAGTACTATGTTCCATCAGTTAAAAATTACCAATCAATTAAAACTGGAACTTTGACAGATTTCGCAATGACAACATCGACAACAGTTACTCCTTAATAGGCAAGAAACAATTCATTCCAATGACCAGATATGGAAACTAGTCATTGTATCAATGCAATCAATCTATCAAGCATACTCTTTGCAGCATCTAGAAGCAGGTTGAAGGCCTTCAAGTGATCGTAACTCCTCCTGGTTGCAATGAAATTGCATATAAGATTTTCATTTTACGATGTGGATGAAACAAAGAAACAAGTTAAAAACACTATTTTCAGCTGTTCACATTGCTCATGCTCATTCTAAAACATGGTTCAGGAATACACCAAAACAGACTAATTTTAAAAAACGATTTTGCACATACATGTATGTTATATGCATCACTGACATCTGTGAATTATGCGCACGTCCATCTGAAATGACTTCAAACCTGAAACCATAATCACTGTAACTACTTATCGTCCATGATACTGGATACAGATACACAAACAGTTCTGAAATTTCTACACGCATACAATATATGGTGAAGTCATGTACATCCTTGTCCAAAACCCATATCCATCATGTACATCATGAGGAAGGATTGCATGACCAAAGACATAGCTGCATATCATAAATATAGAGTTCCACCCCATTAGTCCTTATTAATTGTTTCAATTGTTTCCATTATTTTAAGTGTTTGTTACTTGAAGTCATAGTAAGGGTTAAAGAGACCAGAGTCCTGATTTTGGAACTCCTCAACTCCAAGCAGTGTTAAAAGATCTAAAAGGTGGAGGGCTGACTGCCTCCAAGGAGATGCGGCAAGGCATCATCCTAAAAAAATTACTGGATCATGACATTTCTTAAAAAATCAAGAGAAAAATCAGAAACATTGCAAAAGAAAAAAGAAATTTGCAAACTATGATGCCTATATCCTTCAAATTCCTCAAGGTCCCATGTTTTACAAGACACAACATGCGTGTGGCTATATGGATCCAAGTCAGCGATGCTCAACAGTCGTCATCAGCTGCATATCATAGATATAGAGTGCCACCCCATTAGTCCTTATTAGTTGCTTCAATTGTTTCCATTATTTTAAGTGTTTGTCACTTGAAATCATAAAAAGGGTTAAATAGACCAGAGTCCTGATTTTGCAACTCCTCAACTCCAAGTAGTGTCGAAACTAATGTTTTAAATAGTGAATGGCGTGTAGCATAGCATTCACCCCTCTGAAGCATGAGGCGTAAGCTACATAGCGTGTAGCATAAGCTACGTGCTACTTCTATATTTTTAATAAATGTTGTGCTTGGTTGTACCAATTTCATGATAGTTTACACCAAATTAGAATGATTAATAATGAAATTTACAAAATTTCATGATATTTGGTGCAATCAAACGTAACCTATAGTAATAGGAAAGGGCAATAATTAAGTATAAAGTTAAAGGAAGAGCTATGAAACTGATTTAATAATTAAAAATATATATATAGGATTATTGATTTAATATTGTTACTTATATCATTTTACTAAAATCATTGAAAAGATTAACTAATTTTTATTGAAGATTTTTTTTAAAATGTAACAAATCATTGAAAACATTAAATGATTTTAATGTTGTAGTGAAAAATAACTTGTAATGTGAGCAACGTAGCGTGTAATATACACTATGTAACGTGTAGCGTAAGCAAATTATCATGTAGCATAGGCTACACGCGACTTAAGCTATTTTCATAAGCTACGTAGCGTTAAGGCTAAGCTATGCAGCGTGGCATAAACTACACGCTACATAGCGTAGCTATTTAAAACACATTTGAAAGATGTCAAAGGTGGAGGTCTGACTGCCTCCAAGGAGATGCTGCATCATCCTTAAAAAAATTGCTGGATCATGACATTCTAAAAAATCAAGTGAAAAACCAGAAACATTGCAAAAGAAAAAAGAAATCTGCAAACTATGATGCCTCTATCCTTCAAATTCCTCAAGGTCCCATGTTTTACAAGACACAACATGTGTGTGGCTATATGGATCCATGTCAGCCATGCTCGGCAGTCATCGTCAAAGCATTTTCTCAGCTATTTGGTTCAGCGATACCTGAATATTTTATATAAAAATGCTTGGAATGTTTGCAAGAGTATGTAAGAAAATATTTAAATAACAAAAGTACTAACATATTATACATGTAGTTTTGTCCCCATACACTGATGTATGGGGGCCAAGCAAGTCTAACACCCTCTACCCATACTGATATTCGGGGGTCAAGCAAATCCGACACCATTTACCCATATATATACTTGACATCCACACCATATCTGTCTAATGCTCGCATCACACCATCGGGATATGAAAACATTTTGTTATCACATGTATTAGGGATATATCGTTGCCTGTGGAAAACATTAGGGAAACATTGGGAAAATGCCGGAGTTTTTCAATGAAACTTCAAAAGATGTTAAAAGATACATGACCACACACTTTGTAATCAAATTGACACACAAGGTAACATTGGTCATATAATTTTTTAACACCACTTGCAATTAAAATGGGTGAAAACGAAAGATACTTGAATTTTCCCAAAATTCTTCCATTTTCCCAAATCAAAAATACAAGCAGAAAACTATGTTAATGCATGCAAAACATGAACAGATATGGATTTCTAAATTGTTTCTATCGAAGCCATACAAAGAAGTGACTATAAACAACAACAACAACAACAAAACTCACTAAAGGGGTAACGACCCATTTATGGTCTTAGATAGCAATTTCTTCACCCAAACCTTGATTTCTCCATAAACAACTCAAAAAGAGTTGCCTAAATCCACCAACAAACATATTCCCCCAAAAGTTGAGGAAAAATGGGGTTTATGATTTTTCCACTTCTTTTTTGGATTTTTCAAAGGGTACTTGTGTTGTTTGAGCATCGTCGATATAAGGTAACATTTACAAGCAGGAGCCACCCATATATCCCAAATCCCAATATATCAAGATGTTGTCATTATTATCACCGACATAGGGGAATTTTACAATCCCCCCTATGTTTCTTATCAGTGAGGTGTGATATTGATACTATTGAAATTTAAAGCACTAATTATGGGAAAAGTTGGATATGACCAATTAGCCATCAAAAATACATTATGTTGCTATAAATTATCCATATAAGTATGGCCACAGAATGGACAACCGCTGTAACCGAGATGAGTATGCATCTATATTGAAAGATTTCTAGAATGTGCAAAAACAAATAAAACTAACTTTAGATGCAATCCAACCCCAACCTCCTAAAGCCTTTTCAAAGGTCCTGCTCACAATATTCTGCATAGAGCTAGGAGGTGAAATGGTCCATCCACAATAAGGAACATAGTTGCTCCGCTGGAGAGAATCTGGACTGTGATCCATAAAATTAACAGCCCGGACAATTGGCCATGGGCCCACTAATACCAACTGAGGGCCTAACATTGGCCGGGCTGGGATTGGATTTGGCCCGGATTTTGAGCTGTTAAGCTGGACGGGCCTATTTAAAATTTTGATTTTGCTAGGCCCGAGCCCTGCCCATTGATAGCCCTTATTGATAGCCTTGATCTACGGATCATTTAATTACTTTGAAAAATGTTATCACCTACATAGTTAACATTTTAAAAGGCTGCCATGATCATGGTAATGGACTTCTTGAACGTTACGAGGTGGTTCATTGTATTTGTTGAGGTTTATATGATTCAATTGAAAGAATTGACAGTTCTCCATTGACCCAGCAACGTTACAAGTGGGTCCATCCTTTAGGTTGCCTAAGCTGTTCATTTCATAGGTCATGCCTCAATATCTCCCTTATCGAATTATCCTTGAAATATAAAATGGACAGTTACCACACGTAGGAGTTGTTTGGATGCCTGTAAGTTCCATTAGTGGGAAGTGGATGCCTGTAAGTTCCATTAGTTGAAACTGGCTTACCTGTAACTCACAAGTGGTGTCTAAGTGTGAAATTTCATATGTGAGTTGCAACCTGTAAGTCACTTACAAGCAACTAATATAGGGAGATGTGTGTTTTCACTTACATGCAAGAGACTTACATGCTAACTGTTGAATTTTTTAATTTGCTACAAGTGGTGGAGACGTGCAAAAGGTCGCTTCTGCCCTTGGCCCACTACACAACTGCTGGTGTCACAGCCCCACTTCACTCCTCTTCACCTTTCCTTAGGATTGAGCAGTGGCAGCCATGGCTAGTTGTTTTTTTGAGATGGGCTTTCAAAAACCCTAAAGAAGGAGAAGAATTAGAGTGGGCCTCGAGTTGGCCTAGAGAATGAGTTAATGGGCCCGATTTTTTATTTTGGGCTTTTTCTATTGGGCCATATTTTGAATATCTAATCAACGATCTATGTGCCACTGAAAAATAAGGGCTAGATTTTCCATTATAGAAGTGGGGCCCACACTTAAATAATCAAGATTGTTTGAAGGATCCCATTTTAGTCGGAACAATCCACAGAAAAATAACGGCCCAGATTTTCCATTATGGAAGTGAGGCCCACAGTTCAATAGTCCAGAATGTTTTGGTCGATCTCATTTTGGTTGGAACAATGGATTGTCAAAGAAAACACGTTTCAATGGCTTGATCAATGGTCTATAAGACCTTGGATTTTATGGGATGGATCATAAATTCATAATCAAGTTAAAAGTATGTTCCAGCTGATGAGTGGAGAACA
This sequence comes from Magnolia officinalis, assembly GCA_021015155.1. Taxonomy (NCBI): domain Eukaryota; kingdom Viridiplantae; phylum Streptophyta; class Magnoliopsida; order Magnoliales; family Magnoliaceae; genus Magnolia; species Magnolia officinalis. Next base: position 3,564,033 of record JAJHSJ010000014.1, read on the forward strand.
CTCGCATGAGTTTTTGAATACGTGGGCCCACTTTTGTGGCCCGCCTGGTGATTGGTTTGACCCAAGAATCAGCTCAAAGATTCATCTAGCTGGGCTCAACCCAATTGTGTATCTTATTCCAAACCTTTTTTTGTATGTGATTTGAAGATTTTGGAACAATACCCTACTCAAGTTCTTTTTGGTGTGAATACGCAACAACTAAGTAACTTAGAGGTCATCCAAACATTAAAAACTACTTACCTGCAAGTGACTTACAACTTACATCCAAACAGGCAACATGTAAGTTACTTTCACCTCAGAGTCACTTTCACTTGATAAGTCACTTTCATTTAAAAGTCACTTACAACCAAACACACAATCAGACAGTTTTGTACATTGTCAACCAATGGACAGGAATCCTTGTGGTATCCCCCATCCATCATGGAGCCAACCAATTGAATGGTATGGATCTTTGTAGGCCCTCCTAGCTACCAACGGTCTACATCCAACGTCAGTTGCCACTGCATAGTCCCTAACTCCCGCCCATTAAAACGCCAAAATGCTGTCTACCGAACATTGATATGCGAACAGAGAAGCAACAAAAGAAAAATGGCATGGATTGGATTTGAATCTACAATACCTGAAGAAATCCAATCTCTCGGTTCAAGATCTGCAACTCCGCCTGCTTCCGATGCTTCCCGTAGAAATCCAGATACCTCGGCGGCGACCTAGGGCGCTCCGCCGGCGACGGAGGTGGAGAAGAAGATGAAGGCGACGACGACGGAGCCGATACCGCCATTGAAGCGAGCAGCAGCCGCCGGAAATAATGGCGGATGGCCGGATTCCGGCGACTGCTGGAAGAGAAGAAGGAAAGAAGATTCTAGAATGGGAGAAATGGGAAGAGATTTCTAGGGTTTCTATAGAGAGAAAGGAGAAACCCGAGTGCTCGGAGCGGTGTCAGTGCTGCACTGCTGCTGCTGCTGCTGCTGCTGCAGCGAGCGCCAGTATATGAACGGCTCCTATTTAAGGGAGAAATACGGTAAAACAGGGAGTATGGAATATCCACCTTTCTACCGTACACGTGGTATGCAAATCAATTAATCTGACCGTCTGTAAATATTTTTCAGACGCTGAATTAAAATTACTTGAAAATCACATAGATCGGAGCGCTCTATTCATTAATTAGAGTATACAAATCAACGGCTTAAAAATTTACTAAAAGTGGACCTTTTTTCGAGAAAGAGAAGAGAAACGACGTCTTTAAATTTTTTAATCTTTACCATTGATGATAGTAGAAACTTGATTGACGGTTCAGATTGATAATTCAAAAGGTGATGTTTGCTGTGGAGGCTGTAAATGTACCTTATTCTCATTCTACCGACTCCACTGTATAATGGGCCACACCACTCTTGCATTTAATGCAACTGGCATTTGATACTTTGTGCATTTAATGCAACAAGCTTATTATTTGGTGCGGTACACTTGAGCGTTGGATCCGACTCATTTTTGTGCTTATGCCTTAAAATGATCTTAGAATAGGAATGGACGGCTTGGATGTACAGAGACATCATGGTGAGCCTGCCCACAGAACCGTCCGTTCGGGGTTAGAGACGGGCGGGGGTAGGACGCAAGCCGCGTCCAATTAAATCAGGAGAAAAGCTTTGATACTCTGCGAGACTGAGATGGATGATACGCAGGCACTTAGGATTTGCTTAGAAATTTCATAAATGGCAGATATTTAATACGGATAAACTGTCCAAATTATTTTTCCCTGTTTGGATGTATCATGCACCAAAAATTACGATTATTTAATAAGTTTACTATCAGATTGGTGAATATTTATTGGACGACAAAAAAGTGTCCATGAATCAGAGGTTTGGATCTTTCAAAAATCATATTTTTGTACTTTGACTTATAGAAAGTGGGTCCCACGATTTAATCGGTTTAAGTTGAGTTGACGTATGCCAATAATATAGCGAGTGCCTGCGTATCAACCGCCATACTCTGCCTGAGTATCGTATAAATCAGATTCGCGGGCATCATAAGAACTCTGCAAGTTTTTTAATAATACTCTGGCAGTATTGATAGTATATGCACATGCATTAGAAATTGTTCTAAAAGTACAATAACTTAATCTTAACCGTCCAAATCATGGGCCCAGTGTAGAAAGGTCATAAACCGAAATTTGATTGAAGGATTTTAATCTCTATCGTAATATGGTGGAGTCACCCTTTTGATGTTCTAGGTTGCAGGACAGTACGCCATATGAACTGTACAACGGTGCCACGTGGTTAGAAAGCCAAAGCTGATGTCCTGAAAGATTGAGTGGTGGCCTTCAAATGGACGGCTAAACTCGGAAAGAGTTTGTGTTTGCAATTGGTAGGGTGGAATAATGTGATCGAGCCATCTCCCACCGTTTACTTGGAAGGATAAACACTTGATCGGAACCGTCCATCTAATGGGCCATGCTCTACATATACGTCCACCCCGAAAATGAACGGTTTATCTCTCTCTATCTCGCACGCACAGATCTAATATGATAAACTGGCAGAGTCTGATGGTCCATGCATGTGCACTCAGAATCAGACCAACCCACTCATAGGACGAGTAAGATATGAAGCTTGGATTCATTTTTTTTTCCTGATCGTCCGTTTCTTGATAGATGTTTGGCCTGCCAAGTGAATGGACGGACTAGATTTTCGGGATAAGAACATTTGTCTGGAAAGCCAGATGAACGTGCCAGATCGCACGTGATTTAGATAGGCATCTGGGGCTTGAGGATGGAGCATCTGGCGTTAACGTTCCTCAGTTGACATGTGTCAAGTGCTGGGGCGATTTACGCGAGATTGAAGATGTGATTCGCAGAACAAATGCTGACGTGGCTGGCTCACGTATGAAATATCAGGTCCATTCATAAGGTGGACCGTCGTTATCTAGACCGTTGATTGATAAGTACAGCTTACCTGTGCCATCTGCCCATCTCTGGCCTTTTTTCTCCCGGCGTCTTTCGCTTGGACCATTGCTATGGTTCGTGTCTGCTCGATGGCAACTGATCAGGAGGTTCTTCCCATTTGAGATATGTTTGGAAATTTCCAATAAAACTGGCCTCGTCACTTTAAACGGTTTGGATGATAAAACTTAAAAGCATGACCCCTTCTATAAACTGATCATAGACCAGTCGGCCCCAAGAAACCAAGAAAAATGGATGGTTAGGAAAAATGAAGAACAGTCCATACTCCACGCACATGTGTGCCACGAAATGGAAGAAAAATAATTATTTCTGGATCAAAAAATTAGGGCCCGCTTGATGAAAGGACCAGATGTAGTACATGCACGGCACTGGCACGTGTGGGAGGAATGGTATTCAGAATCCTACTCTCGCGAATCGCCTTAACTTCCACAGGCTTTCGCGTCTCGTGATGCGGTGCAAGGGTGCAAAAAACAAGACGCCGTACAAAAGCCGCACGTGACCTGCTAGAAGAAAGATAGAGGAAGAAAAGTTGGGTACCCTGGACGAGTGAATAGATGATACCCAGGCACTTTGAAACTGCACAGGTGGAATGCCAAATTTTCAAAATAGAGAGTTAAAGTTATGGGTCCCTACTTAGATCTATGGTGGTCCAGCAATTGTGCTTATTTGGTCCTAAAAATATCAGATTGGTGGATAAATAATGGACAGTTTAAAATGAAAAATAATTTTTTAAAAAAATCCTACAACCCTATTTCTAAAAACTAGTGTCAAGAAGTAAGAGGTTGTACTTGTTAAGCAATCTATTTGAGATCTTCGAATCATATAGAGTGAGTCTCGCAGTTTAGTCAGTCCAAAATGAATTGATCTTTGCTGAATATATAATTTCCGGGTGTGCTTGTGCATCAGCCAATTTACAGAGTCGGTGCATGGAGCCGAGCCGAGTCGAGTCGAGGTGGGCCAAGCTCAACTTGACTCATCCATGCTTTACTCGGGTTCGAGCTCGAGGTCAAGCTCGCCCTCGAGCTCAACATTGAAGCTTGACTTGTTTGTCAAAGCTCTCAAGTCAAGTTCGAGTCGAGCTAGTGGTTCGAGTCGAGTCGAGTTTACCTTAGTAGGGTAAGGGAAATAAAAAGAGGGAATGGGGACGGGTAGGGTCAGGTAGGGCTTTTAGTACAAACTTTTAAGTTTTAACTTCATTTTTTTTTTTAACTTAAATAAATATATTATATATATTTAATATTAATATAATATATAATATATATTATTAAAATATATTACTCGAGCCGAGTCGAGCTCGAGCTCGAGCTTCGAGTCGAGTTCGAGTTGAAATACACCATGGTCGAAGTTGGCTTGAACTCAACTCGAGCTTTAGTAAACAAGCTTGACTCGCCTTGAGTCGGTCTTTCAAGCCGAGTCAATCCGAGCTTAATCGAGTCGAGTCGAGCGAGCTTTTCGAGCTAGCTCGACTCGTGTACAGCCCTACTCCCAAGTATGAGAGGCATTGATTGTACTCACGCGGTGTGAACAGAAGATGAATAGAGGCACTGATCTTACTCTCGCAATAGGAACAGAACAAGAGGATTGTTGCTTGGCTACTGGCAGTCGCAACCACACACGCACTAGAAAAGAAAACAAAAACGCTCCACACATGCAGCCTTTGTACACGTGTTCGGAATCAGCCATTCATCAGGCCTTTCTACGAAAGTTGCAAGCTTGAAAAATGATTCTAACAGTCCTTGTTCTATCTAGCCTACCTGATTAATGGACGGGCCTACTTTTAAGTGTGGGACAGACGAACGAACTGGGATTCCTAATAAGCGTGCTCGATTTCTCACCCTTGTACCTGTCAACACATGCGGGGTGCTTTTGTTGAAGCGGATTAACCGGTGTGCCACACACCACCGACTTGGCTGGTGTGTTCACATCACAAAGTTATGTGGGTCCCATCATCAAGTATGTGTAGAGCTGGCCATCGGACCGAGTCGGATCGGATTTGGTCCAACTCGACCAGGTTCGAAATTTGTAGGTCCCGACCCGAACTCGATCCGATTCGGGACCGAATCCGGGTCATTTAACTCAAACAGATCCGAACTCCTGCTGGCCTGAATCGATCCAAGTCTGACTTGGTCAGGAAAACTGAGTCGGATCGGATTGAGTAAGGTTCGGATAAAAAACTGAGATGGTGTGGATAAACCAAAAAAAGTTCAAGATGGGCCCCACATAATTTACTCAGTAGGAAAAAAACAGACAGTTAGCTTATTGAATAAGCTTTACACCATAGACAGATAGCTTCTTGAAGAAGCTTTGTAACTCCCAAGTGGCTAGTGGTCGGTGTTCTGTGGGGCCCACCATGATGTATGTGTATCATCCATGCCGTCCATCTATTTTTATATATCATTTTATGATATGAGAAAAAAAAAATGAAGTATATCTCAATCTTAAGTGGACCACATTACAGGAAACAGTGTCAAATGAATTTTGACCATTAAAAACGTTTTGGGGGCAATAAAAGTTTTGGATCAAGCTGATATTTATTATTTCCCTTCATCTGGGTCTTTATGACCAAATCAACCAATTGGATTTCAAATAAACAGTACAGTGGGCCTTCGAAGGATTTTAATGGTGAATATCCATTCATTATTATTTTGCTGTGGTGTGGCCCACCTAAGATTTATATCCCTATACTTTTTTTTATCAAGCCCTAAAATGATCTGTAAAAATGGATGAACGGAATGGATGAAACACGTACATCGTGGTGGGGCCCACAGAGCACCGACCATCAGCCACGGGGCTGGTGTCAGGAGGAGTAGCCAATCTGTCTCCCTCCAAGTACTCTTGTTGTCTGTAGCTAGCACCACCTATACAGCTGATCTACGTACGTGTCGTGCGAAGACAAGCACTGACGCTCCTCGAGCTCCGAGTTGTACGAACGGTTCAAAGGAGATCCACGTTACATGGCCCCACAGTGACGTATTTACTATATCTACACCGTTCATCTATTTTTAGAGATCATTTTAGAGCATTATCCAAAAATTGAATCATATCCAAAGATCATCTGGACCACACCATAAATAGCAGCGGAGATAATGATTTTCACCGTTAAAAAATTTGTAAGGCCCACCATAACATTTATTTTACGTCCAATCTATTCATAAGGTCACAAAGTACCTGAAAAAACATATTTCATAAGGTCACAAGTACATGATTGAAGAGGAAAAATAAATTTCATATTGATCCAAAACTTCTGTGACCCTAAAAAGGGTTTTAATGGTAGACGTTCAATCTCCCTCTAGTTTTTGCAGTGTGGTCCAGTTGATGGTTAGATCTGTCTTCTTTTTTTTTGTCTCAAGTCTTAAAATGAGCTCGCCAACTGGATGGACGGTTTGGATATAACACATACCTTGTGATCAGACCCACAAAACTTGCTAACGTTACCTGAGTCCATCCGCTTCGTACACCGATCAAGCTGCGACTCTCTTTCTCTTTCCCTCTTTCTCTCTTCCGTACACAAGTATAAATCATTTCTCAGTATAACTCTCTCCAGTAAATAAATCCAAGCTCCAAAACCTTCTTCTCGCCTTATTCTTCAATAGAAATAGAGAAGCAGATATGGAGAGAGAATCACAAATATAGAAAGATGGAGAGAGATAGAGAGATAGGGACGAGCTAAAGTGTAAATTGGACGGGATTTTTTTGCGCCGAACGTAAAGCCTAGGCGGTAAAAGTAAAAAAGAAAAAAAAATATATATATATACACACACACACACACACACACACACTAATATATGCAGTCCGGATCGGGTCGGTCCGAATCGGATCCAATCGGATCAAGTTTCGGATCGGGTCGGTTCGGAATAGGGCCTATCTGGATTCGACCCGAAAATAATTCGGATCTGGATTATGCTACCCGATCCTGACCATCGGTTCTGTTCGAATCGGGTCGGATCGGGTCTAATCGGGTCGGATCCACCAGTTCGGGTATGAAATGTCCAGCTCTAAGTATGTGTTATATCCAAACCGTCCTTCCATTTGTTGAGCTTGTCCTGAGGCTTGAACCGGAAAATAAGACAGATCCAAATATCAAGTGGACTACACTGAAAAAGCAGTGGGGGATTGAACGTCTACCATTGAAACCCTTTCAGGGTCACAAAAGTTTTAGATTAATATGATATTTGTTTTTTTTTCTTCATCCAAGTCTACATGACATTATGAACAGACTGGATAAAAAATAAACATTATGGTGTGTTTTACTAATGTTTTAACAGTGAGAATCATTATCCCATTATTGTTATTTGTGGTGTGGTTCACTTGAGAATTAGATATGACTCATTTTTGGGCTAGTGCTCTAAAATAATATTGCTAAATGGATGAACTGTGTGGATATAATAAATCCATCATTTTGGGTCCAATGTAACTTTGATATCCTTTGAACCCTTCCTGCGATTGAGCTCCCGAAGCGTCAATTAGGGGTGCACATCAAACCGTTGGATCCGTGTAACCGAACCGAAACCGTTGGATCAGTCCGGTTTGGTCCGGTTCCAGGATGCTAACGGTCCGGTTCCGGTTCCAAAAATCTCAAAACCATTGGTTACGGTTCGGTTACGGTTTAGGGCCATGTAGAACCGATCCGAACCGTTGAACCGAACTGTAGATTCGAACTGTAACCAACGGTTCGGATCTAGGGGTATTGTTCAGTATAAGCCATTGATTTCTATTGTTCTAAATTCATATGCCAAAAAAGATGGTCAAAATCATCCGTCCATTGTTATTTTTATATGGTGGCCCTTATGAAATGGGGTGCACAACATGGACGGTTCCGATCATCTGTACACAAAGGATGTGACTCCAATGAGTGGCGACACACGCTAGATGCTAAATTGCAATAGAGGCATAATGTATCGAGAAAAATAAGAGTCGCTCTGAATTTACAGCTGTCAAAGATTCATGGATGCCAACCATGATGAAAAAGTAGAGGCGAAGATTGACAACTGAAAAGTAGTCCATGGACTACTAACGTGAATTTCATGTGTGTTGATGATCGGAACCGTCAATTAGGTAGGCCCCACAATATATAGGCCACAGGAACTTTATGAGTTGCTGCAAATTATTCCATCTATTAGATCTATGAACAGAAAATCATGGAAATCATTGAAGTCCATTTTCCAATGGTTAGGATCTTCTTTTCCAAAAAAGAAAAGAAAAAAAAAAAAAAAAAGCCCAAAACCGTGGAACCGGTCCAGAACCGAACCGGTTTTCACGGTCCGATTCCGGTTCGGTTCTAGGGTGCAAACGGTCCGGTTTCTGTTCCAAAAATCCTAGAACCGTATGCAACGGTTCGGTTCCGATTTCACCCCAAAACCGGACCAAACCGAACCGTGTGCACCCCTAGCGTCAGTGGTCGTCTTCTTGTGTCACGTTTGGTGTGGAAACGGATTGGTTACCCTCCCCTGCCACCAGCCAATGGCTGATGGTGGGTGATTTATGGGCCCACCATGATGTATGTGTTTCATCCACATCGTTTATCTATTTTTATAGATTATTTTAGGATATTATACCAAAAATGAGGTATATCCCAATCTCGACCACACTACAGGAAACGGTGTTGAATGAACTTCAACCATAAAAAACTTTCCGAGGTCATAAAAGTTTTGGATCAAGCTAATCATTGTTTTTTTCCCTTCATATAGATTTGTATGACATAGTCAACAGATTGGATGTCAAATAAATAGTACAGTAGGCCTTAGGTGGATTTTAATGGTGGATATCCAATCACTATTGTTTTCCTGTGTTGTGGTCTACCTGAGATTTATATCCCTCTCATTTTTGGGCTCTATCCATAAAATGATCTATAAAAATGGATGAACGACATGGATGAAACACATACATCATGGTGGGGCCCACAGAGCACTGACCACCAACCACCGGCCTAGTGGAAGGGGAGTGGCCAATCCCTTTCCGTCTATTGTGTGGTACACCAGCCAATCCGCTTCGAGTGTTTGGGGTTGTGGGACCCACCAAGATGTACTTATTTTATCCCTGACGTCCATCCGCGGGCTCAATTTAAGACATGAACTCAAAGATTTAAGCAAATCAAAAGCCTAAGTGCAAATAAGAGGAAGCAGTAATGATTTAACGCCCACCATTGAAAACTTCTCTAGCCATAGAAATTTTGGATCAAGGTGTTTCCCTTTCATATATGTTCACCCATTCATCTAGGTTTATATGACATCGTAGACTAGTTGGATAGCTAATAAATATTATGATGGGCCTTGAGAATATTTCGAGAGTGGATGTCATTATTTCATTACTGCTTTAAAATGAGCTGGCAAAATTGATGGATGGCATGGATATAATATACAAACATCACTAGGGGTGTACATGAACCGAGCTAGCTCGATTAGCTTACTCGACTCGACTCGACTCGAAAAAGCTCAATTCGATTCGGTTCGAAGCTGAGTTCGAGTCGAGTCAAGCTGATTTTTTTAGCTCGAAAATGAGTTCGAGATGGCCCTAGCTCGACTCGACTCGAATCGAACCCAACTCGAATTAAACCTGGATTGAACTAGTTCAGTGACTCGGTTACTTTAATATTGATGTTGCTCACCAAGTGTTCAATGAAATGACTCAAAGAAGTGTGGTTGGTGGTAAAGAAGGTATGTATATGAAACCAACACCCTTTTTTCTTGATTTTTATGTTGTCTATAAGGTGTTTGATAAAATACATGTAGAACCATTATTACTATCTCAAATACAGTGAGATTTTGAAGGTGCAATCCAAGTGTTTATGAAAATGCCTCAATGACGAACTCAACTCAATCTTTGCTCGAACTCGGCCCGAGCTATTGACCAAACTGAGCCAAGCTGGTCCGAGCTGTTGACCAAACTGAGCCGAGCTGGCTAGTCAGGCTCGAGGACCGAGCCGAGTTCAAGCTAAGGTCAGCTAGTGGCCGAGTCGAGGCCAGCTCGACTCGGTTCGACTCGATGTACACCCCTATACATCACCATGGACCTAAATGACCAACACATAAGTCACATATTAGGTGTTACTTAGGTAACAACTTAGTAGGTGTTACTCTTACCATAATACCTACTTTAATCATATGTTATGTATCCACTCCATTCATCTGTTTTTAAAGCCCGTTTTAAACTGCACTCCTAAAAATTAAGCATATCAATTATCAAAATCTCATGTGGACCACCACGAGAACTGGTTATGATTAATCATCACTCACCATTAAAAACTTCACAAGGCCCACTATAAGGAGATCCGTAATGCTTATTTTCCATCCAACCTGTTAATAAGATTAACCAAATTTAGACGAAGGTAGAATACATAGATCAGCTTGATATAAAACTTATGTGACCTATGAAAAGTTTTTAATGGTTATTCAACACTTTTTTCTAATGGCGTGGTCCATCGGATATTTGCATATGCTTATGCTTTAGGATAATGTCCTTAAATGATATGAAAAAACAGATGGGTGGCATGGATATGAAGCTCATTCATCAATGTGGGCCCCACGTGGTAAGGGTAGCACCCACTGAGATGTTACATGTGTAGCAACTAATCCACTTCGCCACTATCAAGGAGTGGTGTTGGGCAATACCACCCAATCAAATCTGCTTCTGTCCATAATTACGGTATTATATTGTTGTTCCTTAATGAGGAAGTATTATGTACCATGTTTTGCCTGACATGTTAATGTACAAGTGGATCACATACATAGCACATAATGCATGATTGTGTGGTGCACAATTCAATGTCTTGAATCCTTCTTGTCCATTTAAGCTCACTCCATGTGTGGATCCGTCCCCCATTGAATGTGTATTTGATGGATACATGATTATGAGGTTCATTGTAATGTATGTGTGTTTATCTTCATACCATATATTTATTTTGCCACCTCATTTAGAGAATGAGCTAAAAAATGAAGCAAATTTAAATATCAAGTGGACCAGACTATGGGAAAGAGTGGTGATTGAATGATCTCCATTAAAAACTTCATGAATCTCACCATAATGTTTATTTGCCATCCAACTTATTGATAAGGTCACATAAACCTGAATATATGAAGGGAAAAACACAAATATCAACATGATCCAAAACTTTCGTGTCCCTTGTTGAATTTCTAGTTGTACACATTCAATTGTCATTATTTTCTATGGTGTGGTCCACTTGAAAGTTAGATTCGCTTTATTATTCGGCTCGTATCCTAAAATGATATGACCAAATAGATAGTGAAATTGATATAAAACACATATATCATGGTGGGCCCTACTATCATGAATAAACTAACTTAGTGATTAAGAACTACAAAATGCGCAGCCTTACAAATATACCAGATTATGTTTGAGTATTGTAGGCTTTATATGTCATTTATCATTTGATCAAGCCAATTAAGTTATAACAAGGCACCACATAAAATAATTGATCTCGCTTGTAAGCCAATAGCGCTCCAGTTAAATATATCAAATGATATAACAGTTAATTGCATGCTTCATTTTCTTTTACTTAATTATATTACATTTAATGTTAATTACAATACACGATAGAAAAAAATAGACCCTTGATTAAGGTGATTACATGTTGTATGCAGAAGAGAGCCTTAAGCGAGAGCGACTTAAGAATGTTCATATTGCATACTCCTCTTCATGAAATAGCTCAAAAAATAATTAAAAAAAATATGTTATAGAGATAAAAGTAAGTAGAAAGTGATAGACGATAACATAAAATCTATAGATAAATGTCATAATGATCAAATCTACTACTTATGAGATAAGAGGTGTCAGTTAGAGAAGCGGTATTGTGCATATAAGGCTTGACTTGAAAATAAGAAAAATAAATGTAAATGTTCGTGTCCAATATAAAATAAGGTTTAGTTAATGAATATTAATAAAATCATAGTCAATACTCATATCCTGAATTATATGTAGAGGTGTTTAAGACACGATTATATAAAATATTACATTATCATATGTTATGCAATAAAGTAGAAAATTACATTATCATTTTAAATGCAGGAGTTAAAGATGCACTGATATAAAATGTTACATTATAATATGTTATGCAATAAAGTAGAGAATTATGACTGGAAGTCTTAGTTTTTTTCATTTTAAATACAGGAGTTAGTTTACACTTAAGTCTTATCAAAACATATCATATTCCTTATCACGTTAATTTTGAAAATAAATGAAATGATGTGTTTTTAGAATTGAAACGTTGGATCAAACTTTGATGTTCTAATAATGTAATAGGAATACAGATGTAATTTGTGATAATATCAATAACAATTGAGAATAAAAAATAAAGAAAATGTCAATAAAGATTTGACGCCTCAAAATTGTGATGCACAAGTAATTGTTATAAAGATAATTGTCCAAACAAAATGACAATATTACTTGTAAAGATAATTGTGTTCATTATAAACTTTAGAAAAACGAAAACAAATATTCATATAAAAGCTCAATATTCAAAGGACTTTAGACATCAATGTCAAATTCAAAAGAATCATGATGAACACTACTTTGAAACATCTATAAGAAGCAAAGCATTATCTTTTGATATTCAAAAGATAATATATGTCCTCTTACCCGGGTGGTAGACTCCTTGGAGTTTCAACACCGGGTCAAGGGTTCGAGTACCCATGGTGGTGAAATCCCACAGCTGCGTGTGTGGGGTATGTGTGCGTGTGGCGTGAGTGTGTGGGGGTGTGTATGCGTGTGTAAATATATATGCCTTTAAGTTTGAATAAGTTTTGTGTCATAAAAGGATGGGTCTGCAATTGGCCTGATAAAGACCCTGTAATAATGATGTAGAGATATAGTGATTCCAAGTGAAGATCCACAAAATGATGACAATGAATGTAATAAGGTATTATGATCACAAACAATCATACCTGTCAGTCGAGACTAATTAAATGTATAGTTTAAATTGCATTAACTGTCTTATCAGTGTAAAGTTCATTTTAGGTTTTAATTTTTACGACACGAAGGTTGTTGTGCAAAATAGTGGAATACAGGTGCTTCCAACTTTATCCATCGAAAAAAAATGTTAACGCTCATCATGAAGTTAGGTGTTGACCGTTGTAATATAATATTTTATCTCAATAGTTATAATGATTTATATAAAGAGTGCAGACTTAAGGTTTCTTATTATGATGCAAGAATATTTAAAATCGTCAGGTATTTATGAAATTCTGCTGATAAATGCATTGTTTTCTTATAAGATGTCTAATATCAATTGGAGTATGCAAATATTTTAATTGCATACTCATTCTGATTAGCAAAATTAAGTTGACGGTTCGAGTTTTAAGGTATATGTGTTATCCACTATAATTATGCATCACAAGAGAAACAGACTCTTATATATTGTATATAAGTTGATTGCTGTAAGACCCGTATCCTAGTTCGCACTGTTCCGATGAATTCCCGATCATTTCTGTCGAAGTCCGGCAATCCGCGACTGATAATCGACGTTGCGATCGATCGTAAATCGTATCCTTTAGATTCGAGTCGGTTTAACCCGAGACCTGTATCATTGCGACCGCACCGTCGCCGCGGTTCCAACGTCGCGACTCACGCATCGATCCGATACCCTGACCAGGAGATACGGGTCAGCGTTCGGTTCGAAGAAACGCCGCACGTTGCGAATCTCGAGGGAATCTCTACGAGATGTCCCATCAATAAACCATAAATGCCCCTCCATACCCAAGTACAAGCAATCATGCCTCCTTTACTCAAAGTCAACTCTCTCTCTCTCTCTTTTTCAACTCTACCCATGCCCATGACATCATCCCTCCATCCCTCCCTCTCCTTTTATTTTATTTCTTTTTTTTTCTCTCTCTCATTCTCTCATTCTCTCCCTCTCATACGTCCAAGCAATCTCCAAGCTTCCCAAAAAAATTTCCCAAAATCCTAAGTGTGGCCCACCTCCTCATCTTCCATCTCAACCGTCCGATCATCATGCACACCGTTAAAACCCGATCAACGTCCATAAGAACCGTAGGTGAGGAGTTTCCAAGCCAAGGGAGCAAGGAGGATCGCAACAAGGTGGGTGACCAACCGTTAAACTCTTCCATTCTCTCTCTTTCTTTCATTTCTTCCCTTGAAATGGTGTGGATCGCACCGATTTGTGTAGATCTAACCCGTCCATCCACATCCGGCGGTGAGGCCCACCTCATGGTAGGTGATGATCCATCCATTTCAATGATCTCATTCTTTTTCTTATTCATTTTTATGCATTTTATATGGTATATAGACATACATATGTATATATATGTAGTGTATATATATATATATATACATATATATATATATATTCCATATGTAATAAAGGTGGGCCATGATTGAGTGGGACCTACCTTGATGAATATGAGCCTCACCTCGATGTGGGACCCACCCGGATTAATGTGGAGACTCCTACATGTGGGACCCACCGTAGGTGCATGTACAGCTAACGTTCAGCGTCTGGACGCTGGACGTAAGGCTGCTTTGTTTTTAAAAAAAAAAAATAAAATTTCTTAAGGGTTGGGATGTTGCTCACGTGGGCCCCACCTTATTGTATTTCCCAAATTTATACCGTTCATCCTCTTCCTCATCCTATTTTAGGCGTTGAGCCAAAGTCTTAGGGTGATATGATCACCGGGTGGGCCATAACCTCTAAAACCATGAGAAGACATGCCAGAACATATAAAAGTACTTGGTGGGGCCTACCTGAAGCTTGGATGCAGCTGAAACTCGGTATGGACGGCTAAACAAGTGGGACACACATAATGGGTGAACTGGATTTGTGAATCACATCTCGGTGGGCCCAAAAATAAAATAAAATAAAATAAAAAATCCTAACATCCAGCGTCTCTGTACGCTGGACGTGAAACAGAGGCTCCTTCAAAAAAAACAAAAAGAATTTTTGGGCATTGTTCACGAGGGCTCCACCTTGATGTATATGTTGAATCCACGCCGTCCCTCCTCTTCTCCATATCCATTTAGGCGTTGAGCCAAAGTCTTGAGGTGATCTGATCACCGGGTGGGCCATACCCTCTAAAACCATGTGAAGACATGCCAGAACATATAAAAGTACTTGGTGGGACCTACCTGATGTTTGGATGCAGCTGAAACTCGGTCTGGACGGTCAGACAAGTGGGACATACATAATGGATGGACTGGATTGTGAATCACATCTCGGTGGGCCCCCAAAAAAAAAAAAAAAAAAGGAAGAAGCAGCAGCTTGCTGCTGCCGCTGTCAGAGACGGGCGGACGGGCTGGGCCTCACGGCCCCAGTCGTGGCCCCACTATGATGTATGTGTGTCATCCACGCCGTCTATCCGTTTTAACAGATCATTTTAAGGCTTGAGTCCAAAAATGAGGTACATTCTAATCTCAAGTGGACCACGTTTCAGGAAACAGTGTTGAATGAGGGACCATTAAAAAATAATAATAATAATAATAATAATAATAATAATAATAATAATAATAATAATAGTAATACTGTGGGCCCCTGGTCCACGTGACTGGCTGAACAGGTTGGATGTCATATAAGCATCACGATGGGCCCCTGGCCATGTGGCCTAATAAACAGGTTGAATGACAAATAAACGGTACAGTGGGCCCACGGTCTTGTGATCCCATGAACCGTTTGGATGATAAATAAGCATTTTGGTGGGCCCATGTAGGTGAAACCTTATGAATAGGTCGAATGAAAAAAAATAAATACATATTATGGTGGACCTCCTGGTCCATAGGGGCTTATAGATTGGATGGAAAATAAACATTTCTGTGGGCCCCCAGATTTGAGTAACCTTATGAACCGATTGGATGGCAAATAGATATTTTTGGTGGGCCCATAGTCATGTGATCTTATGAATAGCTTATATGAGAAATAAATAGTATGGTGGGCCCCTCCATTTATGTGTGGCCATATCAACAGGTTGGGCGGAAAATAGACATTTTGGTGGACTCCACATGAGGCCCATCTTGACGTACTGGTGGCCCATTGTTGAGACCCACCTTGATAGATATGAGGCCCATGTTAGGTGGCCCATTATGATGTATTTAGGGCCCATTGGTGTGATCCACTTAACGTTCTTATGGCCATGTAACTAGGCCCATCTTGGTGGTTGTGGTCCGATATTGAGACACACTCTGATATGCATATGAGACCTATGTGACTGGGCCTATCTTGGTGTATTGGTGGCCCATTATTGAGGCCCACTTGATACGTATATGACCCAAGGTTTGAGGCCCATTTGATGTTTCAAAGGCCCATGGGTCGAGACCCAATGTAATGTGTAAGGCCCGTTTGGTATGTGTGCTTTTGGTAGGCCATACCCTGAGAGCAATGTTGGTTTGATGTCCACATTGTGAGGTCAATGTTGGTTAAATGTCCGCATTACCGCTCCCCTTAGGCCCATACTTAGAATTCTTAGGCCGTCTAGGCCCATTTCCTTTATGCAAGCCCATAATTACATAACATGTTTAGTACGGATCCATGACTCATGACCATACACATACGCATCATATGTATGCTTGATGTGAGAAAGGACTGATCATTGCATATGCCTTCGGGCAGACTGTTTGCGGGCTCCCTGATAGGCGGAGTTGCCCTCATGAGCGCGTGCTTCACGGAGGATGGTTGCATGACTGATAGTGTGATACATGCACTTGCATTTGTGTGATTGTGATATGCCCTAGCGACATCAGGGCCATAACCTCTACAGACACACCGTGGGTGGCTGGTTGGATACCGAAAAATCTTGTGCTAAGCAACTGAGGCGCCATAGATGTCCCTGGGTGAGAGTCCCTGAACCCGATGGTACCAGAGGATGACTCCAACGTCGAGACCGAGTGGATATATGAGCGCACGAGGGCCGAATACCATGAGGTCGCGTCTCCCACTGTGTCCTGGTCGGTTGGAAAGGAGTGGTGGCCTTACTCGCCCGAGAGCAGGGGGCATTACTAGGCTGAGTTTGACCAGCTCGAAAATGGGTTCGCTATCGACGTGCCGGATAGGTATTGGCTGACTATTGGTCAGGCGGATAGTGAGGTTTCTTACGCTCACTTGGACTGTGCTGCTTGGAGAGAGACAGTGCCATTTGGAGTGTACTGAACCCCGGTAATTATTCAGACTGAGAACCGTACTGTTTTGATGCTCTAGTGAGGAGTTGCATTGGTATGAGGATTGACATGCTTGACTTACATATTGCATCGCATGGCCTTGGTATGGCCGATAGCATTCACATCTTGTACTGCATAGCCATGGTACGGCTGGTTGCATTTTCGTACTCATCAGCATGATTCCGCATTACTCCGGCATTGCATTCTGTGAGCACGTTCACCACACACTTACACCGCCCTCCAAGCTTTCTATAAGCTTATGCACGATTGATGCGTGCAGGTGACGCTTAGGACACAGCTGTAGTCTCGCCGCTGTTGGAGCGTGCCGCCCAGCTTTTGGAGGAGTTTTGATATTACCACTATCTTGTATTTCCCTTTATACGCACTATTCAAAGTTTTTGTTCATAGTGGATTTTGTGATGGTGTTCTTGTGGTTATTGTTCGTCGGTTATGCTTGTGGTTATGCTCATTACGAATCAAATTGATATTGGAAATCCTCCTTGTAGCATCTTAGGATCGGAACCTGGTATATGGGTACCGGGAGCCGAGAATGGGGTACTACGGAAGCTGTCGGCGCCGGATTCGGCGATCGAGGAATTTTGGTGAACCCGGTCTCCGAGTTCAGGGCGTGACAATTGCCTTAGTCGTTGTGATGATGAAAGTCGCCAGAGAAGATGATGGAGCTTCGACCCTTTATTCTCTTCGCACATTTATAATAAATGAAATTTCATAATTTTACGTGTTAAGAGTCAGTAACCAAGTGAGTGTTATATAGATGTCGAAGTCAGCAGCGAGTCCTACCCATCGTTGAATTCACCGCCGCATCTTAATGCTCCATGAATCTCCCGTAAAAGGAAGAGAAGGCATATTTTAAAAGAATAAACTTATTTATCATGATACTCTGTGGAGTATACAAGGCTATGTACATGCCACACTTGTAGTTCTCACTTGAAACTCTTTCTAATGATCTAAACTATTCAATCTGTTGCTCTAGCCACCAATGCCATGAATGGGCCACAAATTTCAAAATTCTCTCACTTAGTTTATTAGCGACATTGTGTTGTATATGCAACAAAATGGTATATATAGTATATCTTTGCAAGCTATAAACTTTACTAAATATTCGTTATGAGCCAATAGTAGTACCTGAATAATTCGGTCCACCAAAACTACTATTATAAAACCATGACAGTCATTGTTGCATTTATCACATTGGGACCAGGCATGATTACTCACAACCGCATTCCCAACTATATAGATTTTGAAAGATATGGAGCATGATATGAAAGTCTCATGTCTAATATGGTTTTTCATGCAAAATTTCAAGTAGCCTTATCACCTTAAAACTTTAAAGCATTTTGTTCATTTATTTAATAATAAATATGAAAACTTTACTTTAAATAACATGAACTATAACACCATAAAATAACTTAATTGTCTACTAAATTAAATAAAATTGAAATAACACATGTCTGGAGTATATGTATCTCGCACAAATTAAATGCATCTTTAACACCAATCTAACTTATATTATTCATTAACTCCCTGAATGCATTGGAAAGTAAGCTCTCAATTAGTGGATCCATAATCATAAAATTCATGTTAATATATTTTATAGACACTTATTAATCATAAATTATATCATTCATACGCATAAACTTTAAGTCAAAGTACTTCGAGTTAGACAAATTTTTATTATTGTTAAAGAATAATATTACTGCGATGCTATTATAATAGACTATAAGAGGCTTTGAAACTGAAGTCATAACCTAAACCCCTTAGACAAAGTTGTGTAACCATATCACCTAACATGTGGCTTCATGACAAGTAATAAGTTATGCTTTCATGATGGATGAAACTGTAAGTATATGTTTTGTACTATTTCACAAAACGGCTCAACGGGCCATCATGAAAACATATCTTGATGTGGACATCCCTTCGTCAAGACACCCAGCGAAGTCTGAGTTCGTATACTCAATTGGCTCAAAGTAATCAGCCCGTCCGTATATGAGCATGAAATCCTTCATCCTTTAAAAGTATCACATCACTTTATGTACAACTCTTAAATAATCCATTTATGTATTCGACATGTATCTCACAGGCATTCCAACTACAAATATCATGTTAGGTTGAGTGTAGACTTACATATACATATACTTCCTACTAGTAATACATATGAAAATTTATGTATTCAATTCTTTTTAGATTATTTTAGGACATTATAATAGGCTAAGCTCGTCGTCCTTGACGACGAGAGCCTCTCTTGTCGCATAACTTTACATTCCGTGTTTGCTGATTAATAATCCCTTTCAACGTAGGTTTTATAAGATAATCCCAAAGTACCCTTTTAACTGTCATGGTATATTTCTATAAACGCGATAAATAACGTGGCGCCAAAATCATTCATTTTAAATTTATGTGATAAAATTTCATTAACATCACATATCCTTTTATCGTTATATGCTAGCAGAATATCATCGACATATAACGCTATGAACTTATTCCTATTGATCTTTATGAATATACATTGATCAACAATGTTTTCCTTAAAATTACATGAAAAAATTACTTCATGACACTTCAAGTACCACTGACGTGATGATTGCTTTAGACCATATATGGATTTATTTACCTTACAGGCCAAATGTTCAAATTCATGGATATCAAAATCTTCCGTTTGTAGCATATACATGTTTTCATTTAGTCTGCTATTAAGAAACACAGTCTGCATCCACTTGTTGTCGCTCAATATTGTTTCAGTCACTAATACAATAATAATTCATAATAAGTCTCTTATTGGAGACTGATGAAAATGGATTTTTTATATGCCCGTTATATGTTTGTAGAGTACCACAACAACTCAATTGAAATAGTCATAGTTACAATTTTGTATTTTCTCTCAATGAGGCATGAAAAAGAATGAAGGTGTAGTGAGATCCATAATGGGAAGGATTCCACCGGCCATCTGCATTACAATTATAGGGGTTCGGTCCTTTCAGTGATCACTTGATGATGGCATTAAAAGCCTCATTGATCGTCTATGAGATAGAGCGGAAGATCCGAATGTCGACGTAAACACCGTCTCAAGCGACTTCAATAATCGGTGTTAATGGTTGATTCAATTATATTTTATTTTCAATATCTTTAAATAGAATTATGGATTTTGAAATAAACGATTATAAATATCTCATGCCTAACTGTACAAGATTAAACACGGAGACTATAAATCTCCAAATTTATTGAATTTTAGAGCTCTCCATACATGCTGCACAATTCTAACCACTAATCGGACCTTCTTTACTATAGTCAACATGAACTCTCTATTTTCATAACTATTGATTATATCATATGATTGAAATGATTTTGAAAATGTCATAGATAGTTGATGAGCATTTTTTGCTATAATAAAAGTGAACCATTCTTTTCATACCCATTGATTAAATGATTGTGATCGTTAAATAAAAAAACAATTGCTTAAAATTATCATTAGTGAAAGAGGTCCCACCCAATATTAATTCATATAAATGATAATATATTCTCTAGTATAATCAATATGGAACATCTATTTCCTTAACTATTAATAGGATGACCAGGATTATTTTATCACAACAACATTTTGAAAATAAACAATTAAAAATGTCTCCAAAATGATAACCATTTAAATTATTTTATGAGTCTTTTCAAATGTATTAAATATGATTTGCCAAATTCTCATTCATCTGCTAAATTGCTAGGATACATGGTTGAAAGAGAGACTAGATTAGAGATGGCCTTATATGATGGACGGTCTAGATCAACCATTACATCTTTTTTATTTTTTATTTTTATTATTATATTTTAATATATATAGAAAAATGTAAATTCTCTATTTTTTTTATACACTTATTATATAATTAAAACTATTCAATTGGAACGAAGTTTAAGAAATACTAGCAATGGAGTGTCAAGGGGACTTTTAAGAGAGACTAGCATGGAGTGTGTGCCCAAAGTGGGTCCACATGGACATTGGTCCATTATAGTGATCAAACCTTTTTGCCATGTAATAAACATGGAACACCATGCTTTGTATCCATTGATTAGATGGTTAGAGCCATCATATCATACTGGTTTTTAATGGACTGGATTGTCTCTCAACCTCATCATTAAATCGGAACCTAAGTGGGCCTTCATGTTTGTGAGAAATCCACTCTATCCATTTAGAGAAAAACAATGGAGAGGAGAAAATGCCAGCAGTTGAAACCTTCTCAGGTCCAATACAACGTTTATATGTCATATAACCTTATAGCTGTTTCCTGTGGTCTGGCCTACTTTAGTTTTAGACTTGCCTCGTTTTTCACTTATGCCTTGGATTATCATTAGAGGTGTGCACTTGTGACCCGATCCGGCAGATCGACCCGATCCGGCCCGTTCCGAACAGAACCGAGGGCCAAGATCGGGCCTGATCGGGTTGTGAATTCCAAATTCCAAATTTTTTTTTTTCGGGTCGGGTCCGAATAGACCTCTGTCTGGACCAACCCGACCCGGATACCCGAACCGAAGGGACCCGAATCGCACCGAACAGACCTGGACCGATAGGCGAGCGGGTAGTATAAAATATATTTTTTATTTTTTACCATAACTTTCCTAAAAATGGATGGACAGTGTGAATAAAATACATAGATGGATAAAATATGTTGATTAGGTCATAAGGACCCAGATGAAGGGAAAAAATAAATATCAGCTTGATCGTAAACTTTTATGGCTTACAAAACGTTTTTAATGGTCAAAATTCATTCAACACTGTTTTTTATAATGTGGTTCACTTGAGATTTCAATATACCTTTTTTTTTTTTTTTTTCTAATAACTTAAAATGATCTAAAAAAATAGATGGAGGGCACGGATGAAACACATACATCATGGTGGGGCTCACAGAGCACCGACGTCAGGTGGCAAGGGAGTAGCCAGTCCGTCTCCAGTACAGCTGTACTAGCCTAGCGTCTGGCCTCCTCGAGCTCCGAGTTGTACAAACGGTTCCAAAGATATCAAAGTATATGGGCCCCACAGTGATGTATTTATTATATTTACACTGTTCATATATTTTTAGAGATCATTATAGAGCATTATCCAAAAAATGAATAATATCTAAAGATTATGTGGACCACACCACAAATAGTAACAGAGAATGATTTTCACCATTAAACAATTTGTGTGGTCCTCATGATAGTTAGATCTATCTTATTTTTAGTTTGAAGCCTTGAGAGGAGCTTGCCAAATGAATGTATGGTTTGGATATAATGCATGACCCACCATTAACCCACAGAACTTGCTAAACTCAATGCAGCAAGTCACGTACTTTTTTCAAAAAAAGTCAATGCACTTGCATTTAATGTAAACATAAGTACGTCCAGAGAACGGTCAAGAGAAAGTGCCACTTCTTTCATCGTATTATAGGGGCCCACCTTTATGTATATGTTTTATCTAAGTCGTTCATTCATTTTGACGTATCATTTTAGGCGTTGAACACAAAATTACAATATATTGAAGACTGAAGTAGACCACACCATATTAAACGATCTGAATCCTATCCAACCCGATCCGACTCGGTTTCCTGACCGACTCGAACTCGATTCGGGTCAAGTCAATAGAGCATCGGATCTGTCTGAGTCAGATGACCTGAATCCGGTCCCGAATCGGACCGGGTTAGGCCAAATCCGATCCAATTTGGACTGATGCCCACCTCTAATTATCATGCAGTATAAATTCATGTAAGCAACAAGTGATGGTTTTTAAGATGGGCTACAAAACATGGGCCCCATATCATTGATGATCCAAACCTGAATTTCATCTCAAATAGCCAATTAGGTAAAATATATAGACGATCCAGATCATGCACATCTAGCAGACCCCACATGGATGGCTGATGGTAAAAAATAACACAAGCTGAACGATGCTGACCATCTGATTGATGGTCTTCAACCATACCACAACGGATGTTAAAGATTCCACACTCATCAACAAGGCCACACTTAACTGATCGGACAGCTACTTAGATGGGTCACCTAGGGCCATCCATGGTTGGGTCCACCAGACGCACGGTCAGGTTGGACGCGGATTGGATTGCGTCCTACCCGCCGGTCTCCAGCTGGGAATTATCCACACCGTCCATCCATTTTTTTCATATCCACGGGATTAAAGTATTACCGTTGAAAACTTCTTGGGGCCAAAGAAGTTTTAGATGGAGCTGATATTTGTGTTTTCTCTTCATGAATAGGTAGGATGGCAAATAAATATCATGGTGGGCCCTAGGAAAGTTTCAATGGTAAGAATCATTATAATCGCTGCTTCCTGTGGTGTGGTGCAATTGAGCCTTATAACTGATTCGTTTTTGGTTATGTAATCTAAAATGATACGAAAAAATGAATGGACGGTGTGGATACGACATATACATCACTGTGGCTACTCAAAGCTACTGCCCGTTCCAAGCCGAGACGAGCGCGGGTAGGACGCAATCCGCGTCCGGTCAGGTTCATCACCACTTACCAAGCATGTCAGATTCGGAATCGGATCGCTGTGCCCAGGGCCGTGTGGGGTCCACAGAGATGTTCGTGACAATTCCACTCCGTCTATCTGTTCTTAAAGAAAACAATAGGACAAAATTCTAAAAATGAGATAGATCTAAAACTCAGGTGGGCCACCCCAAACGAAACAGTGGGAAAGGAAACGTCCACCGTTGAAACCTTCCTGGAGCTGACCATGATCTTTATATGCCATCCAAACCGTTCACAGGGTTATTACCACTCAGATAAACTGTAGGCACAAATTTCACCCTGATATAAAATTTATGTCACCCCAGGTGTTCAATCCCCACTGTTTCATGTGGTATGGCTCACACGAGTTTTGTATCTACTTGATGTTTAGAGTCCTGTACTATTGTGGTCTTTCAAAACAGATGGACGGATTGGATTTTTCACGGACATCTCTGTGGGTCCCACACAGCCCCGGGCACAGGTATATCTTTGTGGCGGGGTCACAGGCAATCCGCTCCCGCCATATCCACTGATGCCCCCAAAACCGTCTCTTCATCTCCATATCCCGCCCCTTTTGAACTATCCCAGCGTCGACAAATCCCTGCCGCTGCCTAAAGACGATGATTCTAAGCCGCAGGATCAAAACCCTCGGTCCCTTCCTCATCTCCGTCTCCCCTTCCATTCCGGTATCTCGCCGTTACCGACCATTTTCTTCTTCTTTCGTCAATCCTTCCCGTCTGCCGTTTCCTCCGTCATCTTCTTCCCCTTCAGCTTCTAGAAACATCGCGACGGACCAGATGCCCCCTCCGTCGAGCGATTCTTCAGTGACTCAGAGCAGCAGACCGCCGACCGAGCCGATTCCGCCAGAGGGCTGCGACTACGAGCACTGGCTCGTTGTCATGGAGCCGCCCAAGGGCTTCCCTCTTCGAGACGAAATCGTCCAAGGATACGTCGAAACCCTAGCTATGGTCTTGGGGAGGTAAAAACTCGTTCGTCTCACTCAGTGATTTCTCGAGAAAGGGTTAGGCGACTCGGCTCGTGACTCGGTCCGGATCGACTATCTGACTCGGACGAGTTGGACGGGCCGAGTCGAACGAGTCTGCACCGAGTCGACTCGATGTGTGTTTAACTCGTTCTTGGCTGGGCCTTGGCGGAAGCAAATATCCCACAACGGGTTTTTTTTCAGGGAGTGCTACAAAAAGCTCCGTGGGGCCCACCGTGATGTGTGTAGCATCCACTCCATCCATCATCTGTGCCAGCTCATGTTAGGGCATGAGCACAAAAATCAGGCCGATCCAAAACTCTAGTGGGCCACACCACTGGGAACAGTGGGGATGGGATGCCTCCTGCTTATATGCCATTCAATCTGTTCATAATGTGAGTCGCTCCAGATGAAGGAGAAAAAAAAACAGTCTGATCCAAAACTTTGGTGGGACCCAAGAAGGCATCACCAGTAGGCATCTCCATCGGCACTATTCCCTCCTGTGTGGCCCAGTTGAGTTTTGGATTGGGCTGATTTTTGAGCTCATAGCCAATTACAAGTTGTCGTAAATGATGGATGGAGTGGATGTTACAAAAACATCACAGTGGGTCCCACAGAGCTTCTTGTTGCATGGGGCCTTAGTTAGCTTGAGGCTCTATTGTTTATTTCTTAGACCCAGCTAGGGTCCTCAGGCCCAAGTACTGGCCTGCTTATACATCAGGCCATGCGTTTAGTCGATGGGCATGTTATGATGGGCACAATGCACATTGATGCACGGGCGTTGTAGACCAAGTCCAATGAGGCCCTTGTCTAGGCCCATGACCTCTTCTCACATCTCTACTGTAGGATGTCCTTTGCGTAACTGGTTGCCCGATGGGCTTGGTCCGGCTCAGCCCATAGGGACCTGCTTAGGCTAGTTTAATGCTGGAAATGCTGAGGCTTTACATGATTACCAGAAGGCCATCAAAATTTCAAGCCAGGCCTCAGCTTTATTAGAAAGGCCCGGTACTATGCTATTATCTTGTAAAGAATAACAGTAATGAGAAATGCTCTAGTTCACTCTACCATAAGTTATAATGCTTCTAGTTGCATTGGGACATTTAGATGGTCCTATCTGTTGATCTAGACTGTTCATTGCGTCCAACGCACATTTTATGTACTGCTACCATGCAAACAGCAAACTGGTCTGACAAATATTGACCATTGATCAATGTTTTTAACATGGACGATCAAGGTCGTTCGAATAGAATAAGTCTAATCAACAATTTGATCCAACTATTTGTTAGGGATCATCATGGATTGCTTATGATTCCATAGAATCACTTTAGTTAGGCAATCATAACCATCCCATCCATGACTTGGGAATGGATGGCTAGAGCTGTACACGAGCAGAGTTTGGATGGAGCCCAACCCCAACTGATATGTACAAAATTGGGATGGCAAGCATCATAATTGGATGGCTGTAGAAAATTAGGCCAAATCAAGGATTGTTCGGATCATCAAATCAGTGCAACTTTTGCAAGGTAGCTATATAATGTGTCCTGGATTTAATAGATGGTTTGGATTGATCAATTGGACTGTCCAAATGAACCGATGCAACTAGGAGCACTATAACTTATAGTGCTCTCGGGAGCATTTCTCAAGAGTAATTGCATATCTTACATTGCTCATGGGGCAGACTCTTATGATAGTTCACCGCCATTTAATATCAGTGGTGATGTGGACATGACTATTTTGTCGAGCTCTCCAAAGTGATGACATGATTGTGGACAAAGTATAATCCAAAAATATTACTAAGCAAATGATAGTAACCATTTGTTTTCACCCATTGAATTTGGAATACTTGGTGTTTTATTTTTAACCATCCATTTGAATTTTTTTTATCTGTTGTGAAAGGATTTTTCAAACTACTAATTTTTTTAATGGTTGCAAAATGAATTTTGTTGCTAAATAACTATTTAGTTATGCAAAATACATCAAGGCAATGGAAAAGAGTCCCGTTCACAGAGATGATCTATTGACTCCTTAGCTAAAGCTATACCACTAACCTTGCTAGACATTAGAAAAATGATATACATGGACCGAGTCTGCAGTTAGTTGTAGACTGTAGGATCCTTTTAACTAGGCGTCGTTCCCACTCCCGCTTCCTACCTATTTAGACTTTTACATATTGAGACAGATGCTTCCCCGCTCCCACACCCGAATTTGTTGTTGCTTTGCATCACGCTCAACCATAGCCTGCACTTAAAATGAAGACTTCCATACATCAAACAGTTTAACCATGCATCATTTAAGGATGATAATCATACATCAGAGAGGCCCATGATGAGTTGACTCGATGGTTACCCGCACACCATTAAAGATGGCAAGCATCATTATTTTTTTTTGTTTGAAAGATGAAGGAATTTATTAGGCAGAGGCAAAAAGGGTAAACTATACAAAGGAAAGGACAACTATACAAAGAGAAAAGGAGAGAGAGAGAGAGAGAGAGAGAGAGAGAGAGAGAGAGAGAGAGAGAGAGAGAGAGAGAGAGAGAGAGGCTAAAACTAAAACACAACAGGCCCAACCAGCGGCTGGAGCCACCCCTTGGAAGAGACTCAACTGCTCCCAATCCCACAACATCGACACAACCCTTGCTAAAACCCCATGTGGAGATTGCCTTCTGTTACAGAACACTAGTTGCCCCCCCCCCCCCCCCAAAAAAAAATAAAATAAAAAATAAAAAAAATAAATAAATAAATAAAAATTGCCCAGAGAGCTGCAAGGAGAGCTAACTGCCACAACTAGCATGCTAGGAGTGGAAGAAGCCTTTGATAGACGAAGGCATCACCCAAGAGACTTGAGCGAGGACGAAGATACCTCCCCAAATGGAATACGAGAAGGGGCATTGGAGGAACATGTGGACAATGGACTCCACTTCCCCCATACACAGCAAACACACATTGGACAAGATTACTAACCTTCTTTTAATGATTTATAGTTACTATCATCTGAAGACTTGACTCATTTGAAGATCGTAACCATACACCATCAACTCAACCAAGCTAACCATACATCATTTTGTAAAATCAGCCGAGTTAAGTGTAAACTATTTCCATACTAAAGGCCCATGCAATTGCAGAAGCCGAGTCTCCTTCAACTATCAGAGGCACTCCCACTTGTTTTACACTGCCCCCTCCCCTGCGCCGCTTGGAGGCCATTGGATTACCTAGAGAACTACCACCCACCTTTAGCTTCCAAATTCATATGTCAACTATATGGTTGCATGGCTTTGAATATCAGTTACAATAGAGGCCGAATTGTGACCATATTGACCACCCCGTTAGCAGTGTTTTAAGTATCGACAATATTGGCCAAGATATCCCACAATATATCTTGTATCCCACCTGTGCGATACAAAACGCACAAGTAATGGGATATATCCCACATGTTCGATCCGGTGAGCATTTTCGATCCCTAAAAAAATAATAATCTAAATCATGTTAAATCAATGTCAAAATATTAAAAAATATGATTTTTTTATTGGGAGCTTTGATTTTGAGATTCGGAGGAGATCGGCCAAGTTGCAGAAAATTGAAAAAAATAAAAAATTTCCCATTTCTTGTAAATCGGTTGCAATTTGTGTCCAAACATAAAATTAAACATGTATGTAACCTGATCTAGTAATTCTTCTTTTGCTTTTGAATGTGTTGCTTGTGTTTCCACACGCCTTCTTACATTTATAAATTATATGAATGGACTTTGAATATACTTGCGTTAATTCGGTTAGACAACACATAGATTAGGGCCTCATACAAAGAAAACCTATTATGTGCACTCGTTTTTTGTAATGTTTTGATTTGTGTATTGATATCTTTTTTAACAATCACTGAAGTTTCATTACAAAATTCGACCAATTTCCCAATGTTTCCCCATGTTTCCAACAACAACGATACATTACATGGTACAACCAATATATCCTATGCGATAACCGATACGTATTCGTATCCCAAGGGTGCAATACGTAATGCAATACTGATATTTTGAATACTGCTCATTAGCGGGTGACCTGATCCAACTAAGAAAAACATAGGTTGCATCACCACCGATGCGACCATAAAGGTCCCCTTTTGATTGTATTTTTCTTCCGAATTTATTCTCATTCTTTCCACTTCTTTCTTCATTTTAATCATGGAGGAAGGCCCCAAGCTCATTTTTTACTAGATCTAGGCCTATTTTGGGGATCAAACATAGTATTTGAATGGGATTCAAATAATCAAAGTGGAATAAACCATTTCGGGAGAGATCGGAAAGGGGTAAACCATCTCTCTTTTTTGTTGCTTTTTCATCTTCTTGTTGTTGTATCTATCCACCAAATGATGCTTGATTTGTATTCAATTAAAGCCTATTGATTGACTTGCAGTGGTCCAAGCTAACAGACAACATTCTTACACCATTGAATACATTACGCATGTTAAGAAAAACCAAAAGCCAAAAAAAAAAAAAAAAAAAAAGAAAGAAAGAAAAAAGATAGATTCCGGCGTTTTACAATTTCTCCTATTTTCCTAGTAAAAATTCAAACTTCTTTGAGATCAATAGCTATATGGGCCAGGGTTAGTGGGAAATGTTTAGGCGTCTCCTACTTATTGATTGAAGCCGGTTGGGAAGAGATTTAGGATATATAAAGAAAGAAAGATGGAGCCCAACCCCAACTGATATGTACAAAGTTAATGTCAATGGCTGCTCCTGGAACCCAAGCACAGATGTAATTGGTGGTGTGCATGTGGGATGAAAGAGGCAATGTGCTGATCACATACTCTGGCCTGTCAGGTCTAAAAGATTCAAATTTGGCAGTGACAATGGTGTTGTTACAAGCGATTAAAATGGTTCTCAGCTTCAATTTCCCCCTAACTATAGTAGAGGGTGACTCAAGGAATGCTATTTCTTGTGCGAAGTGAAGTTCAGGCCCCATGGAGATTAGCTGATCACATTAGAGGTGGTGATAGAGCTGAGCGGGAACTTGCCTATCTCTTTCCCACAAGTGGGGCGTGAGGCAAATGAGATCGCGGACAAGCTAGCCAAAGAGGGAGCAAGTATAGATGGTTTATGTATTGAACATAGAAGAGTGATGTATTAGTGTGCTTCCATTTTGCCGGTTTCTGTATCTGGGCCCCTTAGTAAAATCATCTACTTAATTATAATAAAAAAAGGGCCAATATGTGGCCGTATCGTTTGACATGGGTCCAATATAGTCCGACATGCCCTGTTTTGGTCCTGTCCGATATACCCCTGATGCTGATTTTTATAACCTTGTCTAATTGATAGCCGCCAATTAGATGGTTGGAATACTCAATCTGCATGATTTTCAAGCTATGATCCATCTACAAGTGCCCGGAAATTTGGATGGTCCGGAATACACGTGTGCCACAAGTAAGATGAGTCACCACCACTTTGAAAATAGAGGTGAACTACCATCGGAATTTTGTCCATTATGTACAAAATAAGGGGTTTCATTTTTTTCCAACTGGAATGGAATGTTTTGGTGCTTCAATTATTTCAGTGTTCCCTCTTGGAAAAGATGAAATTGGGACCCTCTCTCTCCGGAAAGGATGGACTTTACATATTTGTTAACCTCCCTAAACAGGCTGGGGATAGGGATGTTGTTTTTCAATTTATTTTATTATTATTATTATTTTTTTAAAAAAAAAACCAAAATGGATATTTTTGGTCATTCTAGCAGATATAAAAAAACTGAACGGACAACAAATGTTGGCACTAAGATGGTACTTAGTGAGGAGTTGATATCTTTTTCCGGATTTTCCCTATTTTTTATTGGATTTGGATGTTCCTTGTTACGAAAACAATTATAATTTTCTATGGTTGTTTGACACCTTGTAGGATTGAAAATAGTAGGCCAATAGAATTAAAAAAAAAAAATCGGCTTATATTGACTCATTTAGAAGTACTAAACTCCCACTAATTGATGCTTGTAGAAGAAGCAACCCAAAATTTCTGTGAAAAATTAATAAATTGCCAATATGCTTTGCCATTATAGAGCTCCAATATATTTTTTGATGTATGCTGGGCTCAAACCTGATACCTCAATGTAGAAACAGAGGCTGTCTATCATTGAGTTAGGGCTCTGATATAGACACCCGAAAAGCTCAAGCAAGGGAAGTTATCACCACTTCCTAAAATCATGAAATAGTGATATTCAACTTGTTGAAGAGTCTCCTCTATTCTAACTCTACTAAAAACCAACTTATGGACCATATTTTATGAGATTTCTGTTCATTCTCTAGAATTAAACGTACAAGCCACCAAACAGTTATCCTAAAGTTCTTTGGTGTTAACCATGGTTTTAGATTCAGATGAGTCTCATATTATTTGTTTGAGTCAACTCGGATTTGGCACTACACAATCTGGTTCAGTACGAAGAATCGCTCCTCGTGTCACCCCCGACTTGAGTGAGCCACGACTCGACTCCACACTGAACAAGTCGATCTGAGTTACTGAATCTAAAACCCATGCGTCAAACACAGTTGGACTTGTGGGTGGTTTCCAAACAATGGCCTTATCTTGTTCTTCGTTGCTACAATTTTGCAGCAAGGAGGAAGCAAAAAGATCGATGTACTCAGTTTCCACAAAGTACTACTATGCATTTGGGTGCAAGGTCTCACAGGAATTATCTTACAAGATCAAATGTAAGCTCTATGTTTTGTTAACCTGAAATTCTTTATTTTTTTCCCCTTTTCCTTTCTTATATTCTTGCTTGATAAATGTGTGCTTGTAGCTTTGCCGAATGTTCGGTGGGTTCTACCTGATTCTTATTTACATGTCAAGGATAAGGATTATGGAGGTACTTACCATTCTTTTCATTTCTGAGACTGCCTAAGGTTGGCCTTCTTTTTCTTTGATTTGATGCCTTTTTTCTCAATAATCTTGGTTGGCCACTTGTTCTCTTAGGTTTTTGTTTGTGCATATATATTCAAAAAGAGAGTATTTGGGAAAAGTTCATTCAATCATTCATCCGCTTATATTTTTGAGGCTTAGACTAGTCCAATACAGCTTGTCCGAGTCAACTCGGATTCGGTAGGACTTGATCCGGTTTTAACCCCGATTCGGGCAAGTCGGGCCGATTCAGCCCCGACTTGGGTGTGTCCTGGCACATTGGCCAGCTGATCCTTCAACTTAACCTACGGAATAAGAAGCACTCTCAAGCCACCTTATCCTCCATGGTATCTGGATCCTTCAATTCTGTAGCTGCATCAGATACACACCATCTGAATATGAGTACGGGATCTGCTGGATATGTCTTAGTCACCCATAAATTTACATTTAAAAGATAAAGAACCATCATTATCATCACCATCTCCATCATAGCCCCTTGTCCCAGCTATTTGAGGTCAGCTTTATGAATCCTATTTTGCCAAAAATTCTCAAGGCCTATCAAAGACTTCACATCCGTTCAACCTTAATCAAAGTTCCTTTCTTAACGGGATCGTCTCTAGTTTTCTTAGCACATGGCCTTGCCATCTCTATCAGCTTTTCATCACTTTATTTTTAATTTTATCTCCAACGAAATTACTCCCAGTTTGCTTCAAATGATCAGATTCTTTGTTCTATCATTCCTAGTATTCCCACACACCTGTCTCAACATTCTTATCTCTACAACATCCATCTATATTCATGTAGCCCTTTAATTGCCCATATAGCATAGTTGGTGTAATGTCTTATGAAAATTTCCTTTCAGTTTCATTGTCATTTGGCAGTGATCATGTAGCACTCCGGATGTGTATCTCCACTTCATCCGCACAAATCTTATTTTATTGGAATCCTCCTCTTTTACCCCTCTAGTATTTTGAATGATAAAATCCAAGAGAAAAGAATAAATCACTTTGTGGAAATTAAAGAAGGGAACTCATATCTACACCCACCTCGACTGATTTGCCTTTACCATATCAATTCTGAAAATGGGAAGTGGGCGCGCAAGCAAATTAATCAGTGTAGATCTACATAGTGATTCCTTAAAAAAATAAGAGTAAAAATGTGTTAAAAATATTTTAATTATAAAATATTGGGTATATTGTGTCTCTACACCTTGAGATTTGGGGTTCAAGTGCATCTGACACTAGACTTGTACCAACATCCATACCTATACGGCCATACCCTAGTAACATTGCTTATCTCTAATGAAAAGTCAATACACGTGTATGGTTCTCTCACAGAATACCTCATCATTAGGGCTGCAACATGGGTTCAAGTCAACCTGAACCCGATTGACCCAACTTGAGTTTGGGTTGGGTTGGGTTGTTGTTAAGGTCCTTGGGTGGGCTTAGGGTTGGAAAACACCAATCCAATTTGAAATCGGGTTGGGTTTGGGTTGAGCAAAATTGGGTCAGGTTAGGTTGGGTTGGAACAACCACATGTATTTGGGGTGGGTCGGGTTAGGTTGGGTTGGATCAATCACATGTATTTGGGGTGGGGTGCAGTGGGGTGGGGCGGGTCGGGTTAGGGTTGAATATAGATGAACTTGGGTTGGGTATGCATTGGGCACCTTGGGTTAGAATTTGGGTCAGGTTGTGTTTCGGGTTGGGTTCTCTCGAGGCCAGTTGGACTTGGGTTGACTCTGGGATTCGGGTCTTGAATTATGCTATTCGAGTACCTGAATTCTGAGGCATGACAATCCGAGTAGATTGGTTGCAACACAGACCCAAATCAGGAGAGGATTGACACCATTATATTAGATCAGGCCCATATCCATGCATTGATTAGAATCAAGAGAATGAGAGATCAAGATGTAGTGGATCCGGTCCCACCAGTTCCATGATCAAAAGGGAGCGAGATTATGCAAGGGTGGAAAATAGCGCTGATCGGGTCATTCGGATGTAACAATGACTTAATCGATTTGAGATCCAGGTAAGAATGGATGGAGATGTTTATGATCAAGCTCAAATCTAAATGCAACAATGTCTTGAATGTCTCCAATTGGGGACCATCTACATAAAAGTGAAGATTTGCTAACCAATAATTTTAGATTTATGGAGATCTCCTTATTCAGAATGCAAGCCATAGATACGAATGATCCTGGACCATCAAGGAAACATATCGAGGGTTTTGCTACCTTGACCACTTATAAAAGGAGTACGCAACAAAGAGCTCGAGGCCCACGCAAAACACAATTTATCTTATTTTACATTTACTTTTATGTTTATCTTAACATAGCCTAGCCTTAGCATAGATTGCTACTGTGCCATCGCTTTAGTGGGATTAGATTTGGCTTTCGAAATGTTGGATTAACAGAAGTTTTACGATCAGCTGCCTACGAGACATCAACCTTACTCTTTTACATGGGGAATCAGAACTGACCATTTGTGTTTCATACTCCTCTTTTTTCTTGATCATTGAGGGCCCTTGTTATATTTTGTGTCAGCTTCAGCTTATTTACTTTTTCCTCAGCCTTACCTCGTGCACTGCAGGAGAGCCATTTGTTGATGGAAAGGCTGTTCCATATGAAGAGAAGTACCACACAGATTGGCTCCGGGATCAAAATGTTTCTGAGAATAGGGCAAGCCACAATCATGGGCGTAGGATCCGAGGCAAGTCAAGAACCCTTAGGAGGTAAGAACATATGCAACAGTCTATGAACACCCAATGGTTTGAAGATGCATTCGCCTTCGTTACAATCACCCCCACCACCATCGTTGTCTTAGCCTTTCTCCCAATGGTCTGAAGTCGGGTCATTGTAACAACTATCCTGTAGAATGAAACTGCATGCATAGATGCCGTGGTGGTCTTTTTTGTCTTGGTGGATAGAGACATGACATGACACTGAAAAGTATGCACCCATGGTGAGATATGCATCAGGGCTTATCATGATGATTGGTGGAAATAAGCCCTCCTGTAAATTATGGTTAACTTTAATCCAATGTTTTGATTTCAGTTCACTTATTTTGGTTGTTTCGTGCTATTGATAGGTAAGCGGATCAGGGCGGGCCATAAAGTTCAGAGGCTCTTCCATCTTTTGTTCTATTGTGCCCCAGCACGAACTCTCAGGTAGTTTATCCGTACTGTCTATTTTATTAGTGTCTTAGTGTCGATCACAACTCTCCATATCAGTTTTTGTGGTCTCAGCATATTATCCCGGTTCTGCAAAAAAAAAAAAAAAAAAAAAAAAAAAAAAAAAAAAAAAAAAAAAAAAAAAAACCAAAACTTTTTTCTCTTGTTGTAAGTGCTTTAGGCAAAAAAGTGTTGTGGTCTACCATTTTTCTCTTGAAATCATAAGCAATGAAAAATATCTAATGCAAAAGAACTATCCGAGTTTGCTATCAAGCATTTGATCTCTGTCAATGTGGCACATATGTACGTGTGAACGCTCAGGGAAATCTTCCCTTGGGCTTCCCACTGGCTGTTTGGGTCGGACCGTCTGATGGTTGCATGAGTCGAACGATGGACACACGCACACACACACACATATATATATATATGTGCGGTGATAGATATAAGACTATAATTTACTTAGAGCATAGGTCTTTCATAAACCTAGAATACTGTATGCTTAGTTGATACGGGCAATAACATGTGAAGGCCTAGATTCGAAGTCTATCCAGATCCAGTGAAACCCATAGCTAAGACCTCTATACCCGAACATCGAGGAGGGATTGAGAAGAGAGGTTAATGATTTTAGGTGCTTGGTTGATATGGGCAGTAGCGTATGAAGGCCCAGATTTGAAATCTATCCAGATCTAGTAGAACTCATAGCTAAAACCTCCATACCCGAACCTCGTGGTTGAGAAGAGAAGCTAATAATTATACTTATACTGTTCATAATCCCTCATGCAACATGCTCGTATCCTTGGACATTGAGCCACCGGGGGGGGGGGGGGGGGGGGGGGGATAGTTATGTATGGTTCTGGGTTATATACCACCTTTCACAAGATTGCTAGAATGGCTCGACTGAGCACTGTTATGGAGTCACCACTAGGAAGAAAAAGACTCGAGAATACACAACTGGCTAAAATCCATGGAATTGCCTAAAGATTGGAAAAACTGAAGAATTCTCAACTCAAGTGACTCCTGTTTTGATCTACGCCATAGATTCTGGGTAAGGATCTCTGTTATGGAAAACGAATAGGTTATACACCCTTTTACCACTCGTGTGAAATACAGTCTCTACTTTGCCAGGCTGTACGCTTTCAAAAGGGATTCAAAGAATTTCCAGTAAAATATTAAGCTTTAGATGTCTAAACCATAAAAGATAAAATGAAAACAAAATGGTGATGGTCTGTTATGGAAAATGAATAAGTTATACACCCTTTTACCACTCGTGTGAAATACAGTCTCTACTTTGCCAGGCTGTACGCTTTCAAAAGGGATTCAAAGAATTTCCAGTAAAATATTAAGCTTTAGATGTCTAAACCATAAAAGATAAAATGAAAACAAAGGTAGAAAAAGGGCTTTCCGATAGAAGCACGAAAAAGAAAAAGAACACAGTTTTTGGTTCCTCCTTTAAGTCACGTGTTCTGATATAGAAGATCCTTAAGAGAGGCAACTGTAGAGCATACTTTATGTGATCTTGGAGTAGAGCCTATTACATCAGGTGTTCAAAGCAATGGGGTTGGAATGTACAGACTGGAAAAGGACAGATTGAGAATACAATTGGCTTTGAAATTGAAATGGAATAGAAGAAATTGAAAGACTAGAAGGGATCGAGAGAATAGAGAGTCAAAGTCTTTGTCTGAACTCTCTTTTGGCTCCTCCCTTGAATTGTGAGTACGGGGTCCTTTTTATAGGCAATTGGGGAGGGACACGTAAGGCTAGATGGTTAAGTTCAATTTTCCCAAGCCTTGAGCTTTAGCATCAATGCCAGGCTCGGGCAAACCGAACCAGTACTGAAGAGATTAAGAGCAACCAAAGCCTGGGACAAAGCCAAGAGTGTGCTGATTCGCTGGAGCGTGCTGATTGGGCGAGCGAACGAATAAAAATCCTCCACAAGCCTCCGGTTGGCCGGCGATGGCAATGCCAACTTTGCACAAAGCTGGCACTTCAGCGCAAATCTGGCACTCATCTGGCTCAATCTGGACCATTGGTTGCCTTCCTATGGGGATTTTAGCCATGTGTACTTGCTTGGATCGAGGGCCACCAAAGTTACAAAGTCATGTGGTCTTGTTTTGATTAGTGGGGTGTCTACAATACGAGATGTGTAATATTGATCTAGTGTCATTTACAATGGGTTAGCCATATGTTGGAAATCTTTACCATTACAATCAGATGGTTTTAGCCATCCATTGGTGAAGCTTTTATCATTGAATGTCAACTGCTAGATGGTTCAGACCTTGTTCACGTTTACCACATGTAATTTCTGGGTTCTGCTCATCTCACATCTCAATCTGGTATCTTTGATTAATTTGTGATTTTAGGCCTTCATGGGGACATTAGCAATATCCTCCCATCTTTTGAATGACATGTGAGAAACCTAATTATCTATCTGGTGGTCCATTCATCGTGCCATTGGGAGTAAGCCGTGGTACAATGTGCATACTGATTGATGATCCTAACCCTTTTGAATGAGGGCAATTTTTCTCTGACCTTCCATTTTTTATGAATCATATATCGCATTCGTAGAATCATCAAACTAAAGTGCTACTTTGGAATTATGAGCAGTATAGTGGGATTTATTAAATAGATGTTTCAAGATGATGATTGGACCTACTTTGCTTCTCCGTTCAATCTCGACTGTCCATTATCCATGATATTGATCGAATGTTCAGGATCATCTGGTTGATGTGATTTTTGCCCCATGGGTTGCTCCTATTCGTATGAATGAATGGACGGTCCAAATAGATGATCGGTTTTCCCGCAGGTCGCTTAATAGCTTTGAGGACGTGCTAATCTCTCCATGAAGGTGGGAACGTTGGACGGTCTGTTTATAGTACTATTGGGACTAAGCATGGTGCAATATTCACACTGACTGAATGATCCTAACCCTTCGAATAGGGATCTTTTGTAACCGTTCATTTTTTATGAGCCATATTGCATCGCATGTTTATAATCATCAAACCAAAGTGCTACTTTGGAATCATGAGCAATACAAAAGTGGATCTGTCGAATAGATGTTTCAAGATGATGATTGGACCTAATTTGTTTCTCTGCTCAATCTCGACCGTCTGTTATCCATGGTATTGATTAGATGTTTAGGATAATCCGGTTTATGTGATTTTTGCCTCATAGTTGCTCCTATTTATATGAATGGACAGATGATCCAAATAGATGATCAGTTGTCCCATGCGTCATTTAATAGCTTTAGGAATGTGCTAACCACCCCATGAATGTGAGGACATTGGCATTACCCTATATATATATATAGTAAGAACTTTATAAAAGTATTTTTTGTTTGGACCTTCTGCTCTAACTTGGAGAGCAATTTATAACAATGTTCGGTCCAAATTCCTCACCTTTTTCCTCGATGCAGCTCTGAGTACTGGTGGCGGCCCCCAATTTTGAATGCAGCATTAGCATTTTAATATTCCATGCTTAACGAGAAGAAAGTTCTATTATCTTCCAAACTTGTGCATCTCTGTCAGGTATCATCTCATTTGACCGTTCTCTGCATCGTGTGCATTTCTTGCAGAAGACAGAAGCGAGACCTTTCCACAATTGAGGAATTATAGGGGATCCAGAAATGATGCTTTCCACAGTATATTCAGGTTTTCAGTTCTGACAAATGGGTCTCATAATTTGGTAATCCACACCATCGGTCTATTGCATTCCATTGTGGATTGACCATGCCCCAAAATCCTCCCACACCTGATGAACCGAGCTAGTGAAGTTGGGTTGAATACAAACAGTTGCCGGGTTTCTCTTATTAACAATATTTGCACACCAGAAACCGAAAGCTTAGGATTATCCTATTGAGGATGGTTTTAGGACATCATCCAGCTGCAGTGGGGTCATAACATACCAATGTTTTGGATTACTAAACTGTGGGCCCCACTTTTCTGAACTAAAAACCAGAATGTACTGTGCAAAGCCTCTGATCCAGGATCCTGTAATTCCTATCGAGGACACCTTTAGGGCAGGATCCATCCATGGTGGGTCATAACAGATGAATGTTTTAGATTACCAAAGTGTGGGCCCCACTTATCATAACTAAAAACCCGAATGCACTGTGCAAAGCTTCTGATCCAGCAGCAAAGTCTGTTGACCTTTCCTCCTTTTTGGTGTAGTTTTTGGGCTGTATTTTTTCCTTGCCTGTTGGCAGTTTTTAAAAAAATAAATTTCATGTTACATCTGAAAATAAAATAAAAAATCATGGTTTTGGTGAGCTGTCCACGTTGCAAGAAAGGGTCAATTCAATTTTATCAAGTGCTGAATTTTCTATAAATAGGAGATGATGAAGCGGCCAATCATTATAATATGCCACTGGTTGAGAGTCCCTATCCGTCCGTCATCATCATCACTTCCAAGAGAACTCTTTCCTACCCCTGCTATTTCAGTTAATTCCAAAATGACCAACATGCCCTCATGAACTTGTGGGCCTTCTGAGTGAACAGTGGATACATTCATGTGACTCGCACCATTTAAATCCATGAGTTGGCAGGTTCCACAATCCTTGA
Source organism: Magnolia officinalis (assembly GCA_021015155.1). Taxonomy (NCBI): domain Eukaryota; kingdom Viridiplantae; phylum Streptophyta; class Magnoliopsida; order Magnoliales; family Magnoliaceae; genus Magnolia; species Magnolia officinalis. The sequence continues at coordinate 3,603,178 of JAJHSJ010000014.1, forward strand.
AAAATCTTTTATGTAAACTGCAATTTGTGAGTTGTGATTCAAGAGCCAGGCACAAACGCATTCCGAATTTCTGTGTCATGTTTTAGAATTCCAATGTTGTAACGTTAATCAACATGTTTCTACTTCATCTGTTCATCTTAATTTGAACCATAAGTTGAAAACCCAAAAACTTGACTCGATGTTCTGCTGGGTCAGGCTGACTGGAAGACTCGACCTCACTCGACTTGACACTTGATGATTATAAATTAAAATATTATGAATACAAAACAGAAAACCTTTCTTCAAACCACTACACAACGCATTGAATAAAGCCTGTTTCTCCCTCTGTCCAAGGTTGTGGGTTTGATTTCCTCCCTCTCCAAAATGTTTTATTAATAATCACAACATACGTACTGAGTGATGCGGTTTGAGTCTTTCTGAGTGATTGAGTTGACTTCACAAGTCTTTCTGAGTTGCTCGAGGTCAACCCAACACCGAGTTTCTAAGTGACTTGGCTCAAAATCTCGTCGAGTGGAGTTGACTCGGCTGAGTTTCGAGTTTAGTCTTTCTGAGTGGCCGGCTTGGCATGACGAGTCTTTCTGAGTTGTTAAGTCAAGCCCAACACTGAGTTTCCCAGTGACTCGGCTTGCTAAGTTTGAAGGTCGAGTCAGCAAGCTTTAGAGCTATGATCTGTACCATCATCCTCAATGCACTACAAGCTATTCAAGATCGTTGCTCATTTTGTGCTTCCCTTCCGTTGTTTATGCCACAGTCAATTGCGATCTTCATCCCTCTTATTGTAGAACCTTCCAATCTACAGCATTAGAGGAGCCTTCTTGTACGAAAGACCAGAGTATTGGCGGGATGTAGTTAGACTTTGGGGTGTGTTTGGATGCTCCAATGTCTCAGTAGAGTAAACCTCCTCCGCTTCTGAGTTGATTTATCGCAATTCAATTCAATTCAATTGATCATCCGTACGCTCCCTTAATTGGGTGATGATCTTCATAGAATGCATTTTGTCGTGAAACTTTTGAAGAGTTTGTACATTTTCTAGAAACTTGACGTTCTCAGGCATCATGAAAGCTAAGCATTTTGACCAAGGTGACTCATCTGATATGACCAGGATGGCACCATTTCTACCATGGCTGAACTCCCGTAGAATTCGAGATGAAAAACCTTGTACAGCTTCAACGTATAATAATATTCCGTCGCCGATGAAAAAAGGGTTCAATTCTCCCAAATCGTCCTCTCTCTCTCTCTCTCTCTCTCTCCCCTATTCTCTTCATCGCATGCAGTATGGTAATCTAGAACACATAAGCGCGCCCTTTTCAGAAATCAATGCATTTTCATATTGGGTTTTGCAATCGAAGAGACATTGGTGAGACATCGGTGTTTGTATAAAGATTGATTTTGATTTCATCAAGTGGCAGATTTGTGCGCGTGTGTGATGATGATGATGACGACAACGATGACAGTGACATCAATGTAGTAGTATTTATTATTATTGTTATATCTTGCTGGTAGAGCAGTTGGATCCAGTCTGCTGCTGATGGAACTCTTCACAACCCAAATGCCACTTCAGATTAATAAAATCCTCACTCTAAACAATGGATTTATTTATGGAAAGAATTTCGAAATATCCAACGATTACCTTAGACAGGCTTTTGGGCCTTTTACAGGTATGTGCAGATTCACTCATCTGACTCTCCTTCCCATTACAGCCACGGATCGCGGCATCTGCACAACTTGAAAATCCATCTGCACACCTTGAAAATCTCTCTCTCTCTCTCTCTCTCTCTCTCTCTCTCTCTCTCTCTCTCTCTCTCTCTCTCTCTCTCTCTCTCTCTGTTATGTACAATGATGTTTGAAAATGCTAACCTATGCTCCCCTGTGCCGCTGTCTCGGACTGTTTTTGTACAGATCATTGACGGAGTTCTTGTAAAGGGCAGTGTCGGAGTGGTAGCTCGACAATGCGGTTGTGGGTGAATGGATGCGGGGCCTTTGACCATAGTGGCGGAGTCCGTTATCTTTTTTTGCGTCTTTTCTGGTGTCGTCCTTGCCGTCTTCATTTGCTATGGCTGCTGGGGAATGGGGCTGGTGTCTTTGATCAGGGTGGCGGTGACCGTGGCCGTTCTCCTTAGCCGTGGTTTTTCTCTCATCATCTTCATTTGCTGCGGTTGCGGGCACGCGGAGCCGGTGTCTGTGACCACGACGGTCGCCTCCATTCTCTTTCACTGCGGCCTTTGTCACTTCCTCATCTTTGCAGGTCTCGACCCCTACCGTGTAAACAAAGGGCCCAGACGGCATGTCATCCACCATGTCTTGAAGTGGCTCCAGAATTTTGACAATGGTGCTCATGGTGGGCCGCGATTTCGGTGGTGACTCAGACACTGATAAGCCAATACGGCTGCCTTCTGGGCGGCCTTGTGGGAGTATTGGCCATCAAGCTTCGGGTCCATTATCCGGTCGAGCTTTCGAGCGTCATTCAGCTTAGGCCTGGCCCACTCAACTAGATTTTGTTCTCCTCTTGGACGGCTCTTATCCATGGACCGCCTTCCCGTCAGTATTTCCAGGAGGACGACCCCGAAGCTGTAGACATCGCTCTTTGCTGTTAGATGGCCTGTGAAATTGGAGAAAAATAATGGCTATGATTTAGTGAAAATGAAATACGAAATCCACTTTTCCCCCCAAAAAATAAAAATTCTGTTCGATTCAAGTAATAGAAATTTGAGGTACTTTCAGACATGCTGAAAACCATCATAAGAATAGCCATTACCTGTCATGACATATTCGGGTGCGGCGTAGCCCTGCGTCCCCATGACCCGAGTCGATACGTGGGTGTCATCTCCTTCGGGACCGTCTTTTGCTAGACCGAAATCTGAGAGCTTAGCAGCATAATCCTGAAATTAGATAGGAGAATCCATTAATGATTTTTGCAGCATTTTTCCATTTCCTGAGCAATTATAAGATGGACCGTTTATTTCAATAAATTTCATGAAATTTGAATAGATAGTAAGTAATAATACTCCTAGTTGCACTGGGAGACTTGAATTATCCGACCCATTGGTAAGTTGGCCTTCCTTTTTATAATCATCCATTTTCTAGGCCACTGATATATGGTTATATGCATCATCCCATCAGGCTGTTGGTTTGTAGAAATGGGATCCATGCTACAGTGATCCAGATCATTGATGTGATGGGCCACATTGTAAATCATTATCCTTTCTCCCCTGAATGTTGGACCATTGCTGCCTTTTTTAACCATATATTTGCAGGTCACTGATCTAAGGTTTTGATAGTAAGTAATAATACTCCCTAGTTGCACTGGTCCATCTACAAGAGGGGCCATCAAATTAACATCCAGGCCCACTGAACACTGGGGCCCACTTCCAACTCTAAGGGTCTAAGATGATACACATTGGCGGGCCGGGTGGGTATAGCGCATAATTTTAAGACTCAGTAGGAACTCAGTTGAGTTGTGGTCAGCTCAGTCACCCCGAGTCGCCCCCTATTTTCACTTCCCACTCTTGGGTTGGGTCCAATCAGTCCGAGTCGACTCTGGCACTCATCGGAGTCTTTAAACCCTTGGTTTTGTGGGCCCAGATGCTCAACTAAATTGCAAGGTAGAGAAATGAGAAGCTTACCGAATCCAACAAGATGTTGGAAGCTTTAAAATCGCGGTAGATAACGGGTTTCTCCGCTTCGTGCAGGAAAACGAGGCCCTTGGCGGCTCCGACCGCTATTTTCAGACGTGCTGGCCATGGCAATGAAGCTGAAAATCCTGCATGAATAAGGAGATTAGACAAAATCCTCTTATTTTCATGGAAACATAGACAATTAGAGCTTGAAATGATAGGAATGCCTGTGGGCCCAGCCGGGCGGCCGAGCTGAGGCTTGTTCAAGGCAAGCCAATGAAATAAGGAGCAGGCCTGGCCCACTCTTCTAACTAATGAATCAGGTGGGCCTGGCCTGGCCCATTAGCCAGCACCCAAACCAATCACCTTGAAGGAGGCCTATATGTTGGGTCATTAGGCATCTTTGGACCATGGCCTAGATACATCGCTATTGGGCCTGCAATGGCCCAGATCAAAGCAACATTGACCCAATGCTAACATCCAATGGTTGGATGATAAGTTACTGGCTAACCAACGGATAACTTTGAACACCTCATGTGCGTGCAAAATCCAACCCGTCCAATAGGTTGGGCCCACCATGGGGAACAGGTTTTTTTTAATTTAAAAATCATCCCCTTCCACTCATCAGGCAGACACCACTTGTATTTTGTTATTTTTCAGTGGCTATGCATTATTTTCTATGGTGTGGCCCATGCGGCTAATTCTTCACGAGACGATCCTCATTGTGGGGCCAACCTATTGTACGGTTTAGATTTCGCATACACATGATAGGTTTGAAGTTATCTGCTTGCTGGACGGAAACTACAATAGTCCAGCTGGTTGGATGTGACCATTTCTTAATTTCTGTTAAGCTGTTGACTTGGGTTCTTCAATCTCACTTAAAGAGAACTAATCAACTAAGCCGGCTGCATGTAAACTTAGCATGCAGCCCCCCTCTTTCCTGCTAATATCACCCTTCTCTATCACATCTGAGCCATTCAAACCGTGGGCCTCTCTATGAAGATCACCAGGTCCATTCATTAAATGGGCCAAACCATCAAAATAGATGGACAGTCAATGGTCTTGATTCGACGTGTAGGTACAGCCCACCTAACAAGCAGATCCACTTGATCTTGGGGACAGATGATCTTCATGGTGGGGCCCATCTTTTGCACAGTTCGGATTTCCTACACATGTGACACGTTGGCGAGAAAAATAAGGAGGGCAATTTGGTAATCACAAGCAAAGGAATCTCTTTGACTGGTTCTCGCTCATTGTTGGATTTTGAAAGTTTCAACCTACTTTCTTACCAAACAGACCAGCAAGCTGTCATCCTCTAACCCTTTTTACACCTTTATTCCTAAAATGCCCCTGGACTAAAATACCCCTAATGAATATCCCGGCGCACTCACTCTACCAATCATTTTAAGACTTTGACGAGTCTCGCTCGACTCGTCCGAGTCAACTCAGACTCAGTCACTCCCAATGCAATTCGATGCCGGAGTCATCCCCGGCTCGACTAGTGATCGAAACTAGTCGACCCGAGTCCTCCCCGGCTCGACTAGTGATTGAACTAGTAATGTATTCGATGCCGGGTCCTCGACTAATGACTCGAGTCATCCCAATTCAATGCTGAGTCACCGAGTCATTTAACCATGATTCAGCCCCTACATTGACTCGTTTAAGTAGTAATCTACACACCCATGTTACAAATGGTGTAACAATGCTACCGATACGGCACGACACGGCCGACACATTCCGATACACAAACATAAAAAAATGTTATGAAAATATGCGACGGCGATAGTAAATTATGGTATTTTAATGGCCAGAAAGTTACGTACTTTTGAAAAGATGATGCTCCAAGCTACCGCGCGACATGTATTCGTATACTAAGACCCGGTGCTCATCCTCGCAGCAGTATCCGATCAGCTTCACGAGGTGTTGGTGTCGCAATTGCCCGAGAAAAATCACTTCCGCCTGCGAAAAATAACAAAATAAGTCTTAAAAACTTATAATTCAATGGACAAACATTAAAAAACCGGCGAACCGGCAGTAAGGGAATTATGGTAATTCTCACCAGCCACTCCCTATGGCCTTGTGAACCCTCCAGGTCCAATATCTTGACAGCCACAGGCTGAGCCTTGAGACCGGGTCGGACCTTGTCGTCGACGAAACCCTTGTGGACGGGCCCGAACCCACCCTCGCCGAGGAAATTGCTCGACGAGAAGTTTTGGGTGATTAGCCTAAGCTCGCTTAAGTTGAAGACGTAGAGGTTCGAGCCGATGAGAGAGAGGGAGAGGTCTTCGGGAGAGAGCGGCGACGCCGGGTTGCTTAGGTCTGAGAAGGATAGCCTCTGGAAAGAGGATTGTTTAGCCACGACCCGCTTTTTAGTCGGAAGCGGGTCGGGCTTCAATGATGGATCATTGGCAACTCCCAAGCAACATGGAAGTAAAGATCCCCATGCAATCTTGGGGGACATTTTGATAAGATGTGAGGTTGTCGCGAAAAGCAGGTGTCAGAAGAATATCAGATCAAATCAATGGTTGCTATTTAATTTGGGGTGTGTCGAGGTGCAACTGTCAGACGTTGAGCTTGAAAAAAAAAAGAAAATCACTGGCACCAACAAACAGATTTTGGTGGTGGAAATGCTTATAAAACTAGAAAATAGGGTGCGATGATGGGTAGAGAAGGGAAATAGGCAATGTCCTGCTGCTTGATTGGTGGTGGAACTGCTTATCAAATCTCAAATACCCAAATGATGAATTGGAGCAGCGTCAGACCCAATTCAATCAAAAACTCAAAAAAACACAATAAATGATCTCTAGAGAAGCGAAAGATGGGTTACTTCTCGTCGAAGCCGAAGAAGAAAAGACAGTCCGGTGATGTTTAGAGAAATAGAAGAATCAGGGAAAAATTAAAGATTTGATTTGCGGCGGCAGAAATGTCCGGCACCCAAAGTATACTTTCACGACGGATCCAATCGATCATAGAACACGAAAAAACGAAGTTGGACAGTGCTTAGAAAAGAAGAGCTATGCCACGTCTCATCATAAGAAGAGGTGGTGATTTGATTGAGTGGTGGAGATGGGTTTTGAATTTGAAGACTTAAAAGATGGCTTTGGTTCAAATAATTCAATCCTCACCAACCACCCTACCTTCTCTCTAAATAATGGAAATGGAATGCATGTGTATTAATTTAAGAAAATCTTGGATCTCAATGTCTCCTTGGACATTGAAATTCCATGTTTGTCCCTTGACTTTTTATATGACTAAAATGCCCTTGCAAACGTGTTTACTTTTCGAGGACTTTTAAGGAGTAAAAAAATAATATTATACTCGGTTTTACTTAGAATATGTCAGAAAAGGAAGCGCGATTTGGCTGCGACGGGTGGAAGCGGATTGTGTACTGAGCGTACCGAGTAAAATCTGTGGGCCCCACCGCTTCATCTACGCCGTTCGCCGTTTTACCAGCTCATTTTAGGGCATAAAAGCAGAATTTAAATATATCCCAAGCTCAAGTGGACCACATCACAAGAAACAGGGTGAGTTGAATACCTACCGTTGAAATCCTCTTGGGGGCCACAGAAATTTTGGATCAAGCTGATGATTGTGTTTTCCCTTCATCTATGTTTGTGTGACCTTATGAACGGGTTGGATGAAAAATAGACATCACTGTGGGCCATAGAAAGGTTTCAACGGTGGAGATCATTATTCCCATTGTTTATTATGGTGTGGTCCAATTGATCTTTGGATATGCTTCAATTTCGATGTCATGCCATAAATTGGTCTGAAATAACGGATAGACGGCGTGGATAAGACATATAAATATATAGTGGGCCCCACAAAGTTTACTCAGTACCCAATCCTCTTGGGATGGGTGGGACCCACCCTTACTGTAGGCCCCCCTATGTTTATGCACCGTATATCCACGCCATTTTAATGTTTTTACAGATTATTTTAAAGGAATCGTCCCGTAAATTAAGCATATAAAAATTTCTGGTGGACCATATAACAGGAAAGAGGGACCATTGAACCGGTTGTTAATGGTCCACCATAATGTTTATTGACTATCGAACCGGTTGATAAAGTCACACAGACATGGATGAAAGTAAAAAAAAACAAATATCGTCTTCATCTAAAGCTTTTGTGGCCCACAAAAAGTTTTTAATGATTAATAATTACTGTTTTATTGTGGTGTGGTCCACATGAAATTTTTTATCTGCTTCATTTTTGGGACCATTCTCTAAAATAAGGTGGAAAAACAGATGGACGGCGTGGATATAAGGTGGGCCACAATTCACAAAAGAAACGGACGGATGAAAAACTTCTAGCAAGGTTCAGTAAGATGCCTCTTTCCAACAAGGTGTCCCCCATGGCACAAAAGATCTGGATTGTTCATCAGATGCGATGGATGGTCCACTGCTTGATGAGATTCGGATCGTTCATCATATTCCATGAAGGCCCACTTCTTGAAAAATCCATCTGAATGGACAGCAGCCCACGTTGGAGGGTAAAGATTCTCCAATCAGTGTCATACTTGAGCTACCGTACATCCACTGAATTTTTCCACCTTATGAACGATCTGGATCTCATGCATGTTTGCCTCATGGGCGGTTTCTAATACCAATAACTGTTAGATAAACCGTTATCCAGCTTTAGACGTTATCACGCCTCCAGTCTATGATATATAGATGCTGGTGGGTGCCGTGGTGCCCACCTTAACCACGTGTTTTATATCCACATCGTTCATGATTTGTTTTTTCGTCATGCTCTGAATATTGGCATTCGAATACAGAAACTCATCCTGAGTTATTGGGTGTAAACCTAGTAAAAAATATATGTAAGTTTTCAAGTATCCTGGCAGTTTAGTTATCACTCACCTATCATTGAAGAACGTAGGGTTTTAAATTAACGGCATAAAAAATAATTAAATATAGAAATATATGACTAATATTTAAAATGTATAATTTTAAAAGTGATGTCCATACAAATAAGGGTCATACAACTCACACTAAATATTTTACAAAACAATCTATGAAGTCCACTGAATTGGGGAATCTAAAATATATATTCTCAAAATTTACAAAAAACAGAGAAGCGAGTCATTCCACTCAAGCTTGCCCATCCGGTAACTTGAAGTATGGACCACCATCAACATGATCCAATATATCACGTCTAATGTGTTGATTTCGGTGGTACATGCATTAACTTTAATACTCTGTTCTTTTAAACGGTGGGTTCCACCGTTATATATGATGTGGCCCACATGAGCTTTGGATAACCCTCATTTTTGGGCACATGCCCTAACCTTGTCCGGCAAAACTAATGAACGGTGTGGATCTATCACATCATTTTTGTGGAGCCCACTTTCAAAAAAAAAAAAACAAAGCAAGTGACGTGCTAACGCACGTCATCCACAAACCAGCCCTCTCCTCCACGACTTCCTCTCTTTCCACTTCTCCGCGGGACGGTTGCGGATGGGAACCCATCACCCATGATTGCCATTAGGGCTGAAAGTCGGGCGGGTTGGGTCGGGTTGGTGCTCAACCCTAACCCAACCCAAGGTTCCTATACCTCAACCCTAACCCAACCCAACCCAATCTCGGGTTGGGAATTCTCAACCCAAGCCGAACCCAAGCGGGCTCGGTCGGGTTGATCGGGTTGGTCGGGTATATACGTGTTAATATTTTTGTTATTACATTAGTTTATTATATTTCAATATATGACTTATTTTTTGTATCTATAATTTTATTAATTATATATGTGATTATTCATTATAAAGAACTTCATTTTTTTCTTAAAAAAAAACAAGCTAAAATACAAGGCAACTACTCCTTTAAAAGTCATGTAGCATAACACAAAGTCTATTTGGGAGAGAGAAATCTGACATATCTTGTTAGCTTGATTCCTTGGAAATGACGTGGACAAATTAGACTGGACATTACTAGTGTGCACAAACGATCCATGCTCAATTATAATTTATAAGTAACTTATATATTGATCGGGTTCGGCTTGGGTCGGGCAACCCAAGACCTCAACCCGAGCCCAACCCAAGTTTTATCGGGTTGGTGTTTGTATATATAGCCCAAGCTTAAGATCGGACCCGAAATATCCTGCCCGAGCCCAACCCAATGTCGGGTCGGTCGGGTTGAACTCGCCCAACTTTTAGCCCTAATTGACATCATCATGGTGGGACTCAGTCCTCAATCTAAACTTTTCATTAAACTCAGAACCCACCAACTCACCTGACATCATTTTTATACCCTATTTCTCATGCTATCGAGAGAAAACCATAGAGAAAATCTATGAGAAGAAAAAGAGAGCTCAAGAGAAGAGAGAGTATCCGTGAGGGTTCAACATCGAGTTCAGAGTTGATCAATTCAAGCTAGTACACGTAGAAATAAGCATCGCTTCAGATTATTTTCCTCCCATCACACAATTTTTCCATAGCAGGTAGGTGATCAATCCCTATTGAAAGATTCATAAGAAATTGCCTTATATAATCTAGACATTGAAAGATTCATAAGTAATTCCCTATTGAAGGATATTCTTTATTTGATTACTGAACCAATGCAAATATTATTATTATTATTATTTGCATTTGATATTATTTAGTAGTGATGATGAATATTTATTATGTGAACAATTATTTTTTTATGCAATTATTCTTACGGGTGCTTTGCCCTAAAAGGATCACTATATTATTTGTCATGGGTGCTTTGATATTATTTGTTACAATGTTTCCTTATAAGTTAGATGCATCGTATGTGAACAATTATTCTTTTATGCAATGATTCTTACGGGTGCACTGCCCAGGGTCATTCCCGAAATGATCAGCACGACACAGGTGCTCTGCTCAAGGTCATTCCCAAAAGGATCGGCACGGGTGCTCTGCCCTGGGTGATTCCCTAAAAAGATCAGTACACACGGGTGCACTGCCCCGTGCTTTTGTTCCTAAAAGGTTATACTGGTGCTCTGCTAAGGATCATACCCTGAAAGGATCAACACCGATGCTCTGCCGTGGGTCATCCCCTAAAAGGATCAGCACACATGAGTGTTTTGGCCACCGCAAATCTTATTATTTATAGAAAAGCTATGTCAAACAATTTATTCATTTCATATTCATGAATGTCAAATTATTTACTATGATTTTACATCCAATGTTCGTCTTATTTTGATTAATATGTCGAGATTAAATTTGGTAATATTTGTGAGATTTTCAACTCAGGATTGATGTGATTCTATTGAGTTGTCAACTCATTATGTTTTAACCGTTTCAGGTTATGAATATTTTGAAGATGTAGGGTACTACTATTAGTAGTGGAGCGTGGAATGTGGTTAGATGCACGTGGCATGTCATTCTACATAGGATAAATTTTATTTTATTTTAGAACTTTGAATGTAGTAATGTTTGGCTTGATTTTCTTACTTCAAGTTAAGTTAAATAATTATGCATCGATGTAATAAAAAATTATGTAATTAGTTATTTTAGTTTGTGTTTGGATTTTAAAGTGTTGGGCTATGGTGTGAAGAAAAAAAAGAAGAAAATGCATATGAAATTGTCATACCTTATTATTATTTATTATTTATTATTTTTATTTTATATAGGTCACGGGTCTGAAATTCGGGTCCTGTACACCTTATTCGGGTACCCGAATTTTGGGGCGTGACATTAATAGTATTATCTGGTTGATATTTTAAAACACCATCCTAAGTAGAAGTGAATAGTTAACCTAGTATATAATTTTTTAAATCATACATGTTATCAACACAATCAAGCCCATGTAATGATGGCTTAATAAAACAAACAATTTCATATATAATCCTTTTAGGTGCATGAATGCTATAGTATGTTTATACATGATTATTATAATCCAACACTTCTTCAACAAGTGACTTCAAAGCATATTTCACAGAATGTCAACAGTCCTTTATCATATAACTTCAACAACTTTCGCAAATTACCCATCATAGCAAGTGACATGATATGCATGATTAGTCAAATAATTATTAATTTCACTTCAAGTAGCAATTTAGTGAATGTAAGATACTGCCATTGTATCATGAGTTTATGCTTGAATCAAAAGGTTCGATGTGATCATAACGGCTCTTCACGTGTGTCCCTTGATATATTTTAGAGTTTATCACCCAAGGACGATCACAAATAATGTAAGTGTCATCACCCAAATACAAAATGTGACGAAATCATGACATCAATTCCATTTAACAATATGATAAGCCTGTGGCCTTCGCTAGTACTCAATGGTCATTACGTGAAAGCTCATCACTCAAATTTATGCCTATTAATAAGGCCACACATACCTGGATGAAGGAAAAACGTAAATATTAGCTTGATCCAAAACTTTCATAGCTCTCAAGAAGTTTTTAATGATATGCGTTCAATCACCACGGTTTCCAATGGTATGGTCCACTTAAGCTATTGATTTGCTTATTTTTTATCATGTCCTAAAATGAGCTGAAAAAAATGGATGGATGTACCAGATAAAACACATGCATCATGGTGGCCCCACATAGCCCAACATCACCTAGCTGGGTGGTGTTGAGGTCACCACCCAATCCGGAAACGCCACTACAGTGGCAATAATATCCTAATCCAACGGCAAATAAAACACTTATAACGTCAACTGGATGCATCCAATGGCTGGGATCCACTGCTACAGCAGGGTCAAAACTGCCACACAAAGTCTGATGGCTTTATAAGCATGCACTCATAGACTGTACATCTGGCACGCAAATAAGTCAATCCAAACCATCCACATTGTGGGCCCTACTGTAGATTGGCCACTATCCGAAAACCAGATTGATTGGATGATCATAACCTGTGATCAATGGACATCTCTTTGTCGAGAACTACGGCCATGGTGTATATTTTATTTAACAGCCTCATTAGATGTCCATCGGCATTCAGCTAATCACAGATTCAACCTTTCCAAGCATGCCCACCACTTGAACTGCTTAGATCATATTGTGTAATATAGCACACAGCACCTGCGCACGGTGTGCTAGCTACTTGGAAAAGATCCATGGCCCCATCATGATGTATGTGTTTTATCCGCTCCTTCCATCCATTTTTTCAGCTTATTTTACGACATGACCCAAAAATAAGCAGATTAAAAGATTAAGTGATCCAAATATCAGGTGGACTACACTACATGACACATTGGAGACTGAAAGCCACCATTAAAAACTTTCTAATGCCCACTGTAATGTTTATTTGCCATCCAGTCTATCATAGGGTACGTGGAAAAATACAAATATCAGCTTAATCCAAAACTTTTGTAACCCTAGGAAAATTTTAATGGTGGTCAATCCTATGGTTTTCTTTAGCATGATCCATTTAAGATTTGGATCAACCTCAATTTTCGACTTATGCCCTAAAATAAGCTAGAAAAATGGATAGATGTCTGTCCATAAAAAATATAAATTATGAAGGGCTACAAAGTTTTCCTACCGGCAGAGTGCATAATTCTATACTCAAGTTCACCTGCGCACGTGCGCACCTTTGTACACATGTCATGAGTGTCTAATCCAAACGGTCCATGTGATACGGAATCCCATGAAACACCAAGGTATAAATTTTTACCCTGATTTAACAATTTGGTGGGCCGTAGGAAAGATAAATGCAAATCAAGGGAGGAAATTGTTTTCATTTTTCATGGCCCATAAAAGTTTTGGATCAAAGTAAAAATTGGCCCCATAATTTCACGAGGTGTTGCTTCACGTTGACTGTTCGGAATTTAGAATCACATCACATATAATAAGTTCTCAAAAAAGTCTGCATGAGCTCCGCACGAACTAGTTCGCAGCTGAGTGTATATATATATATATATATATACACACACACGCCAGAGGTATATTTTTAATTATATTTTCTGCTGATTATATATAGAAATTTTCTTTTTGATGTAATGTAATTGGACAACATTATTAAAGACTTTTAATGGGGCAGTGCTTATAAAGTCAATAATGAAATATACCAATCATGACCCAGGAAAATAAGAAATAACTATTTGTAGCTAGGGGAGGATCCGGAGTAGTACCATTTACAAGAGCTTGAGTATCATACTTCACCCGAGCATCGGAGTTTCCTCCGTTGAACTTTAAACCCTGCACGTGATAGAACACGTGTTTAAAATACCCAAAAGTGAAAATAGGGAGAATTTCACGTGGGATTTCGGACACAACGGCAATTGAGAGAGGGGACGCATATTTCCAACTTAGGTGTGGCCCACCGTGATGTTTGTGAGAAATCCACTCCGTCCATCTGTTTTTTGAACTCATTTTAGGGCTTCAGATCAAATTTTAGTAGGATCCAAGACTTAAATGGGCCCCACTAACGGAAAAGGTGGGTGGGAAATTCCTACCGTTGAAACCTCCCCAGGGTCAACAGTGATGTTTAAATGCCATCCATACCGTTTATAACGTCATTCCTACTGGGATAAACAGAAAAACACAAATAATATATTGATTCAAACCTTCTATGGCTCCACGAATATCTCAACTGTGGACATTCAATCCTCACCTTTTTAGCACATTTGATTATTGGATTCGGCTCATTTTTAATCTCACGTCCTAAAATGATCTCACAAAATGAATGGACGGGGTGGATTTCTTACAAACATCACGATGGTTCTTACCTAGTTGCCAGCTGAGGAACTTACCGCCAGAGACTTTCTCAGGATATCCGCGTCCTTGATAGGGGCAATTTAGTCATTTGGAAGGGTAGATCGAGCCCGTTTCTAGAACTTGACCACGCCTCATGTGTTGATGACACGAAAGATCATGAAAAATGACAAAATTAACCTTATATTTGAAATTGCGTAGAAGGACAATAGAGCTTAGAAGGTTCTATGGGCCCATTTCATGGGATCTTGTTTCTAGATGTAGGTCAGCCATCGTTGTTAACATGATATATATGCTTGGCTCATCCGTGGCGGTGTGTGCAAGTGGGCCATGCAATTGAGACTTAGCATCAAAATCTATTTTATAATAAAATGAAAATGCGAACAAATGTGCTTGTTAAATGCAGGGCTTATGGTGAAAAGTAAAAATTTATAAATATATAAAATTATAATTTTACCGATTTTACATTAAATTCACATCGAACAAGCAGCCATGTCACCTTATCGTTGGATTATGTTAAGCATATTTGGATTGTGAATTACAATAATAATTTGTTATAAAAGTATAATGATTATAAATTATAATATATGTCTCTTAAAAATAAATAATTTGATCGACAATTGTTGTACTTCAATATATTTGATAAAATCATAATGCCAATAATTTTATATTTATTTAATGTTAAATCATTAAAAATATATATACATACATATATATTTAGATAATAGATTTCATTTATAATACAATGTAAAATTATAATAATTACAATTCTTTAAAAAAATTTATTTGTTTCATTAAAATACTTGATAAATTAAAAGAATTATATCATCATTGCAATTGAACCACAATCATAATAAATATAGGAATTGTAAATCAAATACATATGTACTTAAAAATAAGTAAAAGAATTTATGAACATTACATTTTTCATATAATTATAATTTTTTAAAATTAAATAACAATATAAGTATATTTTGATGATGATTTGACATATAAGTAATATAAAAATATCATAATTATAATTTTATTAGAGAGAAACTAAATGTAGAAATTGACAGGTAAATACAACTAATGTCAACGGATGGATAAAATATTTATAATAATTATATATATATTTTTAAATTTTTAAGTATTTTGTCAAATCAAGAGGGTCCTTACCTCTCCTATTTCATTTAGATTTGATTGAATTGCATGTTTAAGCACTGGGGAATTATAATAATAACACGTTTACAATACATTAATGCTGAAATTCACAAGTTAAGCCGACCATAAGGGTTCGTAGTTATAAAAATGTCAGGATTACAAGGGATTCCTACTACCTTTATTTATAAATAATTTACATCACACTAAGGTCAATAATTCTAGGCATTATAGTGGGCCCCACAAATGATTTATGAATTTCCCATCCATGCCACTCACTTCTAATTGGAGGGCATAAAATGAGCGGCTAAGATTTCAAAATCACTCAAAACCAAACCGATAATCACACGGCTAGGATATTGCAAAGTGGGAGATATTTGGTACATGGTCCATCCAAGGGGAATCCATTCATCGGAACGCCGTTGATCATGGAGGAATGGGCTCCACTTGTTCAAAAGAAAACCCAAGGACACTATTCACATCCTCGGTCTAGGACCCTAAAAGGGCACTTAAAATTTCAGGGGTATTTCTGTAAATTTCGCTAACCCTGTGACTTCTCTCCCTTCTTAAAGATTAATTACTTTATAATCCTTCCCAGCGTATACTAATCTACTTGCAAAGATCCAGGGGTATTTGGGTAATTTCCAGTCCGGATTTTAAGCTTCTTGCCGCGTCAACGCTTCCGGTTTTTTCTTGGTTGACGCGTATCGGGCGCGTCGGGTTCCTCGCCATGGTTTTCGTGTCGGAGGACGTGGCATTGCTGACGGCTGACGCGTACGACTTGGGAAGGGCGGGAAATTCTGTTACGGAGAGCCGCCGACCGGGACTCGGTAGTCACCCATCCACTACCGGTACTGGTCGTTGCTGGAAAAAGCTCCCTGGGTTCCAGCATGGTGTATGTGTTTCATCCACGCCGTCCATTCATTTTCTCAGGTCATTTTAGTGCATGGACCTATAAATGAGGCAGATCAAAATCTCAGGTGGGCCACTCTATAAGAAATAGTGGTGATTGAACGTTTATGATCAAAACTTTGTTAGGGCCCACAGTAATGTTTATTTAACATCTAACCTCTTGATTAGGTAATGTGGACCTACATAAAGGGAAAAGGCAAATATCAGCTTAATACAAAACTTTTGTGGCCCTAAGAAATTTTTAATGGTGGGCATTCAATCGCCACTATTTCGTTTGGTGTGGTCGACATGAGATTTGGATATGCTTCATTTCAGGTGTCATGCCCTACAATGACCTGAAAAAATGGATGGACGGCATGGATAAAATACATACATCATGGTGGGGCCCACTGAGCTTTTCCTAACATCGGCCGTACCGAGCTTGGTACTGGAGGGGTCACTACCAAATCCGAGTCCTACCGTCCGTGCCTGTATGTGGACCCCACTTGCCGTTTGGTTGGCCCCGAGTAAATGGGCCATGACCCAAAAATCTCTACAATAAGATGGTAACCATTGATCTGCAGAATTCTTCCATTCATCTGGGCCGTTGATAATGTTAAGATTTCAAATCCCTCCATCTAGTTGACACTACATGTGTGAGCATCGTACTTTGGTGCGAGATCCAAGACGTTCGTGGGTGGATCCGATCGTTCAATGTCCTGTCCTAAAAATTAGTCAAGCCACGTTGTAAAAACCATCCAATGGTCGGGATCTTCAAGACACAGTAACTTTTGGGGAATCACCTATCCAGCCCATCAGATCAACGGTCCCGATCACCGAACCATCGGTTCACATTTGCAAAATCATGCCAGCAAACTATACATCTGCGGATGATCAGGACCGTAAGATTTCTCTTATCGGCCCATCTTTTGAGGCTCTCAATCAGATGGCTTTGCTCATCTCCAATGAGAACGATTCTGGGATCACGTGCAATCCATGATCCCATAGTCAACGGCTCCGATTCTTTCCACCGTGACCATTCTAAATCCCTCAAGGAGACTTCCATCATAATGAGGTGTTTTTTTATTTATTTTTCCTTGGTCATATTTACTTGTGTTAAGGAAAATCTGCTGCCTTCACATTCAATTGATTGGATGTGATGAACGGTTAAGATTGATTCATGAGGTAATGCTGATTCATGTGTTGCATCATCTAGTTAGTAGGATAATATTCTAATAAAATTGACCCAACGTTGTTACGTAAGAAAAGATGAAGTTAACTTCCAATTATTATATATATATTTCCAATTATTTGTTTCACAGCATACAATGTTCTCAGTTTGAAAATATATGTGGATAGAAGATTTGGGTTACGTTAATTTCAGCACGACTTTCATCTTGACTTAATGGAGTAGAATTTGATTGGACAGTGGGCTAATATAAGAGATAAGGCCATGCAAAATATATTTGAAAGTTATTTTATAAATACATATTTGTATGAAATACACATTTATATGATTCTATTGTCCAATCAAATCTCGTCGTGTCATGTCAGGACAAATTATGGTGACTGGTGTTGGCTTTCAGTTTAGTTTGGTCATGTGTGACTTATATAAGCTTGTTATGACTAATTGTGCGGCTCAATTTAAATTGAACAACTTGACCCCAAGCATCAAAATAAGCAGACATGTCAAACATGAACGTATATGATCAAAACTTGAGAAGATCAGTCACATAATCAACTACTCGCAATATAATTGTAAGATGATTAAATGATTGTTGAAGGGTGAGGTTATTCCT
This sequence comes from Magnolia officinalis, assembly GCA_021015155.1. Classification (NCBI taxonomy): domain Eukaryota; kingdom Viridiplantae; phylum Streptophyta; class Magnoliopsida; order Magnoliales; family Magnoliaceae; genus Magnolia; species Magnolia officinalis. The sequence goes on from JAJHSJ010000014.1 coordinate 3,621,248, forward strand.
CCGAAGATGAGTTACACCTAGCCTTTTGTACGAAATGACTTTTATAACTGGAAATAACCTAACAAAAAAATACTTGCAGTCGATCATATAAAAAACAATAGTAAAATACATTTATAAAAGATGAAGTGATTGTATTGATATTGTAAATAGTTCAATGCAAAAGTACTAACTTAAATTACAACTAAAGATTACCATTACTGGATTATGACTAAGTATAACTATTACTATTAAGATAGAGCTAAGATATGATGATGTAAGATAAATTGATCTATTTCTTAGATTGGTACGAGACGATTTGCTTTACTGAATTTTCTTGTTATTTATATATCTTAGTTGCTAATTCTTATAAGTGTTTTTTTTTTTTTTTTTTTTTTAATTTCAATGATTCTGGTAATTGAAATGTTGTCACATTAGTCTTTTAAATCATTCTTTATCTTCTCGTCATTGTAATTATTCTTTTCCTCTCAACTACTTTTTGACAATTGGAGCGTTCCAAATATCTCTAAAAATCTTTCTCATATTATTTCTTTATGTGTAATGACATGTGTCATTTCTTCATTGGTTTTTTAAGAACGGTCAGAAATAACGTATAACAACATGAACAATACTAAATCCCTTTGTCAAACAAATAGTCCTCTTGAAAATTTATTCCAAAATGATCCAAGGGTCTGTTTGCATGCACAATAAAATTAAGTTTTAATTATTAGACGAAAAAAAATTGAGGATTTATGTTGAGTTAGTTGGCATTGGCAAATGACCATTTGTATTCTAAATTACAATTACATTACTTTCAAGTTCACTCCAAAGTTTCTAACCGCTATTTGAGAGTCTTTTCCCTGTCTTTATCTTAAATAACTACATGTTTCGCTTTCCAATTCACCTATGCATCCAAACGCATCTCAATTGAATTGTAAAATATCTACATTGACATGCCTAACTTGTGGGCCTGATCAATCCCAACCAAGCAACATTTCCACCATTTTTTTCTTTCTTTATATTTTATACTTTATAGACTTTTACAGCCATTGATTCCAAGGGAACTTTGAATTGCGGCATTCCACATCAGCAACCTTGATTTTTTAAAAAGATATGATGAGCTTTCAGTTTTTTATAATATATATTCTGGTGGGCCATTCTTATATTAATCCACTTGGCCATGTCCATCACGAGAAAAGAACCAGATATGGTAATTCTCAAAAGAGCAGTCATCCAATACACTGCAGACTACGACAATACATACACGCGCAGCAACATGCATGTATGCGAAACATGTACATATCCCAATCCAAAACCTCCAAATCGTGGGACCCACCATGGATAGCGTATAACCCAAAACATAAACTCAATTGATATCCGAAATTCCCAATTTGGGCCCATCAAACATACGGTGTAAAAGATAAGAAGTCCATCGATGGGAGGCTTCTATGACTAATTGGACGGTTTGGATTTGTGGGGCATAGCCGATCCAAAGCTTCTATGACTAATTGGACGGTTTGGATTTGTGGGGCATAGCCGGGCCCAACATTATCCAATCAATCTGATTTGTGGGGCATAGCCGACCCAAAGCTTCTATGACTAATTGGACGGTTTGGATTTAAGTATTATTGGTTTTTTTTTTTTTTCGAGTGTTTTATCAGCAATGGACCTGAGCCGTTGAAATGAAACCATGCCCACAAATGGGTTTGGATACTTTGATTCTCAGCTCTCTTTCTACAGTCAAACCTATCTTGATTCTTTGGTCAGGAATGAGAAAAAAGGAGAAAACAAACTCCAACAACCTTACCTTCTTCTGTATGGGAAATTACCAAACACCGCCATTTTTTCACAACCTGGAGAATTTTCCTCCGTTGAATTTTCAAAGAGGTAATCAAGTTGTTGAAATCTTTCGTACTATGATGTTTCAAGTCTTTAAAATGTGGAAGACGCTTCCTGTAGAGTGCAAGACAAGTTTCTCATGTTCCCATGCAACTTGTAGCAGTTGGAAATGTGGACGGACTGTATCATCCATCTAGACCGTTCATTCGATATCGATTGTTCCTTATGCAGAAACCATCTTCGATTTCTCATGGATGCTCGAGGATTCATTTTGGTAGGATGATCCGTTGATGATAATGCTCTTATCTATGCTTTGAAATTGTATGCCATATAATAGATCTTGTACAATCGGTGTGATTTTTAGTAGACCAAAAAGAGTAAGATGCACTGAATGGACGGTCCAGATCAATGACGAGGATTGTCCATGTCCAAATGAAACTAGGTGCATGGGCAGATTTCATGCAACTCGCTGCACCAGAGACCATTTAGACCGCCAGCCTCGAATAAGAGGTAACGAGGTTCTAGAAAATTTCTTCCCACTTGCAAGTACTTAAAATGTGGAAGCCACACGCCCTATAGAGTGCCTGGGAAGGTTCTCATGCTCCCTTTCAACTTGTAGCATTTGGATATGTGGACAGCCTGTATCATTGATCTGAACCGTTCGTTTGGTCCAACCTTGTGTTTTCCAGGCACCTTGGAGGAATCACAGTGATGTACTAATTCTACCTTACCTCGGTAGCTCAAGAAATAAGCGGCTGCAATTGTAGAAAAATGGTTCCAGCCATTGATCTAAGTCGTTCGTTATGTGGGACCCGCATTGGATTGCTCGTTGGTCAAAAGATTTATTTTTTTAGGATGATATTAAGTTCTAGTCTATGCTTAGAAAATTTATGCTACATAAGAAAGGATGATGTACTGATAGTTATAGTTCTACAATTCGGTGTGATCTTTTTATGGTGGTATGATAAGAGTGAGATGCACTAAATGGACGGTCCAGATCAATGTTGAGTATTTCCTATGTCCAAATGAAATGGGTGCATGGTAAGGTTTCCATGCACTCGCCTGCACCAGAGGCCACTCATACTAGCTTCCAAGCATGGAATACAAAGTCAATGTGTGGAGATTGCGGAAGAATGGAAAATCTCAAGAGCCGCAAAGGAAATAATTACAAGAGACTATTGCTAAAATGAGCCTTAACTGTCATTGATGTAATCTCGACCGTTCATTACGTGGGGTCTACATTGGATTAGACATGGCCCAAAAATTTCTTCGGATGGATGGTCTGAACTGCTTCAATAAAACACTTTGATCATTGAATGTGAACTGTCCTCTTCTCTTTTTGACGTTTGCGGCTATGTTACGACAAGACCAGTACGGAAGCTGAATACGTGCGGCCCAGGCCTCACCCAAGACGGTGCGGCCCTTACAGTGGGGCCCACCTTGATGTATGTATTCAACATCCAATCTGTTCATCCGTTTTTTCAGATCATTTTTGGGCAAAAGCCAAAAAATTAAGCAGATGTAAATCTCAGATGGACCATATTATAGGAAAAATGGTGATTGAACGGCCCACCATTAAAAACATCCTAAGACCCACCTTAATGTTCATTTTCCATATACAAAATGTTGATAAGGTCACACAAATATATATGAAGTAAAAACAAATATCAGCTTGATCCAAAACTTTTGTATCTTATAAGAAGTTTTTAATGGTAATCACTATGGTTTTCAATGATATGATCCACTTAAGATTTGGATCTGTTTCATTTTTAGGCTTATTATCTAAAATGATATGGCAAAACAGATGGACGGTGTGGATTTAGGATACATAAATTAAGGTGGGCCCCAAGGTAAGGGCCGCACGATCTTGAAATTGGCCGGGCCGCACCTAATCCGATCCCAAGGTGGAATCAACGGTGGGCCCCACCTGTCTACGAAAGATGTGATGCCCGTACCATCAGGGCGTGTACGAACGTTATAATGGTACGGACTGGATTTTTGGCAAGCACCATCAATGCTGGGGCCACACCACTGTATGAACGCTCTGATGATGGTCTTTGATGTAATCCTGGCCTTTCATTCCATGGGATCTACATTGGATTAGTCATAGCTCAAAAATCGCTTCTGATGAATGGTCCTATCTGTTCCAATAAAACATTTTGATCATTGAATGTGAACCGTTATTTTTTCATGACGTGTGCTTACGTTAGGACAAAACTAACATGGGCTGGCATCATTTCTAGCTAAGTCTAGTCGATGGTGGGCCCATCAACGTCTAGGAACGTTTTGGCAAGTCCCATCAATGCTGGGGCCACACTACTGTATGAACGTTCTGATGGTCTTTGATGTAATCTCAACCTTTCATTCTGTGGGATCTACATTGGATTAGTCTTGGCCCAAAATTCGCTTTGGATGGATGGCCCTACCTATTTCAATAAAACACTTTGATCATTGAATGTGAGCCGTTATTTTTTTATGACGTTTGCCTATATGTTAGGACAAAACTAGCACGGGCTGGCATCGTTTTGGGCTAAGTCTAGTCAATGGTAGGGCCGTACACGTGTACAAACGTTTGACTTTTGGCAATTTCAATTAATGCTGGGGCACTCTTATAGCCTTGATGTAATCTTGGCTGTTCATTTCATAGGATTTACGTTGGATTAATCATGACCCAGAATTGCTTCAGATGGATGGTCCTATCGGTTAAATAAAAAACATTGATCATTGAATGTGACACCGGGATGAACGTGATGAGTTTGATCACAGTCTTCCTCAAGGATAACTACTCCAGACTCACATTGCTTCACTGGACTCTCATGGAGAAATCAAGAAAATATAAATAAATTCTAATAAATTTAAATTTTAATTGATAGCTTGAAATAAAACTATAACTATAACTTAATATAAGGGAGAGAAATCAGAGGCAAACTACAACTAAAATTTTAGAATTCGCAACTTAATATAAATAGTAAATTTACTTTTAAAGAAAGTCTCATATGTGGCTTAACCACATTATTCTCCTAATTATCTAAGCACATTTCATGTTGGACACAACTCCTTAAAGCTCTACAAATAAAGAGTTATAATCAAATTAGAACTTATTATTTATAGTAAAGACAAAATTAAGGTAGGCCCCAAGGTAAGGGCTGCACGATCTTGAAATTGGCCGGGCCACAACTAATCCGGTCCTAAGGTGGAATCAACGGTGGGCCACACCTGTCTACGAAAGATGTGATGCCCGTACCATCGGAGTGTGTACGAACGTTATAATGGTACGGACTGGATTTTTGGCAAGCACCATCAATGCTGGGGCCACACCACTGTATGAACGCTCTGATGGTCTTTGATGTAATCCTGGCCTTTCATTCCATGGGATCTACATTGGATTAGTCATGGCCCAAAAATCGCTTTTGATGAATGGTCCTATCTGCTCCAATAAAACATTTTGATCATTGAATGTGAACCTTTATTTTTTCATGACGTGTGGTTATGTTAGGACAAAACTAACATGGGCTGGCATCATTTCTAGCTAAGTCTAGTCGATGGTGGGCCCATCAACGTCTAGGAACGTTTTGGCAAGTCCCATCAATGCTGGGGCCACACTACTGTATGAAATATCTGATGGTCTTTGATGTAATCTTAGCCTTTCATTCTGTGGGATCTACATTGGATTAGTCTTGGCCCAAAATTTGCTTTGGATGGACGGCTCTACCTATTTCAATAAAACACTTTGATCATTGAATGTGAACCGTTATTTTTTTTTTATGACGTTTGCCTATATGTTAGGACAAAACTAGCACGGGTTGGCATCGTTTTGGGCTAAGTCTAGTCAATGGTAGGTCCGTACACATGTACAAATGTTTGACTTTTGGCAATTTCAATTAATGTTGGGGGCACACGTGCATAAACTCTCTTATAGTCTTTGATGTAATCTTGGCCATTCATTTCATAGGATTTACGTTGGATTAATCATGACCCAGAATTGCTTCAGATGGATGGTCCTACCGGTTAAATAAAAAACATTGATCATTGAATGTGACACAGGGATGAACGTGATGAGGTTGATCACCGTCTTCCTCAAGGATAACTACTCCGGACTCACGGTGCTTCACTGGACTCCTCATGGAGAAATCAAGAAAATATAAATAAATTCTAATAAATTTTAATTTTAATTGATAGCTGAAATAAAACTAAAACTACAACTTAATATAAGGGAGAGAAATCAGAAGCAAACTATAACTAAAATTTTTAGAATTCACAACTTAATATAAATAGTAAATTTACTTTTACAGAAAGTGTCATATGTAGCTTAACCACATTATTCTCCTAATTATCTAAGCACTCTTCATGTTGGACACAACTCCTAAAGCTCAACAGATAAAGAGTTATAATCAAATTAAAACTTATTATTTATAGTAAAGATGAAATTAAATATGAAATTCGGCCATCGATATGATGAAATCTAGCAAATTCGGCGTGGGCAACCCAACTAGTTAGATAAAGTAGCTTGTCCTACCATAAAATCATATATGATACGTCAAGTAACTTATTCTGGTTTACGAGATATGCTTGTTTTAAGGTTTTGATGGTCATGATGACTTCCGAATTTGATTGGGCCTTCTCTGATCCATCTTGAACATGAAAGTGTCCGCGACCTGCTTTACATCAAAATGTCAACTGTCATTTATTTATTTCATTTTGATATTTTTTGGTTATGTTAATACAAAATTAGTAAGGGCTAACATGATTTTGGATTTGTTAATACAAATTGTATATTTATAAATTATGTAAAAAATAATAATTAAAGAAATCGAAAATTTAAGAAAAAGCCGAAGCACGTGTAATTACACTGTTCTTGAAACGCTATTTGCCTGTATCAAAGTAATTGAGAATGTTGATAGGTTGTAATCAAATCGTTTCTAAAATACAATGAGCCTTCATGGTTCTGCATTCAATAAATATGAAGAATCATAAGTAAAATTCTGCATATATAATTTTGTCTGGCAAATAAACAAAAGAAAATCCCATATTAAAAAGAAAATTAGAAAATTGGAACTGGTTTAGACCACTGCTTTGATTTATTTCTTAAGGACTTTTGGCTAAGGTTCGTATAGACCTTGTTAACTTATCAGATTACATTGTTGCTTTTCTTATTAGGTTGTATGTGAGAGTGATTCGAGTGTTCAATGTACCATCTAGGCACTATTTATATAGGCCAGGCTTGCTGATCGTTTTGATCAAGGGTCATAACTCAATATGATCATTTTATGACCGTTGGTGAGAAACTAGCCGTTATTGATTGTTTCTAACCATTATGCATGTGGGATAACCAGTTGCTGCATTCTAGCCATTTACACTCATTGGCTAGTCATTTTATGACCGTTGGGCTAGCCATATTTATAAAAGATACACCGGTCTCATTTAAACTATTCACTCATTCCAGCTACCTAATCCATATTCTTTGTTGCATGTATGCGACATGAGAAATGTAAAGTGCGCCTCTACTGTAACATCCCAGATTTTCACTGTTTTGGATTTCCAAAAATCCTTGAAATTTAGTTATTTTTTTATTAACTTATAATATCACTTAATGACCATTAGCACTCAATGTTAGTTCATACTGGGGTGAACCAGTCTAGTTATGATGGGACAAGTACGGGCCATCAAGTCAGATGACTGTTTACACTTAAAGATGGCCCGTGTAAGCCACCCAGCAACTGAGGAGGGTCAGAAAAATCTAAAACTGTAGAAAATCATAGATCTCACTGGGCTTGTAGTCCATCGCGGACTGCGGACCCAGTGGACACCCAGAAGTACCATCTGGCGCTTGCCCAATGCGCCCCACCAATGCCAGATTAAAATCTGGCACTGACAAAAGAAACTGAGACTCCAGGCCTTCCAGCCGTCGGATTTCTTCCAAATTTATGGTAAAGGTTTAATGTATTTTTCAACGCCTGCCCACCAAATCTGGGCCCCGATCGTGGCACGATGACCGTTGATCGTAAATCGGACTCGTGCGATTAAACCCCATATCCGATCGCTCCCAAATTTTGTATGACCCTTCATCGGGCCATGGATCACCTACCCTTTAAATTTCATGGCCAGAGGGCCACCAGAAATGCCCCTTCAATCAGAATGGCCCCCAAAGGGTCACTTAAAGGTCGGAAACGCTTGCTCAGATCATATATCCGTTCATCCGTTCGCCCTAAATTCTTGCATGGACCCTAGTCAAGCCATAGGGCACCTACACACCAAATTTGGTGGTTAGAGGGGTGTTAGGGCCGCCCCAACACCAATATGGAGTCCTAGTGGTCTATTTTAGGAAATTGTGGAAGCTTGGGGCCATTTGCACCAAATCTAGAATTATAAAAAGGGTTTCTTTTGGGCACCCCTCTCTCATACGAATTTGCCCTAGGAGAGAAAAGAGAAAAAAGAAAGAGAGAAGAGGAGAAAGAAGGGAGAGCAAGGGAGTAGTGAGAGTGACTCTCAATCAAGGTGGGGCCCAAGAGGATCAAACCCACAACCTCCTACACTTTCTCCAAGAGGAAACCCTACACCACAACCACCGAAAATCATCCGTGGGCCATCTAGGTAAGATCCCTCACTCCTTTCTCTTGAAATCCTTGTATTGAAGAAGAAAATGCATGGATTTCTCTCATGTTTGAATTGTTTTAGGGATTCCGGTCGGCCAACCTCCAAAACCCTCATCTCTAGGTCGTTTCCAAGCCTTTAACGAATTCGAAGGTGCGGACTATTGTTCTTAGGTGGCCTAGCACTAATTGTAGCATGAGTTTAATGATTTTGTATGTTTGGATGATGCCTTTGGAGAGTCTAGGGAAATTTCTAGGAATTGTTGAGTTGTTGAAATTGTATGTCATGTTGATTTCCTCATATGATGTTGTTCTTATCTCTCACATGATTTGATATGAATTGATGATCTCATGTTTATGTCATGTTTGGTTTTCTTCACATGATGTTGCCCTAGCATGTATGTCTTACTAATCCTTATGCAATTTGGCTCTATGAGATGTAGGAAGTACTTAACTTCCTCATCTACCCACACAACACACATGCACTTGAATTTTACATATTGTAGCTTTGCTTGGTAGGAATTACGAGTTCTATGTTGAAAAATATGAATGTGTGATATTGCATATGCTAAATGATAACCTTGTTAGTTGGCATGTTATGAATCACCATCCAAACTCTTTGGTTGGTCAGAAATACAAGGAGAACGAAGGCGGCCCCGTCGGTAGGACCGTCTTGAGGCTAAACCCATGGATTTGGGCGGGTGTGTTTCGGTGGCTGTAGTTCGACTACATGGGTCTCTTGTGCCCGAGGTCACTCGTCTCACGCTCGCTTGACTCGTGCGGTCTAGCCTACTATCTGACTAACCCTGTATGTTAACCCTGTTTGCTCACATATGTATGGAACCTGAACCACCCTACAACCGTTGTAGCCCATCAAAAATCTACTTGAAACTGGTCCACAGCCTCGTGAGCCGGACATGGTAGAATGGGACACTATGTCCGAGCTGTCGGCCTACGCTGGGGTACCGCGCCTCCCCGTAGTGACCGCGAGCGATCCCTTCCTTTCGGCACTCCTCATGTGCTTGGTGTCGGGGATGAGGAACCCGACGAGATAACGGACCGCGAGGTCTCCGGCCTCACGCGTTGATGGGGTCTTGGCCTCGCAACCAGCTTAGGGCATTGATACGTAAGGTGAATCAGAATCCCCAACCTGCTGGATGAATGAACTTAACTAATAACTCGGCTAACACGATCGCATTGCACGCATTAGTTAGGGTGGCGACTCGGAAGTCGAGGTCGCTCTGAGGGAGTGTTGTCATATGCGATCGTTAGATGGAGTCGCTTGAGGGAGTGTTGTGGCGAGGGCATGCATCATATCATCCCGCATGTATGCATTTTAAATAAGAGTTATTAGGTGTTGATGATTGTCTGCTTTTCATTAAGTTCATTTACAATTGATGTCTGTTGTAACTTGAGACCAATAGTTCACACTGAGTTGATCACTCACTCCCACTCTGGGACGGTGTTTTAAAACACCAACCAGACCCATTCATAGATGCAGGTGACTCAGGGCAGGAGGAGCCTGGCGAGGCGAACTTGGACGAGGAGGACGGGCTCTCCTACTTGCAGCTGATGGGCGGCTCTCCATTGGCTTGATCGGACTGGATTTGCATTTGCTGAGCCGCGGGCTCAGCTTTATTCTTTTTTGGACATAGCCTTCTTTTGTAGTTCTGTTGGGCGACCCTTTATTATTTTTGGACTTGTATATATGTGAGATATCCTTCATTTCAGTAGACTGGTGTGATTGTGCTTCATGCCTCAGGTAATTCCAAATTGCGCAGTTAAATTTGACTAATCATAAAAACCATAAATGCATGATAAGTGACACTCGGGAACTCGGGAGTCGAGTCTATACACGACCTCCGATTTTTCGGGGCGTTATATCTACCTTGACACCCCGCGCATGAGTATTCAACACCACATGTAATTCCCTTTACTCAACACCCCAAATTTTTTCAAACATAATTTATATATATATATATATATATATATATATATATATATATATATTATATATATATATATATATATATATTATATATATGAGAGAGAGATATGCTCACACACAACTAGTTGGATCGTGAGTTTTGGTCTCAACTAGCCGGGCATTTAATGCGAATTAATGTTGAGAGAGAGGAGTGTTTGCTTCACGTTAGCCTCTTAAGAGGTCTTTTGAAAATGATCTCTGACTTGGGTGGGCCCCACTGTGCTGTTAATGTAAAATCCACCTTGACCATCACTTGTGTCACCCCATGTTAGATCTGAGAACAGAAAATCAACTCCATCCATGGTTCAAGTGGACCACACAATTGAAAATAGTGTTAAAAAAAAGCTCACCTTTTAAAATAATTCCTTTCATGAGGCACACTTAAATCCAGTATGGGCCTAATTTTTGAGTTCCACGCCTAGCTTTTGATGTGACATTTAATGGTTGGAATGGATTTCACTTACTCATGATCATGGGTACTCTAAAAATCAAAGGTAGATGTCTCTCCCTCTACCTTTTATATTTGTGTGTCCTACCTAAATCAAAAGTCATCATAATATTTTGTCTCTAGATGTAAAATAAGATCACACATTTGATGGTCGTAGTGGATCTAATATGCACGTCAAGACATCATGGTGGGCCTAATAAAAATTAGGTTAGACATTCCTCTTTAGAGGTGTGCAAAATGGGTCCGATCCAGCGGATCCGCCCCGATTCGCCCCGATTCGAACAGGACCGGTAGGTTGGATCGGTTAGGTTCGGGTACAAAAGGGCAGATCCGAATGCAGTTAGGATCGGATTCGGATAAGCAACAAAACCGACCGACCCGAACCGAAATCCGAATCGTTTGGTGGCCGCCACGTGTATGGTTACAATTGAGGACACAAAGCTTTGTAGCCTGTCGCATCCGTCCGCTGAGAAAATACAGAAATCAACCCAAAAATAAAGCATGCAGATAATATCATAATAATTAATAAAAATTACAAAAAAAAAGAAAAGAAAATTAAAAAAGGGAAGGAGATTAAAACCCTAACCTGGATCGCACTGCTGGTAAAATTCTTTCACGTCTGCAAGAAAGGCATTTTTTTCAACACCGTTAATTAAAAACATTTGCATGTATATATAAATAAATAAATAAAAATAGAATTTTCGAAAAAAGAAATGATGAGAAGATTTCAAAAGGCGGAAAGAGTACCGGTAGTTAGGGCTTTGATCATGCCAGCTCTCCTGCCCTTGAAATCCCTGAAGACTTCATCAACCGTTCGAGGATTGTACGGTCCAGATCCTGGGTCCACGACTCTCTGGACAGATATATATAGAGAGAGAAAGAGAGAGGGAAAGAGTAGGGATAGAGATGGGATTTGCTTATTGTTTGGGAGATTTGGGGGAATTTGGAGAAAAGGAGGGAGAAAACGGAATTTCACACACAGAGAGAGAGAGAGAGAGAGAGAGAGAGAGAGAGAGAGAGAGAAGATTTCAAAACGCAGAAAGGGTTTTGTTGTTTTGATGAGCCCACCTTACTCAATGTACTTTTAGGATCGGATTAGATCATTCAATGTACTTTTAGGATTGGATTGGGTCAGGTGACCCGGATCGGATCGGATTTGGATCACAACACCCAAAATTCAGATATGGTCGGATCTATCGAAATCCAATCCGACCCGGACCGTTGCCCGGCTCTATTCCTCTTCCACTGTTAATCTTCTTCCAGCTTCTTTATAAGAAAAAAAAGAGCCATGTTAGAAAAAGATCAAGAGTGGATTAAGTGCAGTCCATTGCTTATGCAACACAGTTTGTCCCTGACCATGTCACCCACCTTCATGTATGTATTGTATTACCATGCGGTCCATTAGTTTTTTCAGCTCATTTTAGAATATTGATCCAAAAATGAACCAATTATAAATCTCGAGTGGTCCACACCAAATATAAAATAGTGAAAATTGAACTTTTATCATTAAAATTTCTTAGGGCCCACCGTAATTTTTTACTTGCCACCCAACTTATTGATAATGTCACAAAGACCTTGATGAAGGAAAATAAAATTAAAAATAAATTTCAGCTTAATCCAAAACTTTTGGCCCACAAAAAGTTTTTAATGGCCAATCACCACTATTTCTGTGGTGTGGTCCACCTAAAATATGTATCTATTTCGTTTTTGGAATCCTTTCTTATCATGAGCTAAAAATATAGATGTAGAGAATGGATATACAATACCTTTATCAAGGTAGGCCCAGGATGAGGGATGCACAGGCTGCACCCAATGTACTCCCACTTTTTTGGGAACATGCACCTTCCACTCGGGGAATACAAAGAAGTTTAACGGCGGAAGAGAAAGCTTACCTCGATTTTTTATATGGCCCACCTTATCATGTAGGTAAGATCCACTCCAACCATTAGATGTGCAATCTCATTGTAAGTCTAAAGAGAAAATATATATAAGGTAGATTTGTAATTAAGGTGAGCCACACCAATGGAATATTTGAAGGGAAGACATCCACCTTTGATTTTTACCGGACCCCAATCATGAGTACGTGAAATCAGCTCCAACCATTAGATGCGAAAGTAAAGACTAGGTGTGGGACTTAAAAATCATATCCATAAGTGATTCAAGTGGGCCTCGTCAAACAATCATTTTGGAGGGTGAGCTTTTTTAGCATACTGTTTTCAATTGTGTGTTACATCCGAGCTACCAATGGGGTTTATTTTTAGTCCATTAGTTTAACATGATGTGACACACATGATGGTCGGAGTGGATTTTACATTAACAGCACAGTGGGGCCCAATCAAGTCAGAGATCATTTTCAAAAGAACTCTTAAAAGGCTTACGTGAAGCAAACGCCCCTCTCTCTCGACATTAATTAGCATTAAATGCCTGGCTAGTTGGACCAAAACTCACGGTCCAACTAATTGTGTGTGAGCATTTCTCTCTCTCTATATATATATTCAATATTTTTTTAAGCCCAATCAGAGGTGACCTACACGTGTGCAAAAGCTTTGATGATCATTACAATCAGAGCCTGCAAAAACAATATGATGGTAGGGAGTGGATGATTTTTGGCAAGTCCAATCAATACTGGGGCAACACCCATGTACGAATTCTTTGATGGTTTTCGACGTAATCTTAGCCGTTCATTTTTTGGGATCTATATTGAATTAGTCATGGCTCAAAAATTGCTTCGGATGAATTGTTCTACTCACTTTGATCATTGAATCCGAACAGTTATTATTATTATTTTTTTATGACGTGTGCGGCTATGGTAAGACAAGGCTGCCATCATTTTGGGCAAGTCTAGTAATGGTGGGCCATGCACACGCGTACGAAGGTTTTGATAGTACGCACTAGATTTATGGTCCTTAATGTAATCTTAGCCGTTCATTTCATAGGATCTAGTGATGGTCCAAAAATTGCTTAGATGGATGGTCCTACCGGTTCAAATTAAAATACTTTGATCATTGAATGTTAACCCTCATTTTTTCTTTTTGACGTTCTAGGTTGTATTAGGACAAAACCAGTATATGGACTGGCATGATTTTGGGCTAGTCTGATTAGTGGTGGGCCACACATGTGTACGAACACTGTGATGATCCGTACACTCAGAGCGTGCACGTACCGGTAGGACCATCTGTGTATGAACATATTATAGGAAAAATGGTGATTGAACGCCCCACCGTTAACAACATCCTAAGGTCCACCGTAATTTTCATTTCCCATATCCAAACGTATTGATAATTAAGGTCACAAAAATCTGGATGAAGGACAAACAAATATCAGCTTGATCCAAAACTTTTGTATCCCATATGAAGTTTTTAATGTTAATCACCATGGTTTTCAATGGTATGGTCCACCTGAGATTTGGATCTGCTTTATTTTTGGGATCATGCCCTAAAATGATCTGGCAAAACGGATGGACGGTGTGGATTTAAGATACATAAATTAAGGTGGGCCCCAAGGTAAGGGCCGCACGATCTTGAAATTGGCCGGGCAGCACCTAATCCGATCCCTAGGTGGAATCAACGGTGGGCCACTGTATGAACGCTCTGATGGTCTTTGATGTAATCCTGGACTTTCATTCCATGGGATCTATATTGGATCAGTCATGGCCCAAAAATCGCTTCTGATTAATGGTCCTACATGTTCCAATAAAACACTTTGATCATTGAACGAGAACCGTTAATTTTTTCATGGCGTGTGGTTACGTTAGGACAAAACTAGCATGGGCTAGCATCATTTACAGCCAAAGTCCAAGTCAATAGTGGGCCCATCCACGTCTAGGAATGTTTTGGCAAGTCCCATCAATGCTGGGCCACACCACTTATGAACGCTCTAATGGTCTTTGATGTGATTTGGCCTTTTCAATCCATGGGATCTACGTTCGATTAGTTATGGCCCAAAAATCGCTTTGGATGGATGACCCTACCTATTTTAATAAAACACTTTGATCATTAGATATGTATATGGTGGTATAGGACACCGAGTCCGAGCTGTCGGCATATGTTGGGGTGATGAGTCTCCTCGTAGTGACCAGCGAGCACTAATAAGGGTGATAGTTCATTATTCGAACAGTCCCTATCAGATTACCTAACTGATGATTCTGTATTAAAGTAACGTTTCGAATGACCAGACATGAATGAAATTGGTCTTTGATGTAATCTTAGCCGTTCATTTTGTGGGATCTATATTGGATTAGTCATGGCCCAAAAATGGCTTCGGATGGATGATCCTATCCATTCCAACAAGACACTTTGATCCTGAACCATTGTTTTTTCTTTTTGACTTTGGTGGCTATGATAAAAGAAAACTAGTTCAGGTCGAATGATTGTAGGGGGTGTGGATACAGTCAGATCGTGACCATCGACCCTCTCTAGTTGTATTTGTTACTAGCCTTTTTTTTTTATTATTTTACTTTTTTTTACACCTTACTATGAGTTCACACTTCATTGTTAGCCACCCCATTGGGGATCGATGCCAAAACCTAAGTGCTGAAATAATGTATCTTTCACTCAATCTACCACTTCAGTTAGACCCTGATCCATAGCTCAAGTGGTAGATTGAGTGAAAGATTCCTCGTTTCAACACTGAGGTTTTGGTAGAGGTGGGCATCGAGTCGAGTTGAGTCGAGGTGGGCCAAGCTTGGCTTGGCTTGTCCATGATGTACTCGAGTTCGAGCTCGAGCTTGAGCTTGGCCTCGAGCTCAACATTGAAGCTTGGCTTGTTTGCCAAAGTTGTCGAGTCGAGTTCGAATCGAGCTAGTAGTTCGAGACAAGTCAAGTTTACCTCGAGTCGAGCTAGAGCTTGTTGGGTGAGAGAGCAATGGATTCTATTATTGATCTTCCTCCATTGATGAAAAATTCAAAATTCTTAAGAGAATCGAAGCAAAACCCGACGAAAAAATCAAACAAAGCTTTGAATCGGATGAGGAAACCTGTAAAAACCGATCTGTTCTTAATCTTTTTCTACCAGCAGAAATCCAAGTACTAGAAAAGAAACAGAGCAGAACATAGATCAGAAATCCAAGTAAAGAGCTATAGCTAATCAGATCATTAGATTTCCTTGAAGCTCTAATAAATGTGAGAAAAACTCATCTCGAATTTCTTGGGTTTCTCGCCTAAGAAGTAGATCTCAAGAGATTGAAATCATACTATTGTGATGCTGAAATGAAAACTGGTGGTGGTGGTCGAGGCGGGCATGCAACTGGCAGTGGGCAGAGAAAGAGAAGAAAGGGAAAGGAAAAGAGGGCGTGTGGTCGGGAAAGAAAGACTCTGGATTTGTTTTTTATTTTTTTATTTTTAATTTAAACTTAAACTTATATAATCTTATATATATATATATCTATATATATATATATATATATATATATATATATATATATATATATATATATATATATATATATATATATATATTAATATATTTATTAATCAAGCTGAGTTCAAGTCAGTTTGAAATGCTCCCCTGGTCGAACTTGGCTTGCACTCAACTCGAGCTTCAAATAATTAGCTAGCTTGACTAGAATTGGCCTTCAAGTCGAGTCAATCCGAACTGACTCGAGCGAGCTTTTCGAGCTAGCTTGACTCCCGAACAGCCCTAGGTCTTGGTATCCATCCCTAGTGGGGGTGGCTAACAAGAAAGTGTGAACTGACCATGGGATGTACTAACAAGCTAACAAAAAAAAAAAAAAAGTCTACCACTTGAGCTACGGATCTTCATCCGTGTCGCCCGGCTCATTTTAAACGTGCCCGAAGCGGATCCAAATCTTAAGTAGATCACACCACAGGAAACGGTGAGACCTAGGAAGTTTTAAATGAAAGGCATTCATTTAATCACCACTGTTTACTTTGGTGTGGTCCACCGAGATTTGGATCTGCTTCTGTTTTTGGCCTACTTATCAATGTGGGGCCCCACGGTCAAGAACACGGTCAGGTCTCGATGTGACTGAATCCACGCCCGATTTTGGGCCAATGTCAATCAATGGTGGGCCACACCCGTGCATGAAAGCTGTGATGGTCCGTACCATCTAGGCGTGTACTAACGCTCTGATGGTCTTTGATGTAATCTTGGCCGTTCATTTTGTGGGGTCTATATTGGATTAGTCATGGCTCAAAAATTGCATGGGATGAATTGTCCTACCAGTTCCAAGAAAACACGTTGATCATTGAACGTGAACCGTCATTTTTTCTTTTTGACGTTTGTGGTTATTTTAGAACAAAATTAATACGGACCGGCATGATTTTGGGCCAAGTCCAGTCAATGGTGGAGCCATACCCGTGCACGAACGCTCTGGATTATGAGATGACGTATTGAAATGCAGAAATCAAGCATGACGTTTGATGAGCCTACACGCACCATTGCCACAGCTCACACGCACATTTCCACGCAGCATATGAACCGGTCTGGCACGTGAGTCAGACATCTGAGCCGTCCGTCCGTATGGTCGGTCCCACCTTGAAGTTGGGGTGACAAAAAAATGAGGCCTTTTCGGTGGTCCATTCATCATGTGAACTTCACGTTTGTATATTGAATCTGCACCATGAAAATATTCTCCTGCAGAGGTGGTCCACCTGATGAGTAGATCAGCATGCTTTTTCACACCAGTCATCTTCACTATTCGACCCACCTAATACACCGTTCAGATGTCCAACACACGTTCTAGTTTTGCACGTGGACTGCATCTAAACGTGCGTGTAGAGAGAGGAGACTATTCCCACCATAAAAAGCTTCCAGATTGTGTGTGGGGCCCACTGTTTCTTATTTATCCCATCTAATCCATTAATCAGGTGTCCCCCGTCAATATGAAAGAATACCCCAAAAACAGAGCGATCAAAAGCTTATGTGGGCCCACCGTGTAAATGGTTTGAAGCAAGATTTACTTGGTGGGCCCATCTTTTTCTGGATCACCCTAATTTTTGGTACACAAGGTGAACTGGAACGGACTCGCCTCATGGACGGAATGGATTTCATATACACGCCACGTGGGCACTAAATAGCTTATTCTACATACACTTGGAAAGGAACCGGCCACATATACAGAAATTGCTAACGTGCGCAGGGGTGACGTTTCAGGGCCAAGGGCTGGTGAAAAATAGACATCCATAATCAGGCCATGATTACTGGGACCCACTTCCAATTGATGTCCAGTTTCGGTGGTTCGCGGGACTTCAGAGATTAAATAATCCTCTGCTTCCTTCGTGGGTAACTGGATCCTCCTGTTTCCAGCCGGGAACCCACAGAACACACAGGTGGGGCCCACCGTTTCCCTATAGAGAGACCCTAGCGGCCACCGTTTTAAAAAAAGTTCACCAAAATGCCCTTTCTCAGAACAAAATTTATAAGGGTATTCCGGTCATTCTATTAGTCCTCCAGGCTTTTTCACTTTTAAGGCGGAGTCCTTTGATACTCTGCTAGCTCATGACGCTTCATATGCAGACACTTACAAATTGTAGACGTGGGATATATTAACTCAAAATCAAACCTACTGAACTGTGGACCCACTTTAAGTCACAATCACGAAATCACATCGATTGAACAATCCCAACCTCTAATTCATGGTCACTTGTTTGGTACGACCACAGTATATTTTTCATTTCCAACCGTCCAATAAACGTCTACCAATCCAATAGCCAGATTATCAAATAAGCGTAAGTATTGGACCATGATGCATCTGAAATTTTAACGGTTTAATTTGAATTATTTGGATGCCACGTATGCAATTTCCGTTCAATTACCAAGTGCCTGTGTATCATCGTTAACATTCCGGCAGAGTATCAAAGTTTCTCTCACCATCTAATCTATCATATGACTCATGTTCCACTCACATCATCAAGCAATTAAGTGGCCGCAAAAATCAAACCTGGAAATTAATAGGCTGTACCTGTGCGATCGGGCCCACCTATATTAACGGCTGTAAGTTGCACACGCAGGTTAGTTCGTTAGACCAAGATAAGTACTTTTGGAATGTTCTCTTTCATTTCCGTATTCTCGAAGATAAAGCAGATGGTATTTTGCACGAGTCTACCTAACCTTTTCTTCTGGCATTATTGGGTCCTCGATCCGGGATTTTCAGTTATACTCGGGTTTCGAGTTCTGAGAAGTGGGGCCCATGAATCAGTAATCCAGACCGTTAATCTGTTGCATTACACCTTGAATGGATGACACTTTAAAAATATTCCACGAGTATGGATCCTCTACGAAGCTCTGTAAGTTAGGCTTAATATACAACGTGATGTTTCGGGTCCAGATTGATGTACGGATGAAATCCAATCCGTCCATCATGTGATCCTTCTCATTTTTTCCTTGGATCCTAAAAATAAGGATGACCCAAATCTCAGGTAGTATAGTCGTGACTAAAATCTACAAAATCACGTGGTGTGGTCTACATGAGTTTTTGAATTTCCAACTTTTCGACATTTTCATTCATCCTAGTTGGGTGCAACTTTTGAATGGATTGGATGGAATTTTAAAAAATGGATATCTCGCACACAATCTGTAAGTTTTTAGTGGTAGGTGTCTCCATCTCAACTTTTTCCTGTCGTGTGGCGCACATGAGTTTTGGACCCACATAAATTTTGTGCGCCCAGGATAAAATGAGAGGATTCACTTGATGGACGGATACGATGTTTAAAAAAAAAAATCAGGGTGGGCCGTACTCAATGCGATGTAAGTTAAGGTTACATACAGTCACTTTCATATCCTGGCCACTCATCTTTCTTTCTTTGGAACGTGAATATCGACCGTAGTTCGAGGGCAGAGAACCGACTGAATCGTGGGACCCACTTGTCAGGATGGAAAACCTGAGTAATATGTGGGCAGTATTCGCGTCAAGGTCCACCCCTCGCCTTTACGTGTGCACACGAATCTCTGTCCATACATGAATGTATTAGTCTATGGTTCATGTCCCTTCAACTACCACCCGTGGAAAAATGAAAAGCCCTGAGTGGGACACCGTAACCACCCCCACCTGCAACGTATGACACGTGTGTAACCGAGATTTTTATTTTTTTTTGTGGTGTCGTTCATACTCGTGTTTGACACGTGTGAAAGCTGTTGGCACGTGGAACCACGTGTGTGCAAGAGATCATTCCTTTCAAGATTCTGCTCAACGAACCAAGTTTTGACAGATTATGAACACGTGGAATCCAGCTGTCACCTATGAACACGTGGGAACGTGGACTGCCTGCGACGGACGCGGTTTGGCTTGTCCGGCTTGTAACGCTACCACGGAAACGGATTGGCTACTCCCCCTGACACCAGCCCCGTGGCTGGGTGTCAGGTGCTCTGTGGGCCCCACCATGATCTATGTGTTTCATCCATTCCGTTCATCCATTTTTAAAGATCATTTTAGGGCTTTATACAAAAATTAGAGGGATATAAATCTCAGGTAGACCACACCGTATGAAAACAATAGAGATTAGATATCTACCATTAAAGTCCTCCTGAGGCCTACTGTAATTTTATTTGACATTCAATCTGTTGATTAGGTCATACAGGCCAAGACGAAGGGAAAAAACAAAAACCAGCTTGATCCAAAACTTTTATAGTCTCTAACATGTTTTTAATGGTCGAGAGTCATTTCACTTGAGAGGGCATATAGCTCATTTTTGGTCTCATACAGTAAAATGATCTGTAAAAATAGATGGACGGGATCGGATGAAACACATACATCATGGTGGGGCTCACATAGCACCGACCACCAGCCATTGGCCGGTGTCAGGGGAGTAGCCAATCCGTTTCCGGCTACCACTAGGCAGGTGGCTTGCGAAAGCCTTTGGCAGGAAGTTTCTGCGCTGGAAACCTAGGTGGGGCCCACCGTGATGTTTCTAAAAGATCCACCCCGTTCATAAGTATTTTGAGATCTTTTTAGGACATGGGACCATAAATGAATCGAATACAGTACTCAAGTGTGCCGAAAACGTGAGAATTTAACGTCCACAGTTGAAATATTCGTGGTGCTACATAAGTTTTGAATCAGGCTATTTTTTTTCTAGTTCATCTCAGTTGGAATGACGTTATAAACGGTATGGATGGCTTGCAAACATCACTGTCGACCCCAGGGAGGTTTCAACGGTAAGAATTTCCCTACCCGTCTTTTCCTTTAATACGGCCCACTTGAGTCTTGGATCCTGCTTATTTTTGGTCTCATGTCTTAAAGCGATCTCACAAAACGGATGAACGGGGTAGATTTCCCACAAACATCACAGTGGGCTTGTAACACCCCGGATTTTCACTGTTTTGGATTTCCAAAAATTCTTGATTTTTTTTAATTAATTAACTTATAATATCACTTAATGACCATTAACACTCAATGTTTTCCCATACATGTGGGATACCAGTAAAGAACCGCCACAAGTTCGATTAATCATGAAACGTCCCGTCCAACCAGCACAGTGTCCTGGGGCGTCTACGTAGGATTCTCCGAAGACCATTCGGTTTTTTAAACCTCTTGTGGGGGGGTGCCAGGAGTTAATTAACCTAGGATTAGCCCATTAGAGTAGACTAGACAGGCCATGATAGAGCCTAGTACGGGCCGCTAAGCCAGATGGCTGTTTACACTTAAAGACGGGCCGTTGGGCCATACAACGACCGAGAAAGGTCAGAAAAATATAAAACTTGGGGGAACCGTTGGTCTCTTGGGCTTGTGGTCCATCGCGGACCGTGGACCCAGTGGACACCCGAATTTGCATCTGGCAATTGCCAGATGCACCCCACCAATGCCAGATTAAAATCTGGCACTGACAAAAGAAACTGAGACTCAGGCCTTCTAGCCGTCGGATTTCTTCCAAATTTACGGTGAAGGTTTAATGTATTTTTCAACGCCGCCACTAAATCTGGGCCCCGATCGTGGCACAATGACCGTTGATCGTAAATCAGACCCGTGCGATTAAACCCCATATCCGATCGCTCCAAAATTTTGCATGGCCCTCATCGGGCCATGGATCACTACCTACCCTATAAATTTATGGCCAGAGGGCCACCAGAAATCCCCCAGATGGCCCATCAATCAGAATGGACCCCAAATGGCCATTAAAGGTTGGAAACGCTTACTCAGATCCCATATCCGTTCTTCCGATTGTTCCCAAATTTTAATGGCCTCTCACCGGGCCATAAGACACTTGCACGCCGATTTTGGTGATCGGAGGGGGTATTAGGCCGCCCCAACACCAATAGGGAGTCCTAGTGGTCTATTTTAGGAAATGTGGTGGAAGCTTGGGGCCATTTGCACCAAATCTGGAATTATAAAAAGGGGGTTTCTTTTGGGCACCCCTCTCCCATACGAATTTGCCCTAGGAGAGAAAGGAGAGAAAAGGGAGAGGAGAAAGAGGAGAAATGAGAAGAAAGAGTGAGGGAAGATGAGCAAGGTGGACTCTCAATCAAGGTGGGGCCCAAGGGAATTAATCTCTCCTCTCCCTACACCTTCTCCAAGGGGAAAACCATCCGAAAATCGTCCTCTTCATCTCGTGGATCGTTTAGGTAAGATCCAACCTCTTTTTCTTTGATACCCTTGTAAGAAGAGGGGGGTTTTGCTGTTAAATCTAACATGTGAAGTTGTTTTAGGGATTCCGGCCGATCTACCGCAAAGCCCTCTTTCCTAGGACGTTTTTCCCAACCTCCAACGATCCTAGGTGCGGACTATTGTTCTTAGGTGGCCTAGCACCAATTTTACTATGGGTTTAATGATTTTGATTGTTTGGATGTTATGATTGGAGAAACTAGAGAAACCCTAGGAATTGCATGATTATTGAAATTCGTATGGAATGCATGTTGATCCTCATTTGGTGTTGCTATTGCCTTTCACATGATTGGGTATTTGGATGATTAGGTGCTCATGCCTTGTTGATTGTTTTCCTACATTGTTGCTTCATAGAATGTATGATGATCATGTGCATATGATTTCTTGCAATGGTGGAAGTGCTTAACTTCCTCCCACACACAACATACACCTCACTTGCACTTGTATTATGATATTGTTGGCCTTGCTTGGTATGAGAATCAGAATTGTATGTTGAGAAGCATGAGAACATGAAGATTGTATATGCTAGATGATGCATTGGTAGACGGCATGCTAGGGATTGTTATTCGTACCCTTGGGTTGGTCAGGAAACATGAGGAGAGCGAAGGTGGCTCCATTGGTAGGACTGCTCGAGGCTAGACCGTGGGTTTTGGGCGGGTGTGCTGGGCGGGCCGTAGTTCGAATACGTGGGACCCTTGTGCCCGAGGTCACTCGTCTCACGCTCGCCTGACTCATGCGGTCTAGCCTACTAACTGATCAACACTGTTTGTTAACCCTGTGTGCTCACATATGTATGGAATCTGAACCACCCTGCAACCATTGTAGCCCATCAATAATCCACCTGAAACTGGTCCACAGCCTCGTAAGCGGGGCATGGTGGAATGAGACACTGTGTCCGAGCTGTCGGCCTACGCTGGGGTACCGCGCCTCCCCGTAGTGACCGCGAGCGATCCCTTCCTTTCGGCACTCCTCATGTGCTTGGAGTCGGGGATGAGGAACCCGACGGGATCACGGACCGTGGGGACTCGGCCTCACTATTGATGGGGCCTTGGCCTCGCAACTAGCTCAGGGCATTGATACGTAAGAAGGTGAATCAGAATCCCCAACCTGCTGGATGAATGGAACTTAACTAATAACTCGGCTAACACGATCGCATTGCACGCATTAGTTAGGGTGGCGACTCGGCAGTCGAGGTCGCTCTGAGGGAGTGTTGCCATATGCGATCGTTAGATGGAGTCGCTCGAGGAGTGTCGTGGCAAGGGCATGCTCATATCATCGCATTGCATGCGCATTTAAATAAGAGTTATTGGATGTTGATGATTCTCTGCTTTTCATTAAGTTCATATTACAATTGATGCATGTTGTAACTTGAGACCAATGGTTCACACTGAGTTGATCACTCACTCCCACTCTGGGACGGTGTTTTAAAACACCAACCAGACTCATTCATAGATGCAGGTGACCCAGGGCATGAGGAACCTGGCAAGGCGAGCTTGGACGAGGAGGACGGACTCTCCTACTTGCAGCTGATGGGCGGCTCACTATCGGCTAGATCAGACTGGATTTGGTTTTGCTGATCCGCGGGCTCAGTTTTATCTTTTTGAACCTAACTATCTTTTTTGTTCTGTTGGGCAACGCCTTGTGCGACCCTTTTATTTCCTTTAGACCTGTTGTATATTTGATTTTTCATTTCAGTAGATTAGTTGTGGTTGTGTTTCATGCTCCAAGAAATTTCAATCTGCCACATTTAAACTGGATTAATCATAAAATATAAAATTGATGATAAGTGGACACTCGGGGAACCGGGAGTCGAGTCTATGCACGACCCCCGATTTTCAGGGGGCGTTACAGTCCCACCTAGGTTCACAGCAAGAAGGCTTTAGCAGAAAATCCGTGTCCGCCTGCGACGGACGCGGTTTGGTTAGTGACGCTGCCACTAGGCAGTGACTAGTTGTCGGTGCTCTGTGGGCCCCACAATAATGTATATGTTTTATCCACTTCGTCCATTCATTTTTTCAGATCATTTTAGAGCTTTTCCAAAACAATGATGCGGATCTAAATCTCAAGTGGACCACACTACAAAAAAACAGTAGTAATTGAATGTCCATCGTTAAAAACTTTTGACATCCAACCTGTTGATTAGGTCATACAGACCTCGATGTAGGGAAAAACCAAATATCAGCTTGATCGAAAACTTTTGTGGCCTTCAAGAAGTTTTTAACGGTGGATGTTCAATCAACACTGCCTTCGATAAGTTTTTAACGGTGGACGTTCAATCAACACTTTCCTCTGATATGGTCCACTTAAGATTTAGATCTACCCCAGGTTTGGTCTCATATCATAAAATGATCTGAAAAAAATTGGATGGACACCGTAGATGAAGAACAAACGTCATGGTGGGGCCCACGGAGCACCGACCACTAGCCATGTCGAAGGTCACCGGCCAATCCGCGTCTGCCTGCAACCCCAATACTTCCTGCGGGAGAAAATTATCACTGTAGACGCCACCTTTTATCTAGCTTCTTTTATCGGCTGCCCAAAACTTACCTTCCCAACGTAGACCTTTCACGTACCGACAGGCAAGCATTTGAGGACATGAAAGGTCTAATTTGGGAAGTAGGTTTTGGACGGCTCAAAAAAGAAGCTGGATAAAAGGTAGCGTATACAGTGATAATTTTCTCCTTCCTGCGGACGTAAGTTAGGTGGGCCATTCGTTTTGCCAGATCATGCTTAAGACGTGAGACTAAAAATGAGCTAGATCCAAAACTCAAGTGGGCCACACAATAGGAATTAGTGGGGATTGAATTCCCACCGTTAAAACATTCGTGGGGCTACAGAAGTTTTGGATCATGATAGTAGTTTTGTGTTTTCAGTTCATCTCAGAAGGAATGACTTATGAACGGTTGGGATGGAATATAAGCATCACAGTCGACCCAGAAAAGGCACCTTTTTCTGTCGTACGGCCCACTCGAAAATGTCCTAATCAGCTGGGAAAACGGATGGGTGGGGCTAGATTCCTCACAAATATCACGGTGGGCCCCACCTAGCTTCGGTCACCGGCAATCCGCTTCCATGTACAACCGTTTTTTAGGCTGTGCATCTCACCGACCATGCATGAGGCGGGGTAAATGAACGCCAATCCAACCGTCCAAATTGTAGGGACCACTGTGGATTGTGCATGGTCCAAGAACCATAGTGACCGGATGATCCTAACCATCTGAATGGTGGCTTCTAAATGGACGGTTCAAAGGACGATGGCGAATGTCCAAAATTCAATAAACGAAATCAAACCGTTAATATCTTTCGATCACTGTAGTTTAGGGCTATGCCCCATCCACATGGAGCCCACAACTCGGGGTCACCAGATTTCGTTCCCGTATGACACGTGTACGGTGGATATCAGACTCCTTACCAAAACTTAGAAAATAGACTTCCCTGCGTCTATAGTAGGTTATAATGTATTAGTGTACGGAGATTTCAACGTCGAAGATTCTCTCGTTAGGAAGAGCCGAAGAGAGGATTGGAAAGAGAGAAAGGCTTTGATACTCCGGCATATTGTGTTGGATGATACGCAGGCACTTAGAAATTAGTAGGAAATCGAATAAGTGGAAGACAATCAGTCAAGATAAACCGTCCAAATTATGGTATTAATTGTAGATATATCATTAAATAAAAATTAAGATTATTATCGAATCATACCATTGGATTGTAGACATTTATTGGAAGATCAAAAATGAAAATCTAACGGTCCTATATTAACAAAAAAATGTCTATGAATCAGAGGTTATCTGGGTTGTAATTTAGATACAGTAATATTCACAATCTAGGCGGTTTTATTTGAGTTATTTTATTACATGTATACAATTTCTGAGTGCCTGAGTATCAAGCATCATACGCAGGCTGAGTATCATATAACTCCGCTTGGAAAGCAAGGAAGAAAGGTGAGGCATCCACATCACATCGTTTTAATAATTGGTGTCAGCACGATCTGGACCGTTCATCTGGTGGCTTCATGATGTCAATCACTGTAGGATAAATTATCCAATTGATCAATTGATCCAAACCATCCAATCCATGATGAACAGATGGACGGCTGTAACGTGGACGGCGGATCCCATCTGAGTAATTCGATTGGATGGTTACAACCGTCCGATTGTGACCGGGAACGGTTCAAGCTCGACCGACCGTCAATCTGGCCTATGAGTACGGCCTCTGGCCGGCCAGTCGAGTAGGTTGCCCTAGCTATCCACCGGGGATACTTTATCTAAAGCGGCTGAAAAGACCTAAACTTCGTGAAATCCACCCCGTCCATCAGGTAAATCGCCCCTTGTTAGACCTAGATCTCAGAAATCAGGTGATTCAACGCTTAGATGGGCCACCCCACAAAATCCTGAACCTCTGAATTCACTTGGTATGGCCTACCTGAGTTTTAGAATACCCTGATTTTTGGGTAAATTCTTTGATCCTGATGAGACACATCAGATGAATGGATTGGATGGCATGTAGACAGCATGGTGGGCCCACCCCAACCGTTTCCTATGATGTGGCCTAAATGAGTGTTAGATCATCATGATTTTTGTGATCTATGGTGAGAATGAGACTGTGTACCTAATGGACGGGTTGGATCTCATAAAAATTCCACCCACGTGGCTCACAGTTAGTGAAAGTAATCTGGCGCGATTCCCCATTTCATGCTCAAGCTCGGCCCACAACATCATAAGCGGGCCTGTTCTTGAGCTCTGACAACCTCAATGGAGGTTTTCTACAATATGTAGGCTGGGCCCAGAAAATACCAATTGGGCTTGCAGATTGGGCCCACTCCCAACCCAGACTCCTCAAGTCCCGGCCCACACTTGGGTTGGGACCCAGAACCTGATGGGCCACCCCTATTCGAAACGAAGAGAAATGAACTGCCAAAATGATAGAATGAAAACACTGAAAATAGTTTTTGGCACGTTTGGATACACAATTGAATTGAATTGCAAAACGTTCAGTTCAATCAAGAGCAATTACCAATTTGTAATAATGTTTCTGGACGAGTGTGTGATCACCAAAAATTCTAAATTGTCCACTCATCAAATCTGAATTGTGGGCCCACCATAGTAGATAAGAGCATTGGCCCAAAAATCACAATGGTTGGATGATCCAAACTATACCTTGTTTTAACCCATAAAATGTTCAGTTAAAAATGAAACCCAGCCACTCCAAATTCAATTTCAATGGACAAAATCCGACGGCTGGGATCCTCCAACCACAATCATCATTAGGCTACAGTCGCAACGGGCCCATGATTTTGATGGTCTGAAATGGCTCACATGAGTGACCGGCATCACGGTAAACGCACATCTCAGGTCAGCTCTTTCTTTTTTGGGGGACCAAGATGGACACAAGACGTCATGATGCAGCCATTTTTCAGTAAAAATTAAAGTTTGAGTATTAAAAATAAATAATAACTGTGGCTCATTTTTTTTCAGGAAAAATGATCATTTTTTCAAAAAAACAAAACAAAATGGGAGTCGCAAGGGCCAGATCGGGGGTTCGAGTCTCAGATCTTACTATGATTTTTTCTTCTACAATGGCAATCGTTCACTGACTGACTCGGTTCAAGTCAAGCTCATCAGCCAGTTCCTAATTTTATATATCTATATATATATAATATATATAATATTATATATATATATAATTCATTGTGAGATTTTTGGAGGGTGGAGGGGCTTTAGGGTTTAGGGTTTAGGGTTGTCAAATGATCCAACCTCTAATATCACCTAAGGCTGGGGTACATATCACCCTTCTTTCGGTCAAGGATAATATAATCCCTATAAAAGAAATTTGCGCATTTATGCTAGAAAAAGCTATCACCGCATGACGATTGAGAAAAGCTCACAACTTAAATTTAAAACTTGAAAAATCAAGTGAATCATCAGAACATGACAATTTGGTATTGTCTAACTTACAAGAAAGCTCCAGTAAGCTGCTGTCGATTCGCCTCTCGATCCAAGAGAGTCTTCTCTCGAGTTTCAGTACGGCAATATGCATGGTCCGGACATCAACCTGTGCGAGCCTGGCACAAGCACGGAGCAATATGTAGTAGTCCGCGTGGGCCACATAATTCAATTCTCCGCTCATTCTCTTCCTCTTGTAATGAATGTATCCATGCTTCTTGGGAGAGGGGTTCCGGGGTGGAAGATAGCGGAACATGTTCTCCTCCATGTTCGATTTCATCCTTCTCAATGCCCTCTCCATGCTCGAAGAGCACTCGCCACCCAGACTCCGCGTCGCACGATCATCAGTCTTGACTGCTTTGCCTTTCTTGCTTGTAGGCAAGCTAAGATGCCCGTCGAGTGTCGATTTTGTGGAGCCCGCCTCATTAACCATTTTCTCGTCTACAGACGCAGTAGCATGTTTGTGTCTTGATATCATGCTATCTTTGGAGGATTGGACGTGCCCGTTTTCTCTTGATCTCTGACTGTCTGTGGACGTAGTAACATCTCCTTCATCTCTTGGCCTCTTTCGGCTCAAGATGCCACATCCAGTTTCTCCAGTTTCTCTTTCCAAGGGTGGTTTGATTTCCTGAAATTGGAGAACAGTGAGTTGAAAACTGGAAATGGATCATGTTAAGGCTGTGTTTGGATGCACAAGAATCAAATTATGAGCAGTTTAACCAAGACAAGATGACGAATGTTAATGATGATTCCTAGTATTCATAATACGGAAATGGCCGTCAAATTGAAGTTGTGTTTCTTTAAGTCCATCTTGTGAGGTAATCACAATTCAACCAGGGGCGCACCCAGGTGGTACCGGACAGAAATGTGGTCCACGTCATGTATTCACAACATCCAACTGTCCATCAGATGTGTGATCTCACATTATGCCATATATATATATATATTATATAGCACAGGGAACAAATTGAGAGTGGATGCCTAGTGTGGATTTGAAAAGGGGCCCACCAGTGTAGTTTATCTGCAACCCACGCCATTCATTTGGCCTGAATGAAGGATCATGCCCAGAATAACACTGTTTTGCACCTCCTCTGGCCCCGGGTGCAAATCGAGGATGGGCATTCCCTCCCATCTTGTTCCCTGTTCTGTGGCCCACCTGAGTGTTGGATCAGGCATTTTGATACATGGGGCTAAAGTGATCTCATGCATCTGATGGATGTGTTGGATGTCCTGCATACACACATGGGCCCCACATGCCGCGTACCACTGAAGCGCACCTCATTCAACCACAGGGAAACCTTTAGATTCATCATCATGCACTTGAAAGGCCCACCGAGAAAAACAGGTCTTCATGTACAAGTTCACTTAAGCTGGAGTAACAAAACACTCACCAAGAAAAGTAAATTCTCATCAATTGAAAGACTAGATGGACATAGTCGATATGGTATGTACAGTATCAAAAGAGGTTCATACATAACATGCATTTAATGTATGGTGCTTCTCCAAGCTGTTCGCAAAATCCATGTCTAAGGAGCCATGAGCACACTCAAGTATATGTTTTTGACACTTTAGTATCCACTTTCCTACCATTAGAGCTTTTATGAAATTGGTTTGGTCTCCATATGCTTGCAATCATTAGACAAGATGGCATGGTGTGCCATAACGGCCGTAACGGGCTATAAAGGCCGTTACGTAAAGGTAATGATGGCAACTGTTAAATGTTACGGTTGTAACAGCTGTAATGGTTGTTATGGAAAAAAATGACCCATAGCCCCTCGTTACGGTCCTCGTAATGGCCCGTTAAGGGACATACAAGTTTTTCGGGATTTTTTTTTTCAATAAAAAAGAGACCGTAATGGCCATTTCAACCCATATCGTAAAGGTAATGGTGGTGGCTGTTACAGCCACTGTTAATGTTATGGAATACCTTGCAAGATGGTAACTGAATCCTTGCCTTCTGAATGTTGGAATAGTTTTTCACATTTACATTCTGATGTTCAGCTAATATAGAGTTTTGAAGAGGTTGCAATGATGATGATCAGTGTTTGTCGGTTGCTCTTTTGATTCTGGAGCGGGCCGTGTTAATGCATGCTTGTGTATGGATGGTGATTTTAGTGTTTGACAAAAGTGAATGCGACGGAAGGGGAAAGACCAAAAATATAAACTGTAATTCGTGAGGCATCTTCACGAAAGTTTTCCTGAGATTTACGACAGTTCTCCAGATATGCATAAGGCAAAGGCAGATAGATGTGGAGATTGGCAGCATACATATGCCAAATCTGGGCTGTTCATGTGTTTGCCGCTGTGAACATGCCCAGGCCCCAAATCGGGCAGGTCGTAATATGGACCATTGCTTTTCCTAACGATCTGTTTTCCCCACACATGGTTGGCCCACCTGATGGGTTATCCAGCCATACTTTTGAACCAAGGGCATGTTGGTGGTTGGTCCCAACTGATGAATGGTCTCGATCTCTCATGTGTATGCCACATTTGCGCTGCCGCAACTCTCCTCTTCAATCTTGCCCCAAGCAGCACATGGCGCCATAGCTTTTCTATCCTCCAGGAGCCTTGTCATTGTCGAACGAGATTCTAGGAATACTATGTTCATGGGAATCTTCTAAGGCCTCCATTCCTTGGAGTAAGTTCTTTATTTTGAAGGTGTTTGATTTAGTTTTGAGGTTAAACATTTCAGTTATACGTGTAAGAGTTGGCCAACTCACCTGCCATTGGAGAGTCATTATGCATTGAAAGTCGGGGTTTTAAGACCTGGATCGACCTGGTGCACCCTGAATCGAGTCGCAAGTCAAGGTAAAAGACGGGTGCACTTGTGGTATCGAACCGGGTCATGTACCGCTAAACTGCTCAATCCGAGGTTTCCATAACGGTAATGGTGGCTGTAATGGCCACCACCGTTACCGTTACGATGTTGGTTGTAACATAACGACCATTACAATCTCTTTTTTTATTGAAAAAATCAGGAAAACATATAGCGGCCCCATAATGAACCATTACGGGCCGTTACAGCCTTTACGGGGGGTGTAACGGGCTGTTACAGGTCATTTTTCCCGTAACGGCCATTATGACCCCGTAACATGTAACAGTTGTCACTGTTACCTTTACGTAATGGCCTTTATGGCCCTGTAATGGTCGTTACAGCACACCATGGTTGTATCAGATTCATCCAACTCTTTGAAAGTCGTCTCTCACTTCCCTAATCCTCTTGCTATTTGAATAAAATTCTGGCTAGTCATTAAGGGTGCATTTGGCTGCACCAAATTTCTTGATTTGCCATGCTCTAACAGTTTGAGCTTTTAGAGCAAGTGGTTAATTGTCATGCATCAATATGCAAACTGCATTAAGTGTGATTCCATTTCCCTGTTTTTTTTTCTACCCAATCCAAAGGGGGTGAACCCACTTGAGATTTGGGCAGACTGTGTCCTATCTAACTACTAAAGCAGAAATTTAAGATCAATTCCCAATCTCAGCATCCCTAGTACATTCTAGTTTATCCCAACTTGTGTTGGTTACCATAATCTATAGAAGACCACTTCTATGGTCCGTGACTGAAAGTTTAGTCCATGGGATTGCTATGATATAGGGCTCACCTTTATTTAATGGGCTGGTTGATCTGATGCGACCCATGTGCATGGGATAGTGCAGAAAATTCCATGTTCAGTCAAAATCCTTACAGTCAATTAAAAAGAATGGGTGCTCCTAACTTTTTGCACCAAGCAATCTTCAAGTTGGAGTGGACATTTTCAATGGCCTGGATGTTCTATACACATAACAAGTGTGATGCAACAATCAATGGTGTGGATTACATACAATTACAAGCGCCACATTTGTCAGAAATGAAAACCTGTGAATACTGTGGGAAAAAATTAGGCCACCTGCTAACTAATATGGCAGCACGAGTACACAGGCATCGCACTAAATGCAAGGTCCAAGTCTTCCATCTCACAGGTCCCACAGTCCAGATGATTGTGCAAAAAGATAAACTCAGGTCAGTCCACACATCATATTGTCTACACTTTGTCAAAACAATGGATGGATGGTAAAAACCTACTCAGTCCATTAGTGATGTTTGGATTCCCTCCATTTCTTAGCAATGACATCCTAACAACGTGCCCTACCAGATGGATAGATCAGAACAAGCACACATGTGGGCCCCAACATGTCACAAAGGACCACGGGCCAGCAACTGCCTCAGCCGAGCACGGTTAGCAAAACGGCATACAGCCAAAAAACAGTGCGGGGAATTTTGTGTTTAATTCAGTCTCAGTCATAAAAATACAGTAAAAAAATCAGTAAAAAAATAAAATAAAATAGCCAGAAATCAGACAATGAAAAGTTTGGGTTTAACATGGTTTGGACTCAAACATGGGGGGGGGGGGGGGGGGGGGGGGGGGGGGGGGTGGTCGGGGGCGGGGGGGTGTCTATATATTATATAAATAAGGTTCAACTAGAAATATTTAATTAAAATTTTAAAATAATTAGAATTTCTATACGGATGAACACTAATGTATGTAGATAGTTACATGATGTTCTTTGCCTCTCTCAAATCCTTCCTTTTCAAGTAATCCGCATATAAATTAGTCTGTTTCTACTAAAAATTTTCACCTTTTACTCAATTTTACCAATAGGTGGCGAACGCCGATCTCTGTTTTTTAAACTGCCCCCAAAAGTGTTTAAAAAAAAAAAAAAAAAGACAGGTTCTATTGAAAGGGGAAAAAATGTGTTTAATTTGGTTTGCCCAAAAAAACTTGTTTTTAAATTTTTATTTTGTTTATCTTCCAAAATATAAAGATTTTAAATGTTCAGTCAATTATAAGAGGGGTTTTTTTTTTTTTCTTTAAATATGGAGTTTAAAACAGAGTTTTGCTAACAGTGGACAAGAGAATACTTACAGATGTTATTCACATTCTGATGCATTAGCACTATATAACTCATGCAGATAAGCTTTGTGGGGTTGTCATAGTTTAGCAAAGGTTTTTAAGTTTCAGTGTCTCATATCTTCGGACATTTTGCATACACCATCTAGACAGTCCAAATCATGGGCATTTGTTGGTGGAACATGAAACAAAACCACCCTGATCTAATCTTAACTATCTAATATCACTCAATCGATTAGACCATTGATCATTCCTTATGCATTCAACTGATGACTGCCAATCTAGTGGTTGGGATTGTTCGATCAGTGTAACTTTAGGACCATGCTAAATTGACACTACAGGCCAACCACTTGGGCATTCTGCATTGACATACCCCATGGATGAGACACCACAACTTCAAAAGTAGTGGTGAACTACCACATTATTGGTGTCCTCATTATATTTCAAGGTGTTCTAGCCAACAGGCACCATCTCCACCCACACTATCACACGCATCACACAAGCAAGATTACCAAACATGTCAAACATCCTGCGGTTCATCAGGTGGTCCCTAACATGAAGAAGATTGTTGAAATGTCAGGTATCTCCAGTAACCTGACGAGGTAAACCAGTGCATTGAATGTGAATCATTGAAAAGTTTGTTCAAGCTGTCAAGTCTTTGTGATGTGTGGATTGACCCAATATAGGCCAAGACAGCTTAAAGTTGTCCCCTACCCACTAAGTGGCTTGGATCAAGAACACATGTGACTCCAGGCACATGCAACATAAAGGCCCTACCTCCATCTCATGCGAGAGCATACCTAGCATTCCCCGAATGCAAAGAGGCATTAGCACAACACACAAAAAGGGACACATAGGGAATTAGACATAGAGATGAAACTCACTCTTTTTACATAGGATATGGATAGCCACCTCAAGTATCTAAAAACACAACTAAGAAATATAGAAAAATGACCTCCAAAGTCCAAACATAAAAAAGGAGCGGTTACAACTTACAAGCTTTGCTTCACACACATTTGCAATAAAGCTCGTGTAAACACCACACGTGTGCCAGCATGGCACATGGGTGCGTGATTTAATCCATCATAGGGAATGATTAAATTTTGTTTGGTTGATATGTTTCCTGGGGAAACCTATAAATAGTTTTCTATTTAATTTCCCTAGGTTCTCCATTCCCCAGTTAAAATTGGGGAATGGAATTCCTGGGGAATATTTAAAAACTAACAAAAAGGAGTGAACCAAACATCCTTTTTTTCTTTTTTTTTTTTGTGAAAGCCAGGGAATGACTAAACCAAGAAATGATATAGCAACCAAACACCCCCTTAATGAATCACTTCTTACAGTATGACATTTATATGAATGAGATCTTGAGCTAACATAGTGAATTCATCAATGCTCATTAGCAATCACTATACTTTACTACAACCAATAAAGTTGTACACGAGTTGAGTTGGCTCGTTAGCTTGCTTGGATCGATTCGGAAAAGCTCGACTTGACTCGGATTGAAACTGTGTTCGAACCGAGTTGAGCCATTTTTTATGAGCTCAGAACATTTCAAGTCGAGTCCGAGCTGGACCTAGCTCGACTCGACTCGACTCGGATCGAAACTGTGTTCGAAACGAGTTGAGTCATTTTTTATGAGCTCGGAACATTTCAAGTTGAGTCCAAGCTGGACCTAGCTCGACTCGACTCGACTCGGCTCGGACTCGACTTGGATCGAGTTTTGATTTTGAGTCAATATTGTAGCTTTAAAAATTATAAAAAAAAAAAAAAAAAAAAAAAACCCTTACTTTGCCCGACCCTAACCCAGCGGGCCGGCACCCAAATCATCCAACTCTCCCCCTTTTACCCAAATCGGTCAACAACCCTAACCCATATGCCGCCTCTCGGTCATCCGTTCGCCCAAATCCATCGTTGTTCTCCATCGCCCGACGAATACTCTCCTTCCAGTGTTTGTCCAGACGACCGGCATCTAAAAGTGAGTTCTCTCCTCCCCTCTCTCTCCATTTTTCTGCCGATTGAGTAGCGTCTGTCCAAGTAGCAGAACCCATCCGACCAGCGACCACTGGTCGGGTGGCTCTGGTACAGTCGGACGCCACTAGCCCAGTGGCTGTGGGCTGTGGCCCACTGTTTATATTATATTATTATTATTATTATTATATCATATATATAATTGATTTAAAAATAATTAAATTGCTTATTTGATGAATGGATTATAGATCATTGAACTGTGGGATGGTTGGATTTATGGATGATGGATGTATGGGATGGATTTATGGGGGGATTAGGTGGTGTTGTTGAAGATCATTGTGGGGCCCACTTGGGGCTCGAAGACTCGAACTTGAACTCGACTCAAAAACTCAACTCAAACTCGGCTCAAACTAGACCGAGTTGCTAGCTGAGCCGAGCCGAGCTATTGGTCCAAGCTCGAAGGCCGAACCAAGCCAAGCACGAGCTGAGGACTCAAGCTGGCCGAGTTGAGCTGAGTTGGGCAAAACTCGGCTCGGCTTGGCTCAACTCGTGTACACCTCTAACAACCAAATCCCATGGATGCATCAATGGCTCTGACATGAAATCCAAGCGTCTCATACATCCAGGGTCGTTCCCTTTCAGTTGTTGAGTCTCTAGCTATGGCAAACCAACAACCCTTTAGAGGTTGACTACCTCCACCTTCCTAACTATAAGAGTGAATCAAAGTCTATTCGTCCACCCTGTTGTCCTGGACCCTACCATAGGAAACTTCTACTTCTTGTTGAAATCGTTAATGCATGATGTACTCACACTGCCTCATCAGCACTTGACCACCTTCCCTATCCCTTATTGGGTGTCAAACCCATACGCCCTGGGGATTACATGGTGCTTGACAAAATGCACCTTCTACAAGTACTATCATAAGGGGAAAATCCTTCCTAGCCCTTCTCACTACCTCTATATGAGTCTCTTAGATCTTCCTCCCATCCTCATTTCGAGCCCTTCGACCCTATAATCAATTTCTCCTCCTTACAAGAGCCACCTCCGGTCTATATCATACATGACCGAACCATCTCAATATGCTCTAGTCTCTATACCATTTTATATCTTACTTGGTTCATTCCTAGGTTGCTAAAAATGACCTCATTCTTAATGCTATCCTTGCTAGTCTTCCTACGCATTGGCCTCAACATCATCATCTCTGCAACACTCAATTTATGCTTATGTTGCCTTCTAACTGCCCAACAGGCTGCCCCATATAGCATAGCCATCTGAATAGTTGTGCAATAAAAAGTTCCTTAGGCTTCATAGGAATGTGGCTATCACACAACAATCTAGAGGCACGTCTCCACTTGGTCCTCCCAACCTTAGTTCTAATGGAAACATCCATGTAAATCTCCCCATCCTTTTAAAGAATAGAGCTTATCTAGTGAAACACATTGCTTTGAGTGATCTCTTCTTTTTTTTAATTTTTTGAAAGATGAGAATTTTATTAAGCTGCACAAAGAAAGACTACAAAAACACACAACCAAAGAAAACAAAAGAAGACAAAAGAAAAAAGAAAGAAAGAAAATAAAATACAATGGCCTGCCTCGTGGTTGGCACAAAACCAAAGAACAAAAGCTTAAGGAGCCCAATCTCTGAACAAAACTAAAACCGTAGAGAACACCCCGGCCGAAGAGATATTGAGATTCCTAAAACAGAGATTATTCCTCTCTGCCCACACAACCCACAAAATTGCCATGAGAAGAGTTCTCCACTTCCTTTTTCCAACTGCTCCTCTTGGTTCTGCATGCCACCCATAGAAGAGGTCATCTATAGAATTAGGCATTACCCATGAGACTCCAACGAAACAAAGGACACTCCACCAAATATCCGAAGAGAAAGGACGATGAATAAAGAGGTGGTCTATTGTCTCCTCTGCCCTAAGGCAGAATAGACCACATTGGTGAGAGACATTCCTTTTTTTTTCAAAATATCTATTGTCAGAATTTTGTTCCGGCCCACCAGCCACCCAAAGGCTGCTACCTTCAGTGGCACTCCGTAAAACCACAAGGACCTAGTATGGCAGCAGGCGGTAAAAACTGAAGAGGTTGAAAGCGATCGAACAGATAAAAGCCTTGACCCTGACAACAACCAACGAAGAGAATCACCTAGACTAGAAGATGGGAGAAAAACCTGCAAACGAGATTAAAAGTAAACTCAATTTCAGAATCAGAAAGATTCCATCGAAAGGGAGGGAGCCAA
Source organism: Magnolia officinalis (assembly GCA_021015155.1). NCBI lineage: Eukaryota > Viridiplantae > Streptophyta > Magnoliopsida > Magnoliales > Magnoliaceae > Magnolia > Magnolia officinalis. The sequence continues at coordinate 3,658,697 of JAJHSJ010000014.1, forward strand.
ACACCTCCACTCCATCGTTTACGAAACAATCCCCCACCAAAATGCTTGGGTTACAGGTGATAGCAAATAACGTTGGGAAGGATTCAGCCATGGTGTGGGCACCACACCATAGATCCAACCAGAAACTCATCCTCAAACCATTACCGAGAGTGAAAGAGACCATTTCAAAGACACAGGGGCTACCCTGGCTATTTCTTTACATAAAAAGGATGCACGATAAAGAGAAGAGCTTTTTGTCCACCACCCTTGGCAGAATAGGCCATATTTAGTAGCAATGATCTGACACCAAAGACTTTCACTCTCATTTCCAAACCTCCATATCCATTTTCCTAAGAAAGCCTCATTGACAACCTGGAGGTTCTTAATGTTTGCTCCCCTTATTCATAAGGAGTACAAACCTCTTTCCAGTTTAACAGGAGAAGTTTCCTAGCGGTTGAACCTCCTTGCTACAAGAAATTTCTTCTAAGTTTGTCAATCTTTACCATTACAGACTTTGGGCAACGAAAAAGAGACAAGAAATAAATACGCAAATTAGATAGGGAAGCCTCAATTAAATTCAATCTGCCACCTAAAGATAAGAGATCGAATTTCCAAGTGCTGAATTTCCTTTCCATTCTTTTAATTATCATGTCCCACAGTATAAAGGAGGCTTCTCAATACACAAAGGCAGCCCTAACAGAGAGTAGGTAGACACCGACCTTACATCCAAAAGAATCAGCTAGAGAAGAACATACCTGATGCAGGACAATTAACCACTTGCTCTAAAAGCTCGAATTGATAGAGCATGACAAATTAATCTCTTTATCTCATAGCCCAGGCTCCAAATCCATGGGTTAGATCCTCGGCCAAACCCTCCTCGTGGGCCCCAAATCCATGGGTTAGATCCTCGGCCAAACCCTCCTCGTGGGCCCCAAATCCATGGGTTTTGAGGGCCGCCCACCTCGAGTGTGCCCCTGCATCCCACAGGCCACCCCGCTCGAGCCGGTGTGAAAATGCCCCCGCATTAATCACCCCCGGTGAGGAGTCTCGAACACGAGACCTCCCGCTCTGATACCAATTTGAGGATGGTATGCCGAAGAGAACTGTAACTTAGTCCCCATCTTGTGCCATAGAGTTTTCCAAAAATAACTCATAAACCATACATCTCGATCTGACACAATGGTCTTCGACAAACCATGTAGACGAACTATCTCCCCGAAGAGTATCTTCGCCACATTAGTGGCATTAGGAGAAAGTGAGTCATTTTCGAAAAACGGTCCACAACTACAAAAATGGAATCGAGCTTTTTAATCGTCTTGGAGAGCCCAAGCACGAAATCCATGTTGATATCAACACATGGGGCGTGGGGGATTGGCAAAGGTGTACATAAACCTGTGTTCTACTTTCTCTGTTTTGCCGGCTGACAAGTCCTACATTGCCCTATGATGTTAGCTACATCTCACCTGAGACTTGGCCAATAAAAGTGCACTTCTACAGGGGTAATAGTCGTGTCTCGCCCATAATGACCAGCTTACCCTCCAGCATGAAGCTCCCAGACAAAAAAGTCACGGAGGGACGTACGAGGTATACACAATCTATCACCTCTAAACAAAAACTCACTGGCTAGGAGAAACTCATTACTACCCCTAGACTAACCATCTAACAACGATACATACACCTCTCTAAAATCTGGGCAATTAGGATAATCTTCCTTTAAACGCTCAAACTCAGTAACTTTAACGCTCATAGAGCGAAGTAACACAACCCTACGACTCAATGCATCGGCAGGTTTATTCTCAACCCCAGCCTTGTGCTTTAATACAAAAGTGTACTCTTGGAAAAATCGGATCCACTTGGCATGCCTCGGGTTCAACTTCTTTTGCGAGTTGAGATAATGCAAAGCATTATGGTCAAAAAATAAGATGAACTCCTGCGGTAATAGATAAATGTCGCTAATGGCGCAAGGACTACACTACTGCATAGAATTCCTTATCATAAATAGAATACTTTTATTTCGATTCATTCAGTTTTTCGCTAAAGAAAGCAACAAGGTGCCCTTCCTGACTAAGCATTCCACCTTATACCTACACCAGACGCATCACAAGCGCTCAAAAACTTCGGAAAAATCTGGAAGTCGCATGACAGGAGCTTCAATCATCTTGACCTTAATCTTCTTGAATGCCCTAGAGGCTGCTTTAGTTCATTGGAACTCCCCCTTTTTAATGTAATCAATAATGAGAGCCATGATGGAACTAAACCCTCTAATGAACCGTCTATAAAAGGTAGCTAAGCCGTGGAAACTACGCACCTCATGAATATTACGCGGCTCAGGCCAACTGACTATGGCCTTGACTTTCTTGAGATCCACAGGCATGCCCTTATATGACACGATAAAACCTAAGAAGATGAGACTACTAGACAAAAACGAACACTTCTCGAAGTTGGCATATAACTTCTCTGTCCTAAGGATCCCACACACTTGCCTCAGATGGTGGAGATGTTGTTTCTTAGTCATGTTATAAATAAGGATGTCGTTAAAGTACGCAACTACGAACTTCCCCATGAAGAGTCTCAACACTTAGGTCATCACCTACATAAATGTACTTAAGGCATTGGTCAGCCCAAAAGGCATGACTAGCCACTCGTATAGCCCATCCTTCATCTTGAAGGTCGTTTTCCACTCATCACCTGGGCGAATAAGGATCTGGTGATACTCACTCTTGAGGTCTATTTTGGAGAAAATTGTAGCATTGACCATCATGTCCAACATATCGTCAAGACGCGGTATAGGAAACTGATACTTAACGATAATCTTATTAATGGCCCTGCTATCCACACACATACGCCACGTGCCATCCTTCTTGGGTGTCAGAAGGGAGAGCACGGCACATGGACTCACGCTCTCCTGAATGAACCCTTTCCTAAGAAGCTCATCAACTTGCTTCTTGAGTTTCGCATACTCCGTGGGGTTCATTCTGTAATGAAGAAGGTTTGGGAGAGTCAACCCAAGGAAATCAATGGCATGCTGGATGTCCCTCATATGTGGAAGCTCATTTGGGAGGTCGTTAGGAAAGACATCACTGAACTCATCCATCACCGAAATCACCTCACTAGGCAACTCTACACCAACCTAGGGTGAAGCCTCTCTAGTCATGAGGGCATACACCTTCGAATCCTCCCTAATCTCTCTTTCAAATTCTTTTGCATTAATGATATGAAGAGACCTAGGTTTGGGCTTCCTCGAAGTTCCATGATCACCCTTCTTGGTGATCTCCTTGTTTCCCGGTATGCTCTTTGGTGGAAGAGGATTCAATCTAATTTTCTTACCCTCAAACGTGAATGTACAAATATTCGAGCGACCAAATATTGTAACATCCAAGTCAAATAACCAGGGCCTACCCAAGATGATGTGGCCGACATCCATGGGAACCACATCACACCACAACAAATCCTTATATGACCCAAACTGGATGGGGATACATCGCTGTGAAACCTGGAATGGAGGACTCATCAACCCACGACACTCTGTAAGGTTGAGGGTGAGACTCGACTTTTAAGCCCAGTCGACTCATGGTGCTAGTAGAGACCACGTTGGCATAATTGCCACTGTCCACAATCACTTTACAATTCTTTTTTCCACACTTGGTATAAGTGTAAAATATCATGTTCTTGCGCCAATCATCATTTTCTTTAGCTTGGGTAAAGGTGCATCTGACCATTGCGAGAGTGTGAGTCTCTTAATCATCGAACTCCTCATCACTAGCACCAATATCATGCTCATGTTCCTCTACATTGCAATTGTCCTCGTCGTCCTCATCTGCCATTATAAGAGCTTTACCTCTGTCTTTGTTTGGGCATTCCTTTGCAAGGTGACTATAACCATTACAACGGAAACACTGCGTGTGCTCACTTCCCTTCGAACTAGTGTTGACTAGATCCCTACCTTTAACATCTCTGTTACAGGTGGGAGAACCAGTTGGGGCTTTGGTCTGTCTCCCAAGGTTAGGTTTGGCTCCCTAAGGAGCAACCCGGCCATTGGAATCACGAGACCCGAACCGCCTCATGGTCGGCTGCACTAGGTATCGCTTAAGCTCCTCTACCCTAAGGTAGGCATCCTCTAGTGTACCAACGTCATGAGGGATGAGCTCACGCCTAATCTCAGGGCGCAGGCCCGTCTTAAAACGAGACAGGGTCATAGCAGGGGACTCATCGACATCACATCGCATCATGTACTCAAATCTCTCGATTTAATCCGATACAGACATCAACCATTGCCTCAAGGATTGCCACTGGTCCAAAAGACGATCACAGTTGGAGAGCGGGACATATTTTTCTTTAAGAAGTTCTTTCATCTCAACCCATGATGTAATGGGTTCATCTCCACGCCGCTCTGCCTTTTGTTCTGTATTGGTCAAGAACAACTTGGCTTGACCCGTCAACTTCATCTTAGTGAACCTCGCTCAACGGAAATCTGATAGTGACATATCATGCCACTAGAAGAAGTGGTCCATGTCAGCTAGCCAGTCAAAGAAATGCTTTGGGTTCAAGTGACCATCAAAACTGGGAGCATCGACTTTGACGCTCTTCATAACCCTATCTCTAGGGTCGTAACGATCTCGCTACTCTCTACGAGGTGCATGAGCGCACAATCCTACATGACCTACTCCCTAACCAAAATTCTTATTATGACCCCTAATGGGTTCTATTGGGACTGGACTCTACTCAACTGGGTCCTCATCTGCTGGCTCTCCTGCCTGAGACTAGTGATCTTCCCCGATGACGGGGGTACCGTGAGAGGTAGCCTCTAGCCGCGTGATACGTTAGTTACTGGCAGTCAATTGCGCGGCAGTGGTCCTATTGTGCGTCTTGATGGCCGTCAAAAGGCAATTAATCCTTTCAAGAGCCTCGACGATCTGATTCGGATTCATGGTGGGGAATAAACTAAAACCACGACTTGATCGCATTTGCATACACTAAATAACCCTAATGAGAGACAACCTAGATATGTGTGTACTATATGATGAATGCGATGCGAAAATCAGATTTGATGACGTCTAATGGACAACTCTAGAGTATTCTAACAAGGCTAAAATTGAAAATTCAGCAACTAGGTATCTTAAAGTCACTAAATCTGAAAATTCCGGCAACATAGGACTTTAAAAACACCCAAGCAGAAAATTCAACAAGCTATATGTGACCTATATGCTCTACTATGGGTATGAGAATTTTGTCGAACACCTACCCTACGCTAGACCTAGGCTTTGATACCAAATTTGATGCAAGACAATTAACCACTTGCTCCAAAAGCTTGAACTAATAGAGCATGGCGAATTAATCCCTTCATCTCATAGCCCAAGCCCCAAATCCATGGGTTAGATCATCGGTCGAACCCTCCTTGTGGGCCCCAAATCAATGGGTTTCACCCCCTCATGGCCCCCAAATCCATGGGCTCCGCCTCACACGAGTCACCCGCCTCCCGCGGTCCCCAAATCCATGATTTTGCGGGCTGCCCACCCCGAGTGTGCCCCTGCATCCCACAGGCCACCCCGCTCAAGCCCGATGTGAAAACGCCCTCGCATTAATACTTCCATATACAGATTAATCCCATAAATTCACTCTTTTAGAGATTAACTTTTAAACTTGAGACAACCTAAAACTAGCATATGGACATACTAAAAAAAGAGACCATATTCTTATTAGCCTCGCAAAAAAATAATCATGTTGTCAGCAAACTAAAGGTGGCAAATAGCAAGGGGGGAATTTCCATACTGAAACCCGTAAAAAGGCCAATCTCTTGTCCTCTAGACAACATGCCACTAAGCGCTTCAATGATCAACAAGAGGAAGGAGGACAGTGGGTCACCCTAACAGAGGCCCTTGGATGCCCTAAAAAAACAAATAGATATCAATTAATAAGAAAAGAGTATTAAGGGGAAGAAATGCATATTCTTATCCAAGCCCTCCATTTGAAATTGAAACCCATCCTATCATGAATGTAGTCAAGAAAGGCCCATTCGACATGATCATAGGCTTTCTCGAGATCTAGCTTGCATAGGATTCTTGATTTTCTCGCACGAGAGCATGAATCCAGATATTCATTAGCAATAAGCACACAGTCTAGGATCTGTCTTCCTTCCACGAAAGCAAATTGGAATGGGGATATAACATTTGGAATTACCATCCTTAGCCTTTAGCTCAACGCTCTGGAGAGAATCTTGTATGGACTACCAAGGAAGCTTATAGGACAAAAGTCTTTGATATTTTGGGCCCCTTTTAGCTTGGGGATTAGGGCCAGGAATGTGCTTCCCATCTCTGTGGCCAAATGATTGTGGTTGGAATAAATCAAAAATGAATCTAAATAAGTCATCCTTCACAATTTCCCAAAACGATTGGAAAAATGAAATAGGAAAGCCATCCAAACCAGGAGCTCTATCCCTTCCTAACCCCTAAACTACCTCTTTCATCTCATCTAGGTCAGATGTTTGTCACACATGTGGGACAAGGCCAAAAGAGTAATTATTAATTGTAAGTCAAAATTTCTTATCACTTCCTATATGATGCCAGAGTCATAGACCCATTGAATTTTCAAGAGGAACCATGAGTAGCAAACTAACAAAGTAATTCGTAATGTACAAGCCAAAATAGGTAGGTAGTTCCGGGGAAGCAGGACACGATGGTGTGGCATGTTGAAAAATTAGGCCATTTTACGGTGCAATCCTTCTCTAGGCTTCTTTTAGAAACCAGCCCCGGGGATTCAAACAGCTCATTCCTTTTAACCTTGGTTTTATGGAGCCCCCAAGGTAACGACCATTGTATGGTTGCTGGGCAAGAAAAGGGTGCTCACGATCAACAATCTCCAGAGAAGATCCATGATGCTTGCTACTGTATGTACGATGTGTATGAACAATGTAGAGTTGATAAATCATCTCTTCATCCATTGTGCCTTCACTCACAAGGTGTGGGTTTACTTCCTTACCCTTCTCAATACTGCTTGGGAAATGCCAAAGTCCATTGTTGGTCTCCTACTCATATGGTGCGGTGAGTTGGGAAGGAAGGAAAGGCGTGCAGCTCTTTGGGCAGTATGGGGGGAAAGGAACAGTCATTGCTTTTGCAATAGAAGTGCCTTCGTGGAATAAGTCATTACAAGAGTGAAACTTGAGATTGTGGGTTGGGCGTCCGGCTTAAAAGCCATGGACAATTGTAATATTTTAGCTTTCCTTGGGTTGGAGTTTTCCAGCAATAGCACCTTGCTTTGGCGGTTTTTCTTTAATAAAATTCCGTTATTAAAAAAAAAAAAAATTAGTGCTTTGTTTAAGAAGTTTTAAAAGCTAGTTATATAAGGGCATATATGTCTTTTTCCTTTTTAGATTGTGTTATAATGCTCATACACAAAGGGGGGTCTATTTGTCCTTAGGTTTGTCGTTGTAAGGGTACAACATATGAACACACAGTAAGCTCTCCTTGAATTGAATGACTCCCATTCCAAATATACAAGGCATCACATGAATTACAAAAGGTTCGATGAAAACATCCAAATATTGACTCGTACATCACATGATTGTTTTCTTTTTCTTTATGACTTGTTACATGAATGAATTTACATGGGCCCATGGAGTTTTTTCAAGTAAATCTTACAAATGTAAATGTCAGTGAAAAATATGTATAATTATAAATTTCCTGGAACAAAATACCATGTATTTTGTGTAAATTTATAAAGTTAATGTTTTGTACACTGAGTCATCAATCTTTTCTTTCACTTTATTTTCTTCTTTGTCGTCCTTTTATTGTTTTTATTTTTTTGCATTTACTATGAAAAGAATGTGATAGTCTAGTCTTTTAGTCCTCAATCAACACTGCCAACATCATTTTTTGACACATGAAACTGTACCAAGCTTCTTCTTTTTTCCAAATTTTATTCAATGAAGGTATATCTTCTAAAAAAAAAAAAAACAACAACAATAACACTACAGCAAATAAGATGATTTATGACACACTAAGAGGAATTATATGATACTCAACCCAAGGGTATGTACAGTATCCACAGGTCAGTTTGGATAGGTAGAACCCATAGTCTTGTTGCCAAGACTTTTGATGTGATGGTACTACAGTGGATGGTGCATGAGCCAAAGTCTCCCTGCTTGGAGACAATCTTAATCCTTCAATATTGTTGGGAGATGGGTATGGAGGAACACATAACTGCCCACCCCCTAACAAACATGTTGCTTGATCATTAAGAAAAGAAACAAACTCATGGTCCACATTCCACTGAAAATGGCCAAAGATGGGATGGCTAGGATTTTTCTGTCTGAGAGAATTTTGGGTTATGGACAATCCACTGCAAGGCCCACCTACCACAATCTGAATTGCTGAACCATGGACCCTGCTTCTACAAAGTGAGGTTCCAAGGGTACCATGCATTTCCTTGGTTTGAAGAGTATCTAACTCGACAAATCAATGCAGGCTCCTGGTTCTAAAAATACACAACGTGTCAGAGACAGCCAGCCATAAGTATTACATCCAAAATAGAATCCATTTGCTAAAACTTGTATTGGAGTCACATTACCTCTCGATCCTCAAATATATCCCACAATTGTTGAGCAACATTCTCCTCCTCATATGACATTGTTAGTCCAGCAAAGACAACATCCTTGCAGTATTTTAGATATGATGGCAAGTCCTTTGAATACTCTGTCAAAAAACATAGCAGATCCTCAGGCATTTTGAGCGAGTGCTAATAATAACGAAAGCTATGTTCCCTGCAGCCACGAGGTAACAGGCAATTCACAGTGCTTGATCTAGCATTTGTTTGGCCCAAAAGAAAAACTATAAATGTGGGGGTTGTGATCCAAATCCCTCGTACAGAGGGCCCCATCTCGGATGTGAGATTCCCAAAAAAATCTCACCCTCAAGATTTTCCAAAGCATCTCATTGGACCCCCATCAAATGCTAGCCATTGCTGCAATTGTCAATTTTCATCCGATGACCATGATCATCTGATAGGGGACATATTAGGGCATAGCATGTGCCGGGATGGAGCTCACCAGATCAACAGCTTAAATAACCAAAAGGTTGGCTCACCTGTACCACTGCAAATCTGAACAAAAAAGATGCATTTTTTTCAGTAGACCACATCATGTAAAATGTCATAAGGTAAAGGTCTACATGGTTTACTTGAAGTGATTATGTAAATAATGAGCTTGGCTAAGAGCACATGCATATGCAATAAAGCTAATGTACACACCATGCAGCCAGCATAGCACGATAGGTCCAAGATCCAATCCATCCATTGGAAAGACAACACTATAGTGGTGCCCTAGCCCAACAATCAGGTTGATCCACTGGTCAGGTGGGCCACAGTTTGCAAAACAAATGTACAGGTATGAAAAACTTGGGTGAGGTTTTGTAACCCATTCACCCGTTTCCAACATAGAGATTCACATGCTGAGTGGACCAGATTCATATTTGGAAAACATGTAGAAAGTCAGAAAAACCTGATGGATGGATTAGATCTCAGACCTATTGCATGTGTGCGCATAGCAGAGCTCTGTAAATAATAACACTCGTACCCAAGAAAATAATACAAACCAAAGAAAAGACAATATATAGCTCATGCTAGGGACCCACCATGTATGTTGGTGAGCTTATGATATGCCTTCTCAAGGTTGGACAATAATTCTGCGGTGTCCAACTCAGAACTCTGAATGTGTGATGAGCTACTACTTTGATTTGTATCCATGACCTTCTCACTGGAATTAGCCTTCACATCACCAGCTTTCTTACCAACCTTAAGTGAATGAACAGATTTTTCTGATGCTTGATTGACTTGGACAGCCTGTTGGGAGTTGCTGACGCTAGACAAACTCGTTTCCCACTTCCCCAAACCATTTATATCATACAAAACCCTAATAGCTACGATTAGTATCGACATCACGCAGACACGAGTTGGCAGACTGCATGGACTTGTCGAGAACCATAAATCTGGAGGCATCGACCACTCATAAATACGGTTTGCATGTGGAAGAATCTTCTCCACAGGAAGTGAGAGCTGTACGAGATAGCGACGAGCTATTGAATAGAAGTTCACCGAAGGAAGGTGCAATCCTATACGTTCTGCAACAGAGCTTGCCAGCAATTCCAAATGATGTATTCCAACAGCTCGAACAGGCCTAAACAAATGCCTTGAAGTTAACGGGCAGGTGCTTGAATGGGCCCCAATGTGTTTTTCAATGTCAAGAAAAGCAGCCATGTATGGAAGCTTCCCCTCAAGTGCCCATTTCAATATGTCAGTTGGTAGGATTGCCTCCCTGGCAATATGACAAGCCAAAAGACAAATAGCCAAAGATGAAGCCACCGGTATTCTCATTTTCAGACTTTTACTCCAAATAAACGCCGCTCTCTGTCCATACAAGGTATGCGGTTCTGTCTTATGTTTACCACCAATAGGCTTGCAAAAGATTTCAGCTTCTGCAACCAAAGAGGAAATGTTATTTAGCAAAATGAAAATAGCATTATAGTACAGTAATGTTCTTGGTTTCATCCAATAGATGCTAAAGTCATCATATAAGGAAAAGAACCTGACATGCACAATAAAGACATTGGATTTTTGGTTTCACATGAACCAAGTTCCAGTGATCCAGACCGTTGATATGATGGCCTCACAGTGTATGGGCCAATTTCTAAAAATGATTGCAAATAAAGAATATTTGACCTTTTCTTTTTCTTTATTTTCTTTTTTGAACGAGAGTATTTGGCCTTTCTTAGTTGAATGACTTTTGCTGTATTTTCTTTCTCGATCATCTATTGTTGGCCTTTGGTAGAGTGGAATGGCAGAAAAGGATTCATGTGGCCAACCCAATTAGTTGTGATAAGGCTTCAATGATGATGATGTCTATTGATGGCCTTCTAATGAAGGGTTAAGAATTCTTTCCATCTGGCAGATCATTAATGCGTGGCCCATCAAAAGTTGGGTCCAATATATCAACAGTTTGGATCACTGGACCATGGACCACACTTGTACAAAATGTAAAGAATACAGAAATTTGGGACAAGCAGCGTGTGATACTGCTTTACAAGGCCATCTCTGACACACTGCATCTCTTCCCTCTGACATCCAAAAACAGGTAAGGATTGAAAATTGCAAATTCCTGATCAGCACCATTTTGGGGTTAACAACTCATCAAAGAGGCAGTCCACTGATTGACTGCCTGCATCCATTAGCCTGTGCAGCAATCCGATGGTTTGTAGGCAAAACCAAAATAGTAGACTAAAAGTAAACAGTATGCTTCTTCGGTATTAGATAATTTTGTTTCTCCATTCATCATCAAACAGCAAAAACAAAAGAAGACATGACTCTAGAGTTAAACATGCAATCTATTTGCATGATATCTACACTCCATGCTTAGAGTTTTTGGACTAAAGAATGCATTTACCCGTCGTCTGATGTTGATGAGGAACCATCTCCAGTAAACAGACATCAGCCATCATAAATTCCAGTCCACCAATCATCCGATCTTGATGAGGATTTGAGGAACCATAAGTTCCCATGCCAAAAAGGATGGCTAGGTTCACAGAAGGGGAACTTTTAAAAGCATTGACCATCACAAGATGAAAAGTGTTTATAATTGAAAATTGTAGGTCCAACTTGTATAGGAAGCTGGCAAGAATGACAGAACAACACTAGTTCAGGACAAATATTGCATATTTCACATTTGCAGCCATGCAGCTTATCTACTAAAATAGCGGAGCAGTTCTAATGTAGATGCCAAAAAGTACAAACTTTCAATTGGAAGCCTCCCCAATTCTATAGTCACAACGATTAGATAAGATTTTGATAATCTAAATTAGAGGCTAGATTATGATCTTTCACCACATTTTCTAAATGGTGGGGACTCATCCACCGGACACAAGACATACACATAAGCCAATCCAAACTGCATAAATTGTGGGTCCCATTCTGGACAAAGCATACCCAATATCATACTTGATCAGACAACCTCAGCCATCTTTTTCCATTTGAACATTGACACTGGCAATTTATTTTTATCCATTCATTTTATGGCTGCTGTGATGTAGGACAATTAACCACTTGCTCTAAAAGCTCGAACTGTTAGAGCATGATGAATTAATCCCTTTATCTCATAGCCCAGGCCCCACATCTCATAGGTTAAGACCTCGGCCGAACCCCCCTCGTGGGCCCCAAATCACATGAGTACCGCCTCACACAGTCCGCTCACCCCGAGTGTGTCCCCGTATCCCACAGGCTACCCCACTCGAGCCCGGTGTGAAACGCGCATTAATCACCCTCAGTCTTGAACACGAGACCTCCCCCGTGGGCCTCGCCCACCCCGAGTGTGCCCCTGCATCCCACGGGCGACCCCACTCGAGCCCGGTGTGAAAATGCCCCTGCATTAATCACCCCCGATGAGGAGTCTCGAACACGAGACCTCCCGCTCTAATACCAATTTGATGCAGGACAATTAACCACTTGCTCTAAAAGTTAATTATCTTGCATCAAATATTTGATGCAAGACAATTAACCACTTGCTCTAAAAGCTCGAACTGTTAGAGCATGGTGAATTAATCCATTTATCTCATAGCCTAGGCCCCACATCTCATGGGTTAAGACCTCGGCCGAACCCCCCTCGTGGGCCCCAAATCACATGGGTACCGCCTCACACGAGCCGCCCACCCCGAGTGTGTCCCCGCATCCCACAAGCTACTCCACGCGAGCCCGGTGTGAAATGTGCATTAATCACCCCAGTGAGGAATCTCAAACACGAAACTTCTCCCGTGGGCCTCGCTCAACCCGAGCGTGCCCCTGCATCCCACAGGCGACCCCACTCGAGCCCGGTGTGAAAATGCCCCTACATTACGCTGATTGGACAGTTAGGATCTCTAATAAATGTAGTTTTCATGCCAGGTTCCATCGAAAACCAACCACATAGTTTGGATAGTCTATGTTGACATGCATTCATCCCGCGTCTGGTGGATGAATTGCCACCATTTAAAAAGGCTAGTGAGTTTAGATGATATTCTTCATAACTTCAACATCATCATCTAAGCCTTATCCCAACTAATTGCAGTCAGCTATTTGTATTCTATTCCATCATTCCACTCTATCAAGGGCCATAACTTCATATTAGCAACCCAGGACATCGAAAGTGGCGAATTTGGGACCGGATTCATGACGAAAGTTACAACAGAAGTTTGATGTCGGCTACCAACCTAACGTAATGCTCCTTCTTTATCCAGGCTTGGGAGCTACAGTGAGAGCACAAAACTCCCATGGACACTATCTAATAGACTATTACATAGTTTGATTACAAATTCAAGTGCAATCTAATAGTCCATTAACATAGGGTGATTGCAACAAACCAGTTCTTCATAAATTCATTAAATGCAAAAAAAAAAAAAAAAAAAAAAAAAAAAAAAAAAGTTATGGAGAGAGAGAGAGAGAGACCTTGCCTTCTTTCCCGACCCGGTCTTCAAATGCCTTCTCCGAGTCAGCTATCACATCAGCTGCCCACTGCTCTTCAAAAACCCTAGACGCCACCACGTACCTCAACCAGATTGTCCCCGACAACCCACAAATAGATGCGCTAGCTCCAAACCTGTCCACAAGTGCCTCACACTGCATCTGAATCATGAGTTGCATCCCCTCCACATACCGCAGCCTAATGTTGTTCACGAGCATGTTGGCATCAATAGGATCCTTTGAGTTCCCAAAATCCAATGGCATGGATATCTCTTCCTCAAAAAGGTACGGCTTTTCTTCTTCTTTTGGGGGTTTTAAGGATTTAGGGAACGAGGTCTGGTTTTGGGATTGGGAAATTGGTTCAGATTTGATCTTACGGCTGTGGGCCAGATTGTAGATGCCACTATTGAAGAGATCTTCACCTTGGCCAGCAGTATCGATGACATCTTGGGCTTGCGACCCACAGGTTTGGCAGTAATAGAAACCATCATCACCATTGTTGAAGGTAGCAAGATTGCCACAGTTATCACAATAAAGCATCTTGTCATCAGTGTCCATTTGGCTTAGAAGGAGAAGGCAATGGCAAGGAAAGGAGAAGCAGGTTTGGAAAGCAGTCGGTTCTGTAAGGCACAAGAAGTTAACAATCTCATTCTCAGCAATTTCTTTGCATGAAAGTTCTGGATATTTCAAATTTTGTGGTTTTCTGTAATAAAATCAAAAAAAAAAAAAATCTTGTGAAAATTAAAATAAGATGAATAATACGAAGAAAATAAACTAACGTAATATATAAAGTGATCATGAGTGAGAGATATAGAAGGAACATGCGGATAAATAAATAATTTAAAAAAAAAAAAAAAAGTGGTTTCAAGAAAATCAGAAACTTGAGCAGTGGTTTAACCAGATGTTTAGGAGCATAAAAATGGCAATGGTCTGATTTAGCATGTATTTTGGGCCTCCAATTGTGAGGTTATGATCATACAATCTGTCTATTTTTTTAGCAATAGTTATTCATGGCATGCCACCCATTGGATGGATGCTCAAGTAGGAGTACAAGTGCGCCCACAACCAGTTGGTTATAACACTAAAACTTGCTAATCAAACAATCTCTTCCATCCAAGAGGTGTTATACACAGTGTTTGAAATATCAGTATCGTGTTACATATCGCATCCTTGGGATACAGATACGTATCGGTTATCGCATGGGATATATCGTTTGTATCGGATAAGTTATCACATTTTTCGGAAAACATTAGGAAATTGGTTGATTTTTCAATGAAACTTCAGGGATTGTTAAAAAAAGACTTTAATACACATTTTTAAATCATAACATCTCAAAAAACAAGTGCACATAATAGGTTTCCTTTGTATAGGGTCCTAAGCTATGGCTTGTCTGACTGAACTAATGCAATTATATTCAAATTGAATACATAACATTAAGAGTGTATGTGATGATCATTTCATCAAACACTCCTAAATACTTTGAAATTAGTCTCAATAGACAACTGGTTGAATGGAAATTTATAAAATAATAATAATAATAATAATAATAATAATAATAATAATTTTAATTAAAAATTATTTTTATTTTTCAAAAATTGGCAAGGACTTAACAAATCAGTAGATCAGCCCTCATACATGCTTGATTTCATGTTTGGAGTGCAACATTGCAAGCAATTTGGGAGAAATTGGAGAAATTTCAAATTTATTTTTTTTCAAATTTCCCCAAACCGGACCATCTACACTCAAATTTTGAAATTAGAGTGTATGTGATGATCATTTCATCAAATACTCATGTCCTAAATACTTTGAAATTAGTTTCAATTGACAGCTGGTTTAAGGAAAATTTCAAAAAAAAAAAAAAAAATGGAAAACATGAAGAACCAATGGATATCAAAATCAAAGCTCCAACTCTATGATTTTTCATGCAAAACATGAAGAACCAGTGAATTAGTAACAATTTGACACTGATTCAAGATAATTCCAACCAAAAAAAAAAAAAAAAAAGGAATCAGAAATTGAAAATGCACACCGGATCAAACATGTGGGATATATTGGCACTACCTATGTGTTTCATATCGCATAGGTGGGATATATCGGCCGATATCGTCGATATTTAAAACATTGGTTATACATGGCTCAGGCTGAAAGGATGTACAGTAACCATTTGGGATTTCATTTTGCACAAGTGGGGGCAAGTGGGACCCAAGGTTTATTGATTTAAACGATTGATAGGGTCCCATTTGTGGATGGCCCACGCACCAAAAATCACCAGACTGGTAGTTGGATAATATACACTAAGAGAGGATACAACAATGATTCACGTTCAACCAAGAAAAAGGTTAAATATCATATAGCTAGGATCTTCCAATCTGGGGGATTTGGGGGGTATGGGCCAGCGATGGTGAAGCTCATCACACCAACTTTTGCATTATTGAACCATGGGTCCACTTGAACAAACAGAGAACCTAAACCGAATAGTAAAGCCATATGGCCTTAGCATTGTATGATTCTTCTTCATGCAATTGGCTCCAATCCATCGGCCAGTTCTTGGAAGGGCCATATCCTCAAAATCAGACCCCATTAGATGGCAAGGATCAGTTTTTGAGGATACGGCCCTTTAGGCTCTGCCCCATCAATTTGGAAACTTAAATAGATGGCAATAGGTCACAATTGAGCGGTGGAAAACGCACAAAGATATTTCAATGTACGGTTTATGGATATGATTGTTGTCTAATAACATTGTTCGTCGTTAACACAGTATAAAAGCGCAAATGGTCAGATGCAGTAAACGCTCCTGTCTGCAAAACAGGTCCCAAGCAGAGTACTGATGGGGCCAGACTCATTATCATCCTATCCTATGCTGGGGAGGTGAAGCATGATCCCACCCTCATTTGATGGACACTCCGAACAGTCGCTCATTTACATCCATCCATACATCATAAAATGGCAGGCATATATGCCAATGCAGACCATACAAATAGTGGGCCCCCCTGTTGATGGTACATAGACCATTCAGATACAACTGAAAAGGGCAGGACTGGTTATCATTGCATCCTCATTCTGGGGGAGGTGAAGATGTGAAGCATGATCCCCGCCAGCAGTTCATGGACACTCCAACAGCCACTCATTTATGCCCACCCATATATCATAAACATGGCAGGCATATATGCCAATCCAGACCATACAATTAGTGGGGCCCACTGTTGGTGGCGCTCCAGATATGACTGAAATGGGTGGGAATCGATATCATCCTATCCTTCTTCTAGGGAAGTGAAGCATGATCCAGCCCACATTTCATGGACACTCCAAATGGCCACTCACCACCCATGCATCATAAACACAGAAGGCATATATGCCAATCCAGACCATACAAATGGTGGGCCCCACTGTTGATTATGGATAGACCATCCAGATACGATTGACAACAGGCCAGAGACTGGTTATCATCCCATCCTCATTCTAGGGGAGGTGAAGTGCAGTCCCACCGCATTTGATACAGACACTCCAAACAGCTGCCAAGTCATGCCCACTCATACATCATACACATGACAAGCTTATACGCCAATCCAGACCATCCCAATAGTGGGCCCCACTGTCTCATGACATGTAACCCAAAGTTACACTGTTCCAATTATCTAAACCGTCTAATTAATCTCCAGTTGAAATTGGGTAGCTGAAACTTTGCTTTTTAACCGTCCATTCTATCTCACAAACCCGACGGTTATGATCGACCGATCAGTGAGATGTTTAGACCGTTCCACCACATTCACTCACCGAAAAAATACCAAAATTTTTCTACTTTCTTACTCATTATCTAATCTACGCCTACGAAAATTATTGCTAATTACAGATTGTCAGAAGTTTATATATATATATATATAATATATATATATATATATATATATATATATATATATATATATATATACACACACATAGATTCGGAATTTCAGTTGCAGAGATTCCATCAAAGAAAAAGAGAAAATTAAGAACTTTCGCAAAAAAAATAAAAATATAAAAAACAAATTGCTTTTATTTTGCCGCGGGGGTACCTGTAGTCTCCTCCAGACAGCACCAACTTCCGGTGCGAATCGTTGCCAGAACTGAGTCAACCCGGCCGAAATCAGTAAAATCGGAGAGAGAGAGAGAGATAGAGAGAGAGAGAGAGGAGGTAGGGCATCTTTAGAACAGGAAGAGACTGGACGCGGATTTCCTGCGAAAGCCTTTGTCAGGAAGTTCCTGCGCAAGGATGCTGGGTGAGGCCCACCACCATGTTTTTGGGAAATATAGTCCGTTCATCCATTTTGCAAGATAATTTGAGGACAAGCAACGAAAAATGACGTGGATCCAAGACTCAAGTGGGCCACACGAAAGGAAACAGTAGGGATTCAGTGAGAACCGTTGAAACATTCTTATGACCATAAAAGCTTTGTTTCAGGCTAAATTTTTGTATTTTCACTTCATCCCTGTGTTAATGACCTTATAAACGGTTTGGATGGCATATAAACATCAAGGTGGAGCCCAGAAAGGTTTCAACAGTAGGTATTTTTTTTCCCAATTTCCCCTCTGGTGTGGCCCACTTTAGTTTTGGATCCACCTCATTTTTGGTCGATTTTCCTAAAATGAGCTCGCCAAACGGATGAACGGAGTATATTTCCCAAAAACATGGTGGTGGCCCCACCCAGCATCCTTGCGCAGGAACTTCTAGGAAATCCGCGTCCGAAGAGACTCGGGTAACTGGCGCCAGGTACCTACCGCTACTGGAGCTAGTGTCGTGAGAGAAACGACCACACGCGCATGAAATCCAATCCGTCCATCACGTACATGGCCTCTTCTTGGGCCTTGAATCCAAAATCAGGATTATTCAACACTCAATTGGGTCATCGTAAAAAATGTACACCTGGAACCGAGGTGGGTGGATCTCTGACTGTGGGGCCCACCTTGATTTATGTGCCTTACATCCAAGCCGTCCATCCATTTTGGAAGATTAATTTAAGGCATGATACAAAAAATGAAATAGGCCAAAATATCATATGGACCACACCATAGGAAACAGTGGTGATTAAATACCCACCATTAAAAACTTCTTGAGGGCCACCGGAATGTTTATTTGCCATCCAACCTGTTGATAAGGTCACAAAGACATGGATGAAGGGACCACACGAATATCATCTTGATCCAAAATAAAATTAAAAAAAAATAAAGGCCCAATAGAAGTTTTTAATGGTCAATCACCACTATTTCCTGTGGTGTGGTCCATCTTAGACTTGGATCTACTTTATTTTTAGGATCATGCCTTACACTAATCTGTCAAAACAGATGGACAGCGTGGATGTAAGGCACATACACAATGTGGTCCCACAGGGAAAATTCATATGAATCTATTAGAGGGCTATAAACACAAAACTGCTGTTGGATGTTTCATCTCCTGTGGTGCGGCCCACGTTATTTTTTGAGGAAAACGGTCTTTTGGTTCAATGGTTAGAATAAGGCATCATACCTGATGGACGGGGTGGATCTCATGAAAGTCCCACCCATCTTGACATATGTATTTTATATCCATGCCATCCATCTATTTTGCGGGATCTTTTAGGGCATGAGCCCAGAAATGAAGAATATCCAAATCTCGTGGACCACACTATAGGAAACAATTGTGATTAAATGCCTACCATTAAAAGCTTCATAGGCCCATCATAATGTTCCGGCAATGTTTATAAGGTCACATAAACCCCGACAAGGGGGAAAAAAAAAAAAAACAAATATCAGGTTGTCCAAAACCTATATAGCCTATTCATAGCCAATAACCCTTGTTTTATTTAGTAGGGTCTACCTGGAGATTTAATGAGCTTTATTTTGGGTTATGTAAACACCCCTCTCAAAAGGAAAACAAACTACTATTTATACCTTTGCTAGACTTTAATAAAATCATCCCTAGGTAACTTGACTTGAGAACGGTAGAAAATTCAGTTCAATCAAATGCCCAAAACACTTATGCCATGTTTGGTTCTTGGAATTGAATGGTATTGAATTGTATTAGATGGGATTAACATCATTATTGCTCAATGATTGCATGTCTGGAAATACCATGGTATTGTAGCCACCCAATCCATGTTTGGGATAAATTTTTTGCTACTGAAAAACATTGGATTAAGCAAAATCATGTTTGGTGGACCATGGAATTGTAATCAATGGACCAAATTCACAATGGATGTTGTCCATTTGAACACATATATAACCCAAATGTCACGTGTAAATGGTGTATATGGATGGATAGCATGGATAAACATGTGCATCAATGTGGGGTCCACATGTGTAGTGGATTTCAAAATACATGGAAAATTGCATGGGACCAAATGCAATTCCATGGGACTAAATACAATTCCATCCCACTTAATTCCAGCCTTTCCCATCCTCTCCAAATGGTGGATGGAATTGCACGAGACCAAATGCACTTCTATCCCTCCTATTCCCACTAATACCCTGCACCAAACGCCCCCTTAGCAAGTCATAAAAGCAACATATGGATCTGGTTGGCATATATCTAAAATTCATGTAGGGCGAATCTAATAGGCTAGATCAATGATCTTGGATAAGGGTAGCTAAAGTACAATTGATTATCTCAAATGACAAAAGTAATCTGAGAATAAGAGTGCTTAAACCATTTATCTTATGTCACCAAGATTCTTACTTGGAATCTATGATAATAAGATACTCACTTGGGCCAAGAAATCTCATGATTCCCAATCTTCAAGTGATTCTATAGCTTCTAATGTACCATAAATTTCATATTTCATTTAGCTAGTGGCGATTCTAAAATTAATTGCATTTTTACATCTAAGTCAATGCTACACCCATCTATGCAACTAAATAGAAAAGTAATTGAGTGTGCACTCAGCGGCTAGTGTTCATAGGCTCGTGTTCTAAAGTAATTTTGTAAAATAGTTCGACAACATGAATATAGAATACATACATCAAGGTGGACCCTACTATATATACCATCTTGGGTAAGGTTGAGGCCACGCTTAATCCGCTACTTAAACTGAGAGGGAGCGAATACGGTGCAACCCTTGCTATGGAGTGCACCTTGATTACCTATTCTACATATGTGCCATCTATTCATTTTTTTCAAATCATTTTATGGCATTAGGGAAAAAAAAAAAAAAACTAAAGTAGATTCAACTCTCAAGTGGACCATACCACAAGAGAAAGTGGTGATTGACCATTAAAAACTTTTTGTGGGCTACAAAAGCTTTAGATGAAACTCACATTTATTTTTTTCCCTTCATCGAAGTTTCTAACCTTATTAAAAGGTTAGATGGAGAATAAACATTACAAGAACATTATAGTAGCCCTTAGGAAACTTTTAATGGTGATGCATTCAATCACCTATTGTTTCATATAATGTGATACGCATAGGTTTGGATTGCTTCATTTTTAAGCCCATGCCCTAAAATGATTTAGAAAAATGAATTGACAATATGTATATAGAATAAATACATCAAGATAGGCCTCATGGTAAGCGTTGCACCATCTTAGGTGAGGCCAGGGCCTCACGTAATCCGCTCTAACGCAAAGGGTAGTCTTCCTTTTATAAGATTTTTTATTATTTTTTTTTTTTTTTACACACACCCGCCACACACCCCACGCACGCCGTAGTGGGACCCAAGACCTCGTGTTGAAACTCCTCTGAGTCTACCACTCGACAATCTTATAAAAGGAAGATTGCCCTTGCCTAACTTGCCTATGTACACCTAACACATTGCTTGTATTGAGCGCCCTGCAAGACACAAATACATCATATCTGCCCCATCCACCATATGGGTCGTCACATTTTATCCATAAAACGTAACATTTAGTCAAATTCAGTACTTAAAAGTTGGACAAACTATTAAGATGGTATATAGCCATTCCTAAAACCTCAGCCCCGCTTCACAAGTGCATGTGTTCTTCTTTCAACGTATGCACTATAATGGTGGGAGAAGTTTTAGAACCCCCCCCCCCTCTCTCCTCTCTCTCTCTCTCTCTCTCTCTCTCTCTCTCTCTCTCTCTCTCTCTCTCTCTTCTCTCTCTCTCTCTCTCTCTCTCCTACCCTTAGAATAGGATGGTCCACAAAAAGAGGTCGAACCAACAACTAATATGAACCAATGAACCAAACTACCCAAAAGATAACCACTGGTTGGGAAGAGCTAACCAATAAGATAGGTCGACCCCCAATCATAGGTCAGTCCAGTCACAGGTCGATACGACTATAGCTCGGCATGACTATAGGTCAATCCAGTCACAGGTCAGCATGATCCTCGACGAATTTTTGGAAACGATGGCCTAATAAGAACTGTTGAGCTCGGCAAGGGAAGCTGATGACTACTGGAACCAATGATCACGAGAACACTACAAGCCAATCAACATCAGAGTGGTGCCGACCTACAAATGGACTGCATTAACAATAATCATGTAGGTACTTATAGTTGATAAATATCTCAGGTGTGTGCATGTGCAAAGACCAGTGTACAATAATGCACCAATTAAAAAAACTATAGAATTGAGTGATTTACACGAATTTTTCACTTCGTGACTAAAGATGGCACTTAAAAGAATAGGACAACTTAAAGAATAAGACAAGACAATATTCATTTTTTTTAATTATGTTTATTGTATTTTTTGAAATACTGTTAACACTACATTACATGTAAAAGGTTTAATGGTAGACTTCACCCTCCCTATGGTAGACTTCACCCTCCCTATGGACCAGTCTAGATAGAATCCAGGCCCAACATGGTTGGCACATTTGATGCATGACGCAGAGTTGAATACATACCACAGTAGGACCTCCATGGTTATAACGCACACAACTTCATGTCCTAACAAACTCATGTGAGCAAAAGCCTCATAAATGATAGGGGCATGTGGAAATAGGGAAGGAGAGAGAATAAGAGGTGTGTGGCTATTCGGATGTGTGTGGTACATGCATATTATACTTGTGGGCTTATTGGGAGAGAGGGGTTTTCAATAATGAGTGACTTATCTCTACTTTATTTAGTTGTGATGGGCCATTCACATTTTAGATTTACTTCATTTTTTAGTAAATGTCTGAAAATAAGCCTGTGCAACAAATATATAGAGTGGGTTTCATAAAATTATCACAGTGGGCCTCATAAAGCCTTTGTTGCGGTTACCTTAATAAATTGTTACTGTATAAGCTACGCACAAAGAGTAGTAGAGTGAGATCAAGTTACTTGCATGGAAGGATTGAAATTAATACATTGTGTTGTTTATCAAATGTAGGTAAAATTGTAGTTGTTTGCAACACTCCGTTGACTAACATGGATAAAATCCCAACCATTCATCTCAATCACGCACAATTGCAAAATGCCTTGAATGTACCTGACCTATGTTGGAAATCACTTCCATGCCCTTCTAAATCTAAAGTTTTATGACTTCGTTGAAAACTAGTTGTTAGGGTAAAACTGTCCAAAATTACCGATGTAGAGATCGATGTTATCCCGATAGTTGGCCAGCGGATGCATATTGCATGTAGACTTTATTTATACCCCTTTTGGCACACCTATGTGGACCAATGAGATGCTGGCACATGTCAGCATCATGAGCTAAATGATGGGCGAAATCCTACTTGCGCCCTCCATCATATTGTTTAAACACAATTGGCGCGGCCATATCAAATAGGCTCAGAAGACGCCATGTGACAGTCATGTCAAGTGTGGTGGTGGTGTAGATCAACTTTAAGAGGAGCCAGAGACATGCACATAAAAGAAAGCATTAAATGCTAGATTTATATCAAAAGTAATCTCTCTCTCTCTCTATAAATATATATATATATATATATATATATATATATATATAGTCCCATTAAAGCATAACTCTCTTCTTTAATGCAGAATCTCACTTAAGGAGGTCTCTATCTAGCGTTAAATGCTGGAGCCTTGTCAAAACTAAATTTATGGATGCCAAAGCCAAGTGACGTAAGGACTCTAGTAACTTTCCAATGTGAGAGTCTAGACACGCGATGATTCTAGCCGATGCATGCGAGAGTCTTTTTCTTGTACACATGGTTGCACATAACAAGCTACGTTGATGTAAAAGAATCAAAGATATTTACACGACCAAGCGTTCAGATCTTTCACGATGCCGAAAATGACGTAAGGCCATTGCCTCTCAAAAGTCTATAAAAGGAGCACGCGACGAAGAGCTCCAGGCCTTATGCCAATACAACTACGCACGACTTTATTTTTCCGTCCATTATAGGCGCTTATCTTTTTATTTATTTATTTATGTTTTAGCCCCATTATTGCTCATAGCATGTGACTCATAGTTAGTTTTAGTTCTTAATTTATCCCTCCACCCTTCATCCATGGCATCCCGATGGATCACAATGAGATCGTTCAAATTCGAAGGTTGCGAGGCTTTCTTACCGTGTAAAGGTGATTTCGTCGGCCATCTTGCCATGAAGTCTAGTCCACTTTAGACAACGAGTGGATAGTCGGTTCACGTCCGTCTTGCTACGTGCTTGGTTCCTCCAAGTCTATACATTACACTAAAATCCCTATTTAAGAACGGCTGGAAACCGTTCCTAAATTAACTAGAAACGATTTTCAAGCATGGCAGAGCCTCACAAAAAATTAGGAACGGTTGAAAACCGTCCCATATTTTAAATTTAGTCGCAAACTTTCAATTTAGGAGCAATTCTTAATAATAAAAAATCTATTGGAACCTTTAAAAAAAAAAATATTTGAAACCTAAAAATATTGCACTTCAATTAAAAATGAATATTAAATAATTATTGCACGACTTTAAAATAAAAAAGATACAATATTTAGAATAACAAGTGGAAAATTGTCTAAATACATTAAAAGAAAATTCTTCCATATGGTCCACTCCTAGCTGCCAATACAGCTAGTCATCTCCAGCCTTCATCCACATATCGTTTCAACCAAGCAGCGTTGGTACCCATATGCAATTGTCACTGCCAAAATCTTCATCTGCAAGTTTAAGAGAACAAACATGTCAATAAGTCAAACAAGACATCATAAATTTTAAAATGCATGTTTTTACTTCCTACAAACAAAATAGTTTTTACAATTGTCAGTTTAGTGTAATATTTGAATGGTAGCCCATAAATTGTGTTGGATCAAATGCACAGTTTAATCAAGTGATTGGATTGACCAAGTGTCCCAATGCCACTAGTATGAAGAACAAATTCAATCAATTCAAGATTTTCACTGAGTTGCAGTCATGGTTCAATATTTTATTACAGTTACATGCAAAATTAGGACAACATAAATAGAATTCCTATAGTGAACTAGGATAGTTCTCCTTTCTTAAAAAAGAAAAAGAATAGAAAAAATAAAATCAGTCCTATGTTATATTAAAGTGCTCAGTATCTACCTAAACATAATCAAAATCTCAGCCCCTAAAATGTTTATGTTGGTTTTGTGTCAGCTTTAGCTTAGTCGCTTGATTCTTATCCTAGCTTGATTTTAGATGCAAATACAATTTTAGCTTTGCTTGAAATAAGGATTTCTTGTATTCATTTATTCTAAATGACCCCTTACATTTCTTTCAAGCCTGATTTCAAAGTCACCTACCCAGATCCTGAACACAAATGCTAACATGAGAAACTCTAATTTGGTTATCTCGATTTATCAAACTAAAATTAAAATCCAATTCCATAGCACATCCAAACATGCCCGAAAGCGAAAGAGGGAAAAATCAACAGATATTACAACACCCAAAAGATATTGCAAAGTGCATAAATGCTTGAAAGAGGGCACATGTGGGAGGTCCACTACCCTGCACTAGGCAGGACTGACCAAGGTACTTAGTAACGAAAATGGCCGAGGTAACACCCCCAACAGTCTGAAATTTTTTTAAAAGGAAAAAATATATCGGGGCCCATGTAGGTCCCTTTTTTTTCCGTAAATTGGGCATTGCAGCCTAAAATCGGATGATAGATTACCTTGCAGGCCTTGTTTGTTTGTTTACATTTTTTCTCCAAACGGCCTTGACGTCCTGAATTGGATCTAATCTGTTCATTGCTAGCTCCAGTAATCTACTTCTTTAAAGGCTGAGGTTTTGACATCTCTTCATCTATGAGTGCTTTTATGCTTGTCCTTTGGGACCCAACATTGGTTGTTCTGCTTTCTTCAGTCCTGAAACATTCACTTATGTTAAAAATTCATATCTTGTAACCAATGATAACGGACGCCTCAATGGGTGGCAAACCATACACCACGACACATGTGACAACATGTCATGTATGTGCCATATAAAAAACGGGCACAACAATGAAGAAAATTGGGTTGGTGGATTCATTAGTTAGTTGCACATGTATTTTGAATTACACTTGTAATTCTGATTTAAACCATCAAAGTACTAGAAGAAAAATCCATATAATCGTTCTGCTTTCTTCACAGTCTTGAAACATTCACTTGTGTTAAAAATCCATATCTCGTAACCAATGATAACGGACGCCTCAATGGGTAGCAAACCATAAACCACGACGCATGTGACAACATGTCATGTATGTGCCATATAAAAAGCGGGCCCAACAATGAAGAAAATTGGGTTGGTGGATTCATTAGTTAGTTGCACATGTATTTTGAATTACACTTGTAATTCTGATTTAAACCAGTTATGGTGGGCCTGACAAGAAAACAAAATTAGAACATACATACCTTCAACATTAGATAAACATTGTTATCTCTATTTCAGTTTTAGTAGAAGCACATACATTTGCTGAACCATGGACCCCATTTGTACAAAAATCCATCACTGTACAAAGATTTTAGGATTTTATTATAAGGCAAGAGAACTTGTTGCGCAGCACGCCAACAACGCAATGAGCCTAGATCCAATCTCAGGCCTCACCCACAAACGATAAACAGGAAGAAATATAAACTAGAAACAGATCCAAGCAATCCAAAACAAACCACAAGACAACAACAATGTAGTGAGCCTATATCCAATCTCAGGCCTCACCCACAAACGATAAACAGGAAGAAATATAAACTAGAAACAAATCAAATCAATCCAAAACAAATCACAAGACAAGATATACGTGGAAAAACCCCAATCTAGGGTAAAAAAACCACGGATGCAAACTTCCACTACGAAAATTGAAGATTCCAAGGCAATATACTAACCTCTCCCTTGGAAATACAGAGAAAATCCCTTGCCCACACCTTAGAAATATTTCTCAATATTCACCTTAACCCTAGAATAGCCCTGGGGACCCCAATTTATAGTTTTGGCAACTTCCCTTTCTGCATCCCAGTTGCTAAAGGACTTGCGACACGAAATCCGCGAAACTCCTTTCCACATCCCAATTGCGAAAGGACTTGCGACACGAAATCTGCGAAACTCTTTTCAGCATCCCAGTTGCGAAAGGACTTGCGAGATGAAATCCGCGCATGTGGCTCCACTTCTCAATAATCTCCCACTTGGAGACACATTGTCATAAACCTTTGTCTTCTTCATCCGGAGTGCACCACCTCCCCATCTTAAAGCCTGAAGACCAATCAAAGCTGAACAGAGCTTCAGCTTCTCTCGTGTGACAGCCTTGGTGAACATATCCGCAGGATTCTCACTTGTATGAATCTTCTCCAGAGCAATCGATCCATCTTTCAGTAACGAACGTATGAAGTGATATCTGATGGCAATATGCTTGGTCCTCGAATGAAAGGCTAAATTCTTGGCCAAGTGTATTGCACTCTGACTGTCACTGTACAGTTTGCAATCTGCTTGCTTCTTACCCAACTCTTTCATGAAACCTTGCATCCACACCATCTCCTTGCATGCTTCTGTAGCCGCAACATATTCTGCTTCTGTCATACTGATAGATACTATATTCTGTAACTGAAAGACCCAACTGACTGCAGCACTACCCAGAGTAGAGACATAACCTGTAGTGCTTCTCCTGCTGTCAATATCTTCTGCCAATCTGAATCCACGTAGCCTTGTAGCTTGATTTTCGATCCACCATAGCACAGCCCTACATCCTTAGTACCTACCAAATATCTAAGGATCCACTTCACAGCTTCCCAATGTTCCTTTCCGGGGTCTGCTAACAACTCCCACTACTTGAGCAATGTCTAGCCTCGTGCTCACCATAGCATACATGAGACTCCCAATAGCTGATGCGTATGAGACTTTAACCATGTAGTCCCGTTCCTCCTACGTCTTTGTCCCTTGCTCTTTAGATAGCTTGAAGTGGTTGGCTAATGGAGTGTTAACCGGCTTAGCACCTCCTATATTGAATCGGTCAAGTACCTTGGCTATGTACTCTCCCTGTAACAAAACTAGTTTCTTATTTTCCCTGTCACGCTTTATCCTCATGCCTAGGATTGTTTTACAGCTCCTAAATCCTTTATGGCAAATTCTCTAGACAATTGTCTTTTAAGATCTGAGATGTCCTTCATGCTCGAATCGGCCACAAGTATATCATCAACGTACAGAAGAAGAATGATGTATGACGTATCAAACTTCTTCAAGTAACAACAGTGGTCTGCATGACATCTCCTAAAGCCGTTTTCCGACATGAAACTGTCGAACTTCTTATACCACTGCCTTGGGGCCTGCTTCAAGCCATATAAACTCTTCTTCAATCTGCACACCTTGTTCTCCTTTCCTGGTGCCACGTATCCTGTCAGCTGATGCATATATATCTCTTCTTTAAGGTCCCATGAAGAAAGGCTGTCTTAACATCTAGCTGCTCTAGATGTAAGTCCTCTGTAGCCACTATACTCAAGACCATGCAAATCGTAGACATTTTCACCACGGGTGAAAATATTTTAGTGAAATCGATACCCGCCTTTTGTTGAAACCCTTTCACAACTAGTCTAGCCTTGTACTATTTCGAACCATCGTGCTCCTCCTTCAATCTGTAAACCCACTTATTATAAAGAGCTTTCTTACCCTTAGGTAGAGTGACTAGCTCCTATATACGATTAGACTCAAGAGAGTCCATCTCCTTATCCATGGCCTGCTCTCACTTTACCCGTGTATCTGACTGTAATGCCTCTTCAAAACACTTTGGCTCACCATTATCTGTCAGCAGTAGATAATATAAGGAGGGTGAATATCGGACCGTGGGTATCCTCTCCCGAGTAGACCTCCTCACAACCGGTGTATGTGGATGCTCCTGTGCATGATCATCCTGTGACGTTGTAACACCCGTGTCCGGTAACTCTTCCAACTTTACGAATTCATTTTCTTCGACTTTATTTTCCTGCACACTGTCCTTATGCATCACTTTTTCATTGAAGAATACATCCTTGCTTCTGATGATTTTCTTGTTTTCTGCATCTCAAAACCTGTAGCCAAAATCATGCTGCCGGTAGCCTATAAACGTGCACCTTTTGGACTTCGCATCCAGCTTGTTTCTGTGCTCTGCATTAATGTGAACATATGAAGTGCAACCGAACACTCTGAGATGTGGAAGGTTTACTTCTTTCCTAGTCCACACTTCTTCTGGTAGTCCACCATCCAATGGTGCCGAGGGACTTCTATTGATGAGATATGCGGCGGTATTCACAGCATCTATCCAAAATATCTTGGGCAACCCTGCATGTAACCTCATGCTCCTGGCGCGCTCAAGGATGATCCTGTTAATGCGCTCAGCCACACCATTCTGCTGCGTTGTACCTAGAATCATTTTTTTATGTTTGATTCCACTTACTGCACAATACTCCTCAAACCTCTTGTCACAATACTCTCCCCCATTATCAGATCTGAGACATTTTACTGTTTTACCTGTCTCATTTTCTACCATAACTTTTCACTTCTTAAATACATCAAATACATCAGATTTGTGCTTTAAGAAATAAATTCACAGTTTTCTACTAGCATCATCAATAAAGGAAACAAAATAACGTGAGCCACCAAGAGATGATACTTGTGCCAGTCCCCACACATCAGTGCGTACAAGCTCCAACAGATGCGTCTTTGGAGTGCGTCCCGTCTTCTTGAAACTGACCCTCTTCTACTTGCCATACACGCAGTCCTCGCAGAATTTCAAATTAATAGACTTCAGCCCTGGTAGTTTCCCTTTTGACAATAGTACTTTCATCCATTTCTCACTCATATGTCCCAACCTCTGATGCCATAACTGCTCATTCACTCCAGTTGATGCGACTGCGAGTGAACTATACGATCCTGAAGTCACGTACAAAGTACTTTCTTTCTTGCCTCGAGATATCACCAAGACACCTTTTGTGATCTTCCCGGAATCACTGATGAATGTCGTCACATAACCGGTATCGGTCAACTGCCCTACTGAGATCAGATTCCTTCTCAAACTCGGTACATGTCTGACATCCTTCAATTTCAACTTATTCCGTCTTTCTGAATTATATGAACGTCTCTCTTTCTAACAATACTGCACGGCTCATCATCACCCAGGTAGACTCTCCCGAAGTCACCTGATACATAGTTACACAGAACTTCCTTACATAAAGTGGCATGAAACGAAGTACCCGAATCTATAACCTAAGACTCATTCCTCACATCAAGAGACAAGATCAACGCCTCTGTGTCACTCTTCTCCGATAGATTCACTGAATCTTTCCCGCCTTGAGAGCTCCTTATTGTTTCTTAAGCGCCCCGTGATCACGTTTCATGTGTCCCTTCTTGCCACAATGCCAACACCCATCTTTATCTTTTGGTCCCTTGGACTTCTTCCTCGACTTAGAACGCTCGTGTTTATTGTCTCCTTTGTTTAGCGATCTTCCTCTTCCTTCAAAGTTTAGAGCATTCCTTGAATCCCCTGAAACTCCTGATGCCTTTCTTCTAGATTCTTCCCTGATAATTAGATCGACCACATCATCAAATTTCAGTTTTGTCAACCCTGAAGAATTGCTCACAGTAATCACCAAACCATCTCATCTGTTTGGCAAACTGGATAAGATCAATAATGCTCTAACCTCACCCTAAAAAATAATGTCAATGGATTTCAACTGGCTCGTGACTGTATTGAACTCGTTTATATGCTCAACCACGCTCCCACCATCTGATATCTTCATGTTGAATAGTTGTTTCATAAGATGAACCTTGTTGGATGCTGAGGGTTTTTGATACATGGTGGCTAGGGCTTCCATTAATTCTTTTGTCGTTTTTACCTTGGATATATTGAAGGCGACGCTCTTAGACAAAGAGAGTCGGATCGTTCCTAAAGCCTTCCTATCCAGTAAAAACCATTCATTATCTGTCATCTTTTCTGGTTTCTTCTCTTTTCCTCCTAGAGGAATATAGAGGTTTTTCTGATACAGATAATCTTTCATCTGCATCTTCCAGAAGGTAAAGTTTGAACGATCAAACTTCTCAATTATAGTTTTTCCATCTTCTGTCATCGCTCCCAATAGAACTAAACTAATAGCTTTGATACCAGTTGTTGCGCAGCACGCCAACAACGCAGTGAGTCTAGATCCAATCTCAGACCTCACCCACAAACGATAAACAGGAAGAAATATAAACTAGAAACAGATCAAAGCAATCCAAAACAAACCACAAGACAAAGTATACGTGGAAAAACCTCAATCTAGGGTAAAAAAAACCACAGATGTAAACTTCCACTATGAAGAACGAAGATTACAAGGCAATATACTAACCTCTCCCTTGGAAGTACAGAGAAAATCCCTTGCCTACATCTTAGAAATATTTTCCAATATTCACCTTAACCCTATAATAGCCCTAGGGACCCCAATTTATTATATTGACAACTTCCCTTTCCGCATCCTAGTTGCGAAAGGACTTGCGACACGAAATCCGTGAAACTCCTTTCCGCATCCCAGTTGCAAAAGGACTTGCGACACGAAATCTGCGAAACTTCTTTCAGCATCCTAGTTGCAAAAGGACTTGCGACACGAAATCCCCGCATATGGCTCCACTTCTCAACAGAACTATGGTTGAGTTCCCCAAAATGTTTCCCTATAAAGAATGACCAAACAAATCAACAAGTGAAATGCATACCAGTTGCTCTAAATAGCCTTGGTTCACCAATCACCATATATTGTTGTGAATACAAATGTTTGGTTGTTCATGGTTCCCGAGGTCGACATATGCACTAGCATCAAATCATGATCGAGAACAAAACAAGGCCTCCCTTTTCTTTTTGAACCATTTACTGGCTCGATTAATGCGAACACAAAAAATGGGAAACAAACTTCCTACAATTTTCCAACACATATAATATCAATCTCGATATTTTACACTATTTTATTTATACTCTTAAAAGAATTGGGTAACTGAAATTACCACTATTTTGATTTGCTGGTAATGCTTACCATCAAGTTCATAAAAAGTCCCTTGAGTTAACTCAGACCATTGGCGAAAGATTTTCCCCATGAAATCGCTAGGATAGAGAAAAATCAAAGCAATCCAAAGAATGAAAATCAGCCACATTGCAGTTTTGAGTTAGGCACCATTTTTTCGCCTGTGTAAATCACCATCTCTAATTTGCTAGGTCGTACGTCTTTAAAGGAGATTCAGAGAACTTGCAACGAGATATAAGAATTAACAATAACATGAGCCTATAAGTCTTAAGTAAATAGGAAAATTATTGAAATAAAATGAAATAAAGCAAGATAAAAATGCACAAAGTAAAAAATAAAAAATAAACCACACTAAATTATCAGTTACTCATTTAAATTATATTTCTAATACAAAAGATCCTCTGAGGAGTCAAAAGTGGAGTATACTGTATGCGATGTCAGAGCAAAGCCTATTAATATAAGTGTGTGAAAACAAGAAGAGAAAAAGTAAAAAAAGAAATAAGGAAAACCAAGCTCTTAGACTTGTAGGGAACATGCGGGAGGGAATATAGGGGTTTGCAAAGGAAATGCTTTGGTTTCTCGAATAAAAGAGGTAGAGGAATGAAAGTAACTTAGGATTGGCCTCTAAAAGTAAGATTGGTAGAAAGGTTCAGAGGGTTAGGAAGCTTGCAAAAATTCTCTAAAGCTTTTTGACTCTTTCTGCTTCCTTCCTTTCCTTTACTTTATCTCTTGTATTCTCACTCTTCGTCTCTAGAGCTGAACTCACGCTCCTCCCTCCCTCTTTCTTTCTTTCTTTATTTCTTTTTTTATTGCAATGCTCTGGCTTGACCCATAATCTAGACCGATCCAATTCGTCAATTGTCTTTGTGTTGTGCCTTTAGTTATCCATGCAACCCTGCTGGGGCCAAATTGAAGTCGAAAGCTAAAAGCTAGCCTTGTTTTAATAATGGGGCGTCTATGGGTAACAAATTACGCTGAAAGAACAAGTCCTTGAGTTTGTAGACTCGAGTCTATTATCATAGGGGACAAATAACTCATTTGGAAAGATTAGCCTCATTTCCTTTCACTAATCACCTAAATGAAGCGCAATATTCATGGGCCAGAGGGCTCTGTATCTTTTATCCCAATCTCTAATTTGTCTATCTCAATGAAGGGAATACCAATAATTCAATCAACCCTTGAGTTAGAGAGACTCTGAAACGCCCGCGTATCCTACCCACACACGTGAACTAAATATAGTCCCTCGATCACACAAATGATCTAATTATATTTATTTGTAGCGTAATTGACCCCTTTTTTTTTTTCTTTTTTTTTTTTTAAATGTATTTAGATTTATTAGATCATGAGTAGTCCACCAACCACTTAAAAAAAAAAAAAAAAAAAATCTTCGTGCTCACTTGGGCTTACTATACTAGGTTCGTCTTAGGCCTGGCTTTGGTCTTATAGTGTTAGGTTAGGTCTTACATAACTAGGCTTGGCCCAGTGCCTCCACAACAAGCAACAAATACATATTATTTTCATCAATTGGATTCCCACACATTTGAATTAAGCAAGTCAATAGTCTAGATTGTGGATGTGATGGGGCTCCATGGACAACATACCCTTAAATCTCCTAAATTGGAAAATCCCAAGCCCTTGTAGGCGCAGTTATGGATGTATCACATGAACTTGAATTTGACTAATTACCACACCCATATACATGATGGCCCAACAATAAATGAATCGTGAGACATCAATCTCGCGGGTGGAAGAATCTCGGCCCATCACTTGGTAGCAACAAATAGCCATTGCTCCTTCACGTAAGATTATAATTGGAAGAACATCGTCATCTCTACATTGTGTGAACCTCGAATCCACAAGGCGTAATGGCTCTTAAATCCACGAGAAATAATGAAAAATTCATAATATTTTATTGATGTCTCTCTAAAACAAAATTACAATGCTTTGAATAATAGAATATAAATCTTAATTAAGGGCCCCCATTTTAATTAAGCTAAATTTTTTATCCAAAATAGTAAAACTTATTGGAAATAGAAAGTTATAATAAAATTATCAAGGATGATCTTTAGCATGATTAGAAGCAATTCCTAAGAAGACAACATATATTAAAACGAAAGAGATACGTCCAACCTACATGGTTAGTAAAACTACAATTTTAAATTCGAAGGCAACGTGTTCTCGTAAAGCAGAGTTCTTACATAGGTCAATTGGGTGTGTTATAGTACAAAATTATGACTTTGTGTCTCCCATAACAATATTTGGATCAAAAGTTATGGTCGATTTACAGTTCACACTTTAAATTGCAAATTCTCTCTATCTATAATGAATTTCTTTAATTCAGATGCCTTAGACAATTACGTCTAGCATATAGGGTTTAGATCCGTCTACGGACTATATATGCTTCCATTTAGGCTTCTTTCGGTCCACTCGTGCCAAGAATAGGTATGTGGCCAGCTCCACATCACATCACTAGTGTTGCAACTAGGCTAGTCTAGCTTGGGCCCGGTCCACCATTAATGGTTTGGGCCGTCCTACTTCTAGGCCCACTATGTAATTAGCCCAAATGTGGGTTTGTATGCTTGTAAAGGCCCAGTTAGCATTTGTGGCCCACATGAGCTCAATGGACGGTTTATCTGGCTGATGGCCACTCGGCCTGAATTTAGTTATGGTTCACAGGCGATATTTATGGCCCACGAGAAGTTTTTAATGGTTAATCTCTATAATTCCATGTAGTGTGGTCCACATGAGATTTGGATCTGCTTCATTTTTGGTCTTGTATCCTAAAATGGGCCATAAAAACGGATGGACAGCGTGGATATACTACACATGCATCAAGGTGGGTTCCACGGTCAGGGCCGCACCGTGTTGGGTGAGCCGGGGCGCACCTAATCTGCTCCCCGTCACATTTTCCTCACATCCAAACGTCTGTCGCGATTGACAATCCAGGGCGTGTCGCCAGTTACTGTGGCCATATGCTGAGTAATACGATGATCTGAACCGTCCATATTATGAAGTCAGTACTGATAGGGATAAAAAAAATATAAATGCAACTAAAATATGATTCTGACCATCAAAAAACAAAGATGAGCACAAGCAAATCAAAAGATAGTTTTCAACGGTTAATAATTAAAATCAAAATATCAACGGTTGAAATTATCAATGAAGATTTATCATGCGTCCATAGCTTATATGTGAGGCAGAAGATGACATGGAAATTTCAAATCACGGGACCATCTAATCACGTGGATCGAATGTTTTGAGACAAATAGAGCATCATCGTCCTTCGCGACAGACCGAAAACATCTCCATTTAGGGTTTCCATACAGGTAGCGGATTAGGTGTTACCCGAGTAACACCCGAGGTTACCCTTACTGTGGGACCTACCTTGATCATATATTATATATCCATGCCGTCCATCCTTTTTTACGTAATATTTTAGCTAGTTTTCAGAAAATTCAAGAATATCCAAATATCAGGTGTACCACAACTGAGGAAAAAGTGGTGATTGAACGGCCACCATTAAAAACCATCCAGGGCCCACCTAAAACATATATATAATTTTCATTTTCAATCCAACCCGTTGATAATATCAAACAGACCTGGATGATGAAACAATTCCCGGATGAGCTTGATCCAAAACCTTGTTCGCATAAAAAAGTTTTTAATCGTCATTCGTCACTTTTTCCATAGGTGTGGCCCACCGTATATTTGGATCTGAGTTTTGTGATAATGTCCTAAAATAAAATGGGAAAGAGGATAGACGGTGTAGATATACATAAAATTCATCAACGTGGGCCCCACACGGTAAGCGTAACAGCCACTAATCTGCTGTCCGGGTAACACCTAATCCGCTCCCTCTTATATAATGCTCTCATCTTCACGTTAGGGTTTTCTCTAGCCCCCGCCCTTTTGCTTGCTTCTCCCAAAACCCTAATCTCCTCCATGACGACCCGCTTCAAGAAGAACCGCAAGAAGCGCGGCCATGTCAGTGCCGGCCATGGTCGTATCGGCAAGCATCGCAAGCATCCAGGAGGTCGTGGAAACGCTGGTGGCATGCACCACCATCGGATCCTCTTCGACAAGTACCATCCGGGGTATTTTGGGAAGGTCGGGATGCGGTACTTCCACAAGCTCCGCAACAAGTTCTACCGTCCGATCTTGAATATCGACCGTCTCTGGTCCCTCATCCCTGAAGACGTCAAGGAGAAGGCGAAATGTGCACCGTCGGATCAAGCTCCCGTGATCGACCTCACGCAGTTCGGGTATTTCAAGCTCCTCGGTAAGGGGATGCTGCCGGAGGGGCGGCCTCTCGTCGTGAAGGCGAAGCTAGTGTCGAAGACCGCGGAGAAGAAGATCAAGGAGGCTGGCGGGGCCGTCGTGCTCACCGCGTGATCGGTGGGGCCCACTCGTTAAATGGTAGTTTTTGATTTCAGAGCTTTTATTTTCAATCATTTTTACTGGATATGGATATTTTGGGATATTTTGAGTGTTTGGTATTTTGCTTCTATTAATGTTAGAGATATTATTCGATGAGTTGGATTTACTTTCTAGTTTGCTGTTTTGGAAGACTTTCGATCTGGTATTTTTTATTTTTGAAGGTGGCTGATCTAGGTTTTTTTTTTTTTTTGAGCAAGACGTGTTCTGAACCCTTGATTCGGTGGTCATGATTTTGTTTGTTTTCTGATTAGAAGGCTAGATCGTAGGTACAATGTGAGTTTCTGGCCCGTCTTATGAATGAACGGTTCAGATCTCGGCTAAGCATGGTCCTACACAGCCATTTATTGCTGTTGTATGCACCGGATCAACCCCCTCTCTGGGTAGATGGTTTTTTTGTATGAGATGAGATGATGGGACCATGCAGGTGGGCCCCAACACGGACGTGGCCTGATCTAAAACATTGGTGCAGTTGGATGATCATAATTTTTGGTTCATCACCATCAATAACGGGCCCAGCAGACGAAAGAGGTGGGTCACAAATTCCCTACAACTGTTGTAATGAGCCGGGCATGATCAAGAGTCAACTGGGCCACACACCACAAGAAAAGTAAGGATTGTCTCAATGACCCCTGTCGTTGAAACCATCTTTGGTTGCCACTGATATTGAATCAATGGTTTGCGTCCTCATCTCCACAATTCCCTATGGTGTGGCCCACTTGAGTCTTAAATCTGCCTTATTTTTTCCCTTATTCTTAACATAATCTGGTGCAAATGATGGACGGAGTAGGTGTCACACACATCATGGTCAGCCTGATGCATCCAGGACCACAAATGAGTGATAAAAGGTTGCATCTGGGCCTCACAAGCCCTTCTTCATCACATCCTGTTACTTTTTTTACTATGATTTTTTAGTAGAAACCCACTAAGATAATGGATGCTATGTAGGTGCACTAACTTTAAAATCATGCTGATCGGCAATGAGGTTTGGCGACAGTAAACAAATGTATGGCTGAACAAAACTCTGATGAGATTCATGAAATTTTCTAAACTGTCAACTTGTTTATAACATCTCGGCCCACCTTATGAGGGGACCGACTTAAAATTTCTTGGGTGATCACATCTTTAAGATATGACCGACTCTATTCATGAGAAGTGGATGTTTTTCATTCTGTTTTTTTTCCTTTCACATTTTTCGCTTTCCTATCTCCCGGGCCCCAAAAAAAAATCAGATGTATGTGAGAGATTCTGGGGAATGTTTTGTTGTTGGGGAATTCATTTCTTGGGTTTTAGATTTTCTTGGGAAATGTTAATTGGCCTAGTCATCCCTGAAGAATGTTTAAATTTTGTTTGGTTGATATATAGGGTTTTCCATGGAGACCTAGGAATGGTGACTTAGGGCCTGTTTGATTTTTATCGTTTCACCTGGAAATGGTAAATACCCTGGAAATGGGTGATTATTACTGTTTCACCTGTTTGAATATTCATGGGAATTTAATTTCTTGGAAACCGGTTCAAAAGTAGTAGTGGCCATTTTAGGACCTCATCTTGATGTATATGATATATCTGTTCCGTCCATCCATTTTATCACAACATTTTGAGATATGAGAAGAAAAATGAGTTAGATCCAACACTCAACTGGCCCATACCAAAAGAAACAATGGCCCCAGGAAGTTTTTAACGGTAAGTATTTAATTCACATTTTTCTATGGCGTGGTCCACTTGAGCTGTGGATATGCCTCATTTTTTTGGCTTATATCATAAATTCATCTGACATAATGGGTGAACGGTGTAGATATATGATATGCATCATGGTGGGACCCACAAACATTTCACAACATTTGCCATTTTTACACCGAAAAAAGTAAGCTGTCAAATCAATTATGGGGAAGAGTGCGGCAATTACAGAGGGAAATATTTATTACCATTCACGGGGCATTTCCCTGGGAAGTGGAAAACCAAACACGCCCTTAAGGAACAGCTAAAGCTCACAATGGAATTCCCTGAAATGTAAAAACTAGGCTACTTGGGTTCAGGTTAGGATGGTCTATAGGGGTGGGAAACACCAACCTGATTTGATATTGGGTTGGGTTTGGAAATCATATGCATCTGGGAATAAAATCATATGCATTTGGATTGGGTTAGGTCTGATTGGGAATAAAATCTTATGTATTTGGATTGGGTTAGGTCTGGTTAGGAATGAAATTATATGCATTTGGGTTGGTTTGGGTAAGGTTACATTTAAGTAATAGAGGAATTCGGGTTAGAATTCGAGTCTGGTCTAGAAGCGGTTTGTGTTCCCTTGAGGTGGTGTTGGGCTCAGGTTGACCCTCAACCCGAAGCTGGAAATGCCTAATAAAAAACAACCAAAAAGCGTGAACTGAGTTTTTTTTCTTTCTTTCAAGCCAGTGGATTACTAGGCCTAGAAATGTAAAAGCTAGCAACCAAACACTGCCTTGGAGAAAAATGCTATCATATCTTGTAAGTTGGTACTTCAGCAGAATGAAACTTGATATGAAGGCACTTTGTTTGTCACTTGCATGAAATTGATAAACTAAAATTTAGACTGATTGACTTGTGAAACCCATTATCGGAAGGTCATTCCTCTGTGTGAAACCCCTTGGCTCCACTGTGCCTTTCTTCTTTGGGAACACCACTTCCTTGATCTCTCCTGCCTTCAAGAAAACCTGGAAGATGGGCGATTCATTCCAGCTTGTCAGGATACTGGCGATGAATAGGGTTGGGAAGAGAGCGAACTTGGAGAATGGCACATGCTTCTTCTGAGGGAACCCCAGCTCGCTTGAATCAACTTGGAAAAGCTCGACTTGTCTTGGCTTGAAACAGGATTTAGAATGAGTCGAGTTGGTTTTCGGAGCTTGAAAAAATATCGAGTCAAGTTCGATCTTGCACAAGCTCAGCTTGGCTCAACTTGAACCCCTGGTCAAATTGGCTCGGCTTAGTGACTTGGTCATTTTGATCTAACCCCTGGTCATGTTGTTTCTTGGATTGCCCTCATAGCATGGTATTCTCAAAATGGGTATTTGAGGGAAGATTGAAGAAACAAATCCCCACATAAAAACTTTACATTGTAGGACTGCCCTCATATCTTGATCTTGATGCTGCTCGCGAGTGTTTAAGTGCTTGTAAATTGCTCTTATTGATTTGCATTCAAAGTGTGGGAGATTGAAGATGCAATTTATTGAGAAAATGTTGCACATGCTAGAACTCTGCTCGAGCCGAGCCAAGCTTGCCAGTTAGGCTCAAGGATTGAGCCGAGTTTGAGTTGGGGTTGGCTGCTGGAGAGCCGAGCCGAGCCGTGCCAAGCTCAACTCAGTTTGACTCATGTACAGCTCTAGTCTCTGGTCGTCTTCTTGGAGTTCGGAGCTTGATATGTTCCTCTTCTGTCTGTCAGGTGTTGTTTTTGCCGTCGTACAAAAACAGACTGCTACCTTCTGGGCTATATTCTAGACTGGACATGTAGTCCATGAACCATTGATCTCCGTTGCTGTTGCTGTTGCTGTTGCCATCCTTTAATTCCATGGGGACCGCACCTTTTCCATGAGGGGGCCTCTAAAATGACAGACCCACCGGATCTGATCTTTCCTTCCAACTCTTGCCATCCCTTTGAATCCGTTCCTTCTCCCATTCTTCTTGCCGGGAGTGATCTGACTCCTGCTTATGATTGAGGTTACGTTCCCTTTACTGGTTTCTTCTCCTCCCTCTTAGGGGGCGTTTGGATCTGAAGTTACTTAAAGCTACTTATGCCTTAAGTAGCTCATCTTGATTTTTATTTTTTTTTCTGTAGTGATTAAATAACTTTAAGTAAAAAAGTTACATATTACTGATCTTAAACCAAACCAAATTATCTGAAATAAGGTACTTACCTACTGCTGTAAGTAGTAACTTATTTGGTGGTATCCAAACTGACCCTTAGTTTCTCTGCGTGATCTGTCTACTTGGAAGTCAGATGCATCACTGTAGTAAGATGATACAAAGCGCTCTGTAATCTTCTCCTTGCGACAGCTTTGTCCTTGTCTTTGAGCGCCAGCCATATTCTAATTAAAGATTGTTGACCAAAAAGTTTCTCAAAACTGTAGTTGAGAGTAAATGACTTATAGTACATATGTAATATTTAATAAAATAACTGTAATAAGCCCATTGAAATATATACTCTAGCAAAAAAAAAAAAGAAGTGAGAAAATGTCAAGCCTCATGTGGGCCCACTAAGTTCAAGCTAATATTTGTGTTTTTCCTTCATCCAGGTTTGTTTAACCTTATGAACAAGCTGTTTAATGGTAAATAAACATTCTGGTTGGCCCTTGGAAGGTTTCAACTATTGGCAACATTATCCCCAATACTTTGTAACTTGTTATCTAGACGTAAACTAGCAATGCAACTAGTTCATATTGAGGGTTTGA
Organism: Magnolia officinalis; assembly: GCA_021015155.1. Lineage (NCBI taxonomy): Eukaryota > Viridiplantae > Streptophyta > Magnoliopsida > Magnoliales > Magnoliaceae > Magnolia > Magnolia officinalis. The sequence continues at coordinate 3,699,282 of JAJHSJ010000014.1, forward strand.
GTTTAAGTTTTTTTTTTTTTTGTTTTGATCCAGACTCTTTGTAAACAACAGAAGAGCTACTTAAGTATTTATCATTGTGATAAGATTAAGTCATTATAATTCATTTCTTTTCTCCTAGCGACAATACAAAACTATGTGTGAGTATGAACGGAGTCTGTAGTCTTGAAAACTGTAAGATATATTAATGATAGCTTATGTACGAGATCAAACGGTGTAAAGGGAAGTGGACGTTGAAATTTACCGGACTCAAGGATTTCAGTTGTCGATTCGAAGCCAATTAACCCAGTAACCAACTTTGAATCGTCAGCCGATAACCCTGGAAGCTCAAAGGAGGAAATTCCAACATTGACCCTCCCCAACACTGTTTGAATTCGTAAGAGAAATTCCAACTTTAATAGACAGCACATTGTCTAATTAGGTGAAGTTTCCAAATGTCACGGCAAGGCTTTGATTGATATAGCCTTTGCATGTCTTATAGTGGTTAGAAGTCATGAAATGGAAATTTTCCAGCATTATCGTAGAAATTCGGATGAAATAGGTCATTTTCTACACCAATTTTATATCTAGAAATCTATCCGTACCACATCTTTTGTTTTATTTTTGGGTGTAATTTTTTTTTTTTCTCCCTAGCCCGCATTTGGAAGTCCTGATTATTATGTCTCTCTTATTCTTTTTACTATCTTGATTGTATACTAGTCAGCTGGATGCATACAATGCATTGAAACAAGATCATAGAAATCAAAACAGGGAAACAGTCCAGTGCTCCTGTTTGGATCAGGGACTTGGACGGTCCAACTAAACAATCTGGGCTGTCATTCATGTCCAATGCATATTACATAGGCTGCCAAAAACATCTGATCATCTGGAAGTTGGCATTTTTTTGTTGCCCTAGTTTTCCAAGCCATGGATGGGATGGCTAAAGTTGCTTGATAGAAGTGATTCTTTGGAACCATAAGCAATCTATGATCGGCACCAACAAATTGATTGGACCAATTTTTATATAAGTGATCTTGACCATCCAATAAGATATTGATCTGATGGTCAGGATTGCTCAACGAATATTAATTTTGCATGGTAGCCAATGAAATGTGTGGTGAGCCTAATGGATAATCTAATCCAATCAACTAGGCTATCCAAGTGTGCCCTGATGCAACTATGAGTCCTGTAACTAATACTGATCTGCAAAATATACTGAGTCCCTGTTTGGTGGTAACTTAAAAATGAACTGGGGTGTAATCCAAGTTGAAGAAGCATGGAGAGAGGAAAGTAAAGAGAAGGAGAGAGACTGGACAGTAATCTTCAATAGTGGACCACCCACATCTACTTTTTCCAATATTGCCGTATACTTAGATCTACCTAGTTTTTGAGGTGACATTCCTAGCATGAGCTGACAGGCATTTTGGGGAAAATTGGTTAATGGGTCATTATCAATTACAATTTATCTCAGACTAGATGGTATCGTCAAGAGGGAAACAGCCCAGATCACCAGCTAAGGCCCCTAAATGACCGCCCAATGATAAAGAAGGTAGGGGTGAAGAGTTGAGCCTTGAAAGAATGCCCCTAAATGACTGCCCAATGATAAAGAAGGTAGGGGTGAAGAGTCAGCAAGGAGCCTTGAAAGAATGCATAATGGCTCACTGATCGAGCACTCTTGTGGCTAAGCGAACTGCTGTAGCTAGATTTTATATGGATCCATTTTATTCATTTGATTCTTGCTCGAGCTGGATGATGAAAAATTATTATTATGCTGGGTTCCTTCGGGGGATGTATCCATAAGAATTCACCTATCCCAATAAGAAAGAAACCTGATTGGAATGATCCTGTATTAAGAGAGGAGAACTCAGGGGAGTCCATTCAATCAACAGATTTGATCTTATTGAGAAATCAATGTCTTATTCCATGGATTTGAGGGAACAATAGCTTGACAGATTTTGTTTGGTCCGATTCAACTATATTACAGAATCATCCCTAAAGATCTCAATCAGGGCACACTCATCTGTACAGAATCATCCCTAAAGATCTCAGTCAGGGCACCCATATGCCAAACGTGAATACTGCCTGAAGCCATGGGTAGAAAACTTGGCAAAGAGACTAGCATGAGCTGTCGGGGAAGACATCCAACATAGATTCTCAAGTCATTATGGTGTGGTGTTTATGCTGGCCAAATATAGAGGAAGATGAGAGGTTACTTTTGTATATAAGATTTAAGTTGATCCAAGTTTTTTACAAGTGAAATCTGAACTGTCGGATGGTCAACAACTAGATGGTCAACAACTACATTTTTGAGCTGCTGCAATGCCTTACTTTTCTTAGAAATGTATGTCTTCACATTTCTTTAAATTTCCAAATGTCACTAACTTATATGGAAACTAATTATGGGGGTAAAAATGTCCAAAAGTTGATACATTTATATATGGTATAGATATGTATCAGACTTACCTTAATTTATACAAACTATGATATTTAAATGTAATTATTGCCATGTAAAAATGAGATGAACTTGTTTCAAGGGGTAACCAAACAGGGAGTACTAGAAATGGGCTACATTCTCATGTTGCTTTTGGACGACTTAAAAATGGGGAGACTTTTCAACTATGTACATGGCATAATTGTATGGTAATTTAAGATTGTCCAGACTGTTGAACTGATTGTGGACACAGCAAAACATCAAAATTGCACTGAAAAGGTAATAGATCTGATTTTCCCTTTGATTTTGGACCACTTCCTATTAGAGTTATGCACGACTCCAATCGAGTCGAGCTTGGCAAAGCTCGGCTCAGCTTGGGCAGCAACCAACCTCAGTTTGAATTTGGCTCAGTTCGGTAAACAGCTCGAGTCAAGTTTGAGCCTATGTGATGTTTTCTCAAACACAGATTACATCTCCAATCTCTTATACTTCAAATGCAAATTAGTAAGAACGCTTTGCAGGTATTTTATCAAACACTGGCAAGTAACATCGATATCAATATATGAGGACAGTCCTACAATATAAAGTTTTATTTATTTATTTATTTTTTTTGTGGAAATTTTTTTCTTCAATCTTCCCTTGAATACGCAATTCAATTCGAGAATACTCTGATGTGATGGCAGTGCAAAAAATAACACTTCGTTAAGTAATGTCTACAAATACTCGGCAAGTAGCATCAAGATCAAAATGACCGAGTCACCAAGCCCTTAGTTTTTTCCAGCCCTAAAAACCAGCTTGACATAGTCCGAATCCAGTTTCAAGCGAGGCAATTTGAGCCTTTCTAAGTTGAATCAAGTGAGCTCACCGAGCTAACTCAGCCCATGTACATCTCTACTCACTATTTTACCCTTAACCATCCATTTTGATCAGTGCAATTTTAGAAATATACTACATCCATGCCCACAATTTGAATGATATGGAAAGTTGTACATCGATACCACATGCGAGGTTGATGAGTTACTACCATTTTTTAAATTGTTTAAGACTATCATAAAAACCTGCCCCACTTAGAAATTTAAATTTCATTAGTGATATTTCTTAACCGAGGATGCGTTTGGTTGTAACATATATCATAAGATTTCACAATATTTTACAACAAAATAATCAACGTGGCACATGCGTTGAGAATTGGGACATACGTAAGGTGGTGTACATGGTACATTTGCCATATCCTAAAGGAAGACCTGCTTATTCATTAGGTGAGCAACACATCCACATCAAATGTACATATGTGGCTCACCTGATACATGAGGTGCCCAAATTTTATGGCTCAGGAACATCCACCTCGCAAATAGTCCGTGGTGCTTTTATGTCCGTAGAAATGATATAGTAGAACTGTTATGCCCAAGTATAATCTCAGGCCCCTCAAGATCATACACCTGGCAGGGCCATGTCTGGATCGAAGATGGATTTCTTGCCGTGCGGTTTTGGAGGGTGTTCTTGTTGTTTAAGATGTCTTAAATTTGAAAAGTTTGACTAGCCCAAAGAAAGTTCGGCTCAAAGTTTAGCAACAACGTATTTTGGAATTTTCAAAATCTTCGACTAGTTGAAAGATAGGTTCAACAATGTATTTTGCAAATTAGAGAGTTCATACTTCAAATAGATTCATTGTCTTAGATTTTAGTTGAAATGACTTTAATATTCACATGATTGCAAACGTAGTTCAATGATAGAATAATAGAGAGAAAAAAATTCAAAAATATTTTATAAATAATTTTTACAATATTAGCATTCACAATAAGCTCATCACCTAGCATGGACTGAAATTTATAGCAGGATGATCATGATTCACGGGATGGTTATTTGTTTGTTACTCGATAAAAAATCGAGTTTTGCGGCGAGACAACTAATAGGGGGCAGATCTTCAACAATCTATTTGTTGCTTAATAATAAAAAAAACTAGGCTTCAAGGTAAGATGGTTGATAGGGTGATAATCTGTTCGTGAACTTAGTGGGAAACAAGCACATGGCAAAAAGCTCGTGATTCACCCATTTATTCGTTGTCTAGTGTAGACCAAACTTCGCATATAGATGGCCAATGCAATCACCTAGCACATATAAGGAAAGCCACACATCCTTTTATTTGAAATGAGTGATCTTCCTTACAATATAGTGGGATATCATGGAAGAATGGTGGAGATGTATAAAATTGCGTGGATTGTCTGCCACAGCAGGCGTAAGCTTATCGGAGCTTAGAATCACAGCTAAGTCCTTAACACTAATAAGGTTAAAATTAATTAACACTTAAGACTTTCAAGCTAAAGTGGGGTCCAATCAAATAGACTACAAAAGATACAACAATAAGCAACTAGTCTATAAGGATAGTTAACTTGTGTGTGCTTACAAGTTAAGTGCCTAGACTATAATCCAATTCAAGCATTCATATAATTTAACTAATCAAATACATAAGTATGAATAAAATTGTACTCAAATGACAATCACAAAGATAAACATATAGTGGTTCGGCTATTTGCTTACTTAACTCCCGGCGGACACACTCTCTCCGAGTGTATTAAAATTTCATTATCGGAGGTTTTAAATTAGATTCACCTTTAACCTTTACAAGCAGACACTCCCACCGGAGGCCTACACAAGGACTTGATGCACGTACACTCCCGTGTTGGAGGAATACACTTCCACCGATGTCAGTGACTCCCGCAAGAGACTTTAGTTGGTTTTTTTTATTGGCTAACCAAAAACCATTAGCAGTCCCAATCTAAGGCCTTACATACAATCCCGCCAGAGGCTCCCTATGGAGACTAACACGTACACACCCGTGTCCTGTGAATACAGCTCTAATCCAAGGTCCTATGTACATTCTCACCGAAGGCTTTCCATGGAAACTGACACATACACACTCGTGTCTGGTGAATTCGACTATACGCTATTTCTATACGAGAACCTATTCGAGTTTGAGTTATAAACTCTACACTCAATCATACACAAGGAAAGAGTATGAATGGACTCTACAATTAACAACCTTACTTGTTGGATTGAGCCTATTTGTAACGCCTCGCTTGAAATACTTGATCAATGCTCTCTCGAGCTTCAATCAACTTCCCAAGTGCTCCCACGTCCATGAACAAACACTTTGTATACAATACTCTAATGAGGTGACCAAGGTGGTGGGATGATGTGCGTGGGATTTCGTACAACTAATGGATAGTTGATTTCAAAAGGGGACTCACTTAGATGGATTTTCTAGAGGATGTAAACAATAATATACATATAGGCTTAGTGTCTAATCTTTAGAAAGTTGTGGAGATCAAGTGCATCTTCATAATTGAGGTTGGAATCCTCATTAGAGTAGTAAAACTTAAGAAGATGACTTGAATCTTATAAGTTTGTGTTTAGGATAATGGATATAAGTGAAGAATCACCAAAGCTCTTATTACACAAAAAATCTATCTAAATGCTCAAGAACCAAATGATCATTTGATATAAATCGTGTTGCAGCAGTTATAAAACAGTTAGTTAATGGTTCTATTGATAGTATAAAAGGCCATTCAATAGGATCGAGTTGTCATTTGATCCTATTGAGAAATTCAAAGATTTTTCTATTTAGTTGATGGACCATTTCTTCGATCGCATCAAGCTGGTCTTCAATTTTATCAAGATCCATCGACAACCTATCGATAGGATCGAGAACCACTTGAAAACTATTATTTTGGATTATGTGTTTACAACAGCTTAGCACCCCATTTATTAAATATTATCATGATCCAATTGAGCTCCTAAGGCTATGTGATGTCATGATGATCAAACAAGGGTTTTTCTATTTGGGAATTGATTATATAGATGTTAGGTTGTTTTGAGTCTAAGGTTGGGGTCAGTAAGGTACCTTATGATTTATTTATTCTTCACTCCTTGATGTTTTGTGTTCTCTTGTATCTTCGGTCTTCAACTTTTAAAAGTTCAACTGACTCACTGACTCACGTGATTGACAAATAGGTGCATAAATAAGTAAACTAACAAGGTAAACTAATGATAAAAACTAGCGCCCCATATTATGAGTAGTGATGAGGGTTAAACTAAAATAAAGTAGACAGATAAGTGTCTATGATAGACAAATAAATAAAGTTGCGTTGCGCTACATTTAATTATGTTGGCGTGAGGCTTAGATCTCTTCTTCATGTATTGCCTTTATAGACTTAGAGAGCTGGTAGCCTTGCATAGCATACTATGGTACAAGAGATCAAGTTACCTAGCCGTATAAATCCTCTTGAACTCCAACGTACACGTGGCTTGTTACATTAGGTCACATGTATAAAAGATATGGCATTTTCAACCAGCAACATGAAAAATAATACTCTCTCCAGCATATTATGTGACTTTGCACCTTTTTCTAAACTATTGAGAATACCTTCTCTACCAATTACATGATCGTGCATACTTCTTTAAGCCGTTACTTTAGTTATAACCAATCTTATCTTACCATATGTTACATGAAGATACTTTGTTAGAGATTTGTTTTTATTAAGAAGATGTGAAGGTTTGCTTTTCTTAGACTCTTGTATTTAATGATCCAATTATAAATATGTTTCTATTTTCTTAGCTTTGAAGTAGCATTTTCTAAACCATTTTATCTTACCCCCTAGGCAAAGTGTAAATAATACCAGAATCGTCCTTTTATCCATTGTCCTTCACAATCCATAAATAGGGTGCCACGCCTTCTTCTTCTTCTATTTATTTATTTATTTTTAATTTTTAATTTTTCTTTTTTTAGTTAGCTTGTTAGTACACCCATTATCAGTTCACGCTTCAGTGTTAGCCGGCCCCACTAGGGAATCCATACCAAGACTTCAGCGTTGAAACGAGGTATCTTTCACTCAATCTACCACTTGAGCTATGGATCAGGATGAAATAGGGTGCTGCTTGGGTGGATTCCTATTGTGGGGTCATCATGAAGTATGTGTCTTACATCCCTACCATCCATCCATTTTGCAAAATCATTTTTACCTACCATCTATACATTTCATCAAATCATTTTAAAGTACGAGCCCAAAAATGCAACAATTCCAAATATAAGGTAAATAATAATAATAATTCTCACCCAGAAATCTAACGTTATTCAATACCATTTACTTCCACCGACCATTCTCACCCAGAAAGCTTGAGCTCCACGTGAATAATAATAATAATAATAATTCAATTTTCTATTTCCCAATCTTCGACCCACCTGATCACGAAACCCAAACCAAGTTCTTTTGACCGTCCGATCAAAAACCGTTGACTCCATTTGACTCATGAAACTCGCTTATGTTTGTCTTGTATGCATCACAATGCATGCTCCAGCTGCATTCGTCTTCCCATGAGGCCTAAACGCGGAGATGGTAGGGTAATCAGAACCGTCCATCTGCTAGGCACTATCATTGGCCATGTCTCAGAACCGTCCATCTTCTGGACACTATCAATGACCGAACCCATGGCCAGAGAATAATAACAATGAACTGATGGCTTCCCCACGTGGCTTACACGAATAAATGGTGAGTGATCAGAAACATCCATCTTCCGGGCACTATCTTTATGTGGGAAAAATAACCAGAATGAATGGGCGATGGGCCCACCCTGACATGCGCGGCATAGACGGTCATGTGATCAGAGCCGTTCATCTGCCGATTACTATCATAAGATGATCCCCCCATGACCCTGGATGATTGGTGATCAACTCCCATCTGCTAGGCCATGATGGGGCCTGGTCAAAATAATCACTAGGAACAAATGATCTTGACCATCCATAAATCACATATAAACAGACAGTTGAAAACAAGAGTAGAAACACATGATGTTCAAACCTTATCAGATGGACGGTCATGATCATCCCAAATCTTCAATGGTGCGGTTTGAACATCATGTGTTTCTACTCTTGTTTTCCACTGTCTGTTTATATGTGATTTATGGATGGTCAAGATCATTTGTTCCTAGTGATTATTTTGACCAGGCCCCATCATTAGTCTATTAAAAAGTGGGGCCATCAAAGGACAAGGCCTGGGTAGGCTTGGGGCCAGATTTTGAACTCTTTGGGCTGGAGCTATTCAAATTTTTTATTTTGCTAGGTCCAAGCCCAGCCCATTGACAGCCCTAATTAAAAAGATGGAAATGCATTTGGATGTACCACCAGGCCATGATGAATGTTAGCCATAACAGAGCATTTTCTACTGCATCACTCATAGCGCATATGAATGTTCATTTCTTACCAACAGCTCCATATCTCTTTCTACTGCATCACTCATAGCGCATATGAATGTTCATTTCTTACCAACAGCTCCATATCTCTTTCTACTGCATCACTCATAGCGCATATGGACAGCAGGGTTAAAACGATATTTTTATACAAGCACTTTCTAAAAATAATGGCCATTCTTTTTCTTTTTTCATTTTCTGTGGGCTGGTGGGTGGGGGTAGGTGGGGACAACCTCTGTATGTGGGACCTTGCAGATGTCACACCAATTAGGCAAATCCAAATTGAGTGGTGGCCTGCAAATCAATGATAAAGAAAAAAAGGCCCTTCATGGTTTGATTGCCTCGTGCAGGCTTTTGATCAAATGGTTAGGAACATTTGAAAAAAGTGATAGTTAGGTAGAGAACTATTATTTAGTCATAGGCTCATAGCACACTCCATGGAAACTCCAACAATCATCTTAACTGAAACTTGTAATGCACCCACTAGTATTCCATTGATATAACACCCTGATCCATAGCTCAAGTGGTAGACTGAGTGAAAGAGACCTCGTTTCAACACTGAGGTCCTGGTATCGATCCCTAGTGGGGGTGGCTAACACTGAATTGTGAACTGACAGTGGGTGTACTAACAAGCTAACCGGAAAAAAAAAAAAAGAGAGAGAGAGAAAAAAAGAAATAAAGAGAGATACTGAAAATTTCTGCTGAGGAATGTTCAAAATCCAGACTGGAATACTCTAGATTCTTATGAGAAATGCATCTTGTACATTATTACAGACGACACAATTTCGCAGATTGATGCCTGAAGCAGACATATGGCTAGTTTAACAAATTATGGAGCTGATCTGTGTTGTAAGCCACGAGTTAAAATGGTGCATGGTTTTTAACTCTAGCTTGAAGAAGGAAAATGACATTTACAAAGTCCTGATTTTAATACATGCATCCCTTCATGGCCATTTTTCTACTCTATCAACCAACACACAGATGATTGGTGTGCATTTCTCTCTGTAAAAGATGATGGACCATACTTGTGGGGATATATGTACATTAGTCAGACCGTTCAAATTGCAGACCCATTGTGGATGGAGCATAGATTGAATATTACAATGATCGGATATATGTACATCAGTCAGACCGTTCAAATTTGCTTAGTTTGACACTTTTTATTTCTTCCATCATCCCTTCTTGCTGCCCTTCATTTATCTGCTTAAGCTTTTTAATAACTGCCATGTTGCACTTAATGTTTGGATCCAATGTCTTGAGAAAATCTAAATTTGTAAACCAAATTGCACCCTAATCGGATTTTCACGTTATATGATGAGCGATCTGTTCATCGGCAGAAAGGCCTCATTGCTCAATCTAGTCCAAAAGCAATTATATCTGCCCTTAAATAGAAATAGCAGGAGGATACAATAGAAAGTAGTTCTATCTGCTGTCTTTCTTTAGATCAAAGTATTGGATTACTGCTATTGTATCAGCAAAGATGTTCAATGCCTATAACTTCAAGTGATAACTAGTTCCTACACACAATAAAATTGATTTCTTTTTATTGCACTTAAACAAAAACATGGAACCAGCATATAGGCCACTATAATATTAAAAATAAAAATAAAAATAAAATAAATAAATAAACCAGCTGACATTGGAGCTACAGTTGTGCAGTACAAAAACTAATCGCAAGTGGATCACTAGTCATGTCTTGCAGCTGAATGATAGTTACACAGTTTGTATCAAACAAATATAAGGATCTCATTGGTGCTTCTGGAATGAATCCATACAATTGAGTAGGATCTCATTGCATACTCATGATTCTTTGCTTTGCTTGTGGTTGTAGTTTTTTGTTGGCGGTAATGGGAAGTGTGTAATTATACTTCAGAAATCATGTCATATTTTCTGTTTGCATTTGTTGCTCTAAGTTTATGCTTTTCCTGTTATTATTATTATTATTATTTGTTGGCCTTAAATTCATTATCATTGTCTACATGTCAGCACTTAGTCATGTTGCACGTAGTTTGCTTCTTTTTTTTTGTTTTGATGTGTAATGGAGAATTTGAGGACTACATGTAACAGGCCATCAATGGAAAGGCTTGTGTTTAGACAGGAAATTGCTGTCTTTTTAATTGTGGAACTTATCCATCAGTGTTAACTCCATATGTGTGTTGTGGAGCCTAAAAGATGCTGCAGGAAGATTATTTCACATTATAGTAGGACCAATCTCGACAGAAGAACGCCCTTCCATTGGAAACTTGAAGAATGTATTAGTGTAACGTGTACTTACAAATTTGTTTCTGGAAGGTGTTAGTGAGGCCTATGATCGAGAGAAAATTGTTCTATGCAAGGCCACAAATCTATTTTTACAATTTCTCTCTCCACCCTATGCCATGATAAGTTGTTTACATAAGTTTGGTGCTATAATGTGCAACTCTTAAAATGTAGAGAAGGAATTTTTGGCATGCCTTGAAGGAAGACTTACAGGGGTCCTGTAATATGTAAGTGTTACAAAATCAAGTTGCCCTCCATATAACTTAAATGAATATTTATCTAACCTCCAAGAGATCCACCAGTAATCCCTATTCTCCACCATCTACATTGATTCTCCTTGCAAACTACACTCTTCTCCTTGGCACCATTAATAACTCTCTTTCACTGGACCACAACCACAATATCTGCAAAGATTCCATGTCTCCCTGTACATTGATTTCTCCTTACAAATGACACTCTTCTCCTTGCCTCTATTCATTAATTGGTGCAGCGAAGTAATGCACAATATCTTAGAAATGGATGCGTGTGTATGCATCAAACAAGGACACAATGCGTCAAACACAGACCTCAAACCCAATATCCCGACATGTTCATACAACTTAAAATAAAATATTGAGATATATTAAAAGTGTATTAAGTAATAGCTGAAATCAAGGAAAAGATGCAATAAGAACCTGTCCAATAGTATAGAAAAAAGCATGCCATAGATAGCAATCATAAAATTTATTCTTAAAAGAAGGAAAGAAAGAAGGGAATGTTGAAATGAGGAGCTTATCTTTTGCCGCCTAATCATGAAATTTTGTCTATCAGACAATGCCAAACAAATTGAGTTAGTAAAAAATCAATTCCATGCTGCAAATCAACTGCAAGCTCACAGATCATTTATAAATATGCAAGGAAAAACATGATCTTAGTTTTAAGATTGGTATAATTGGCAAGACGGCTTCTTGAGTACAATCCTTCACTTGCACATGACCCAAATGTGATGTTCAGACATACGATTCACATCAGACAGTAACTTGTATTAAAAATGGAAGTGGTTCTAAATGAGACATTTGGGGAAAATCAAATCCCCAACATTACAATTCGAAATTCATTTAAACCTAAACTAATTTCTAATTTAAGTATAAATAGAAAGATTGAGGGATTGACACACCCCACTAGCCGATTTGACTTAGGTGCATGCAAGCCGATCCCCAATCCGACTCAACTTGATTTATGATCAATCCAAGTAACCTAATTAAAGGAAATTAAGAAACTAAAATCAGTGATCTACAACTCAATCGATGGAAATTCTAGGAAAAACCTTAAAATTCCACTTACTTGAAGGATTGATCTGACACAACTGGACTCGATCCAACTCTAAGAGAGTCATGTATCTGAATGTGGAAGATCAACTCAATCATCTCAAAACATGATTTAAACTATAAAACTCAGAGCTTTCCTTACCCAAATCAAGTTCACACCTTCATTTCGCCGAGGACTGTAGCTTCTGCTCCGGCTTCTCTGTACCTTCCTGTCCTAGAGTTGCTTCTAAGAGAGAGAGATGGGTGAGCGCGAAAGAAACCCTAAAACGATCTGTTCGACTGAAAAGTGATATTACAGTACGGAGCGGATTAGGTGCAGCCACGGTGGAAACAGATTGGCTACTTTGTGGACCCCAATATGATGTGTGTGTCTCATCCATGCCGTCCATCCTTTTTTACATATAATTTCATGGTATGAAACCAAAACTGAGGTAGATCAAAATCTAAGTTGGACCACACCATGGGAAAACAGTAGTGACTAAACGTCTACCATTAAAAACTTCTTAGGGCCCACTGTAATGTTTATTTGACATCCAACCTGTAGTTTAGGTCATATAGACCTGGATGAAGGGAACAAAAAAAAAAAAACAAAAAACAAATATCAGCTGATACAAAATTTTTGTAGCCCCAGGAAGTTTTAATGGTGAGAGTTCAATCAACACTATGTGGCCCACTTGAGATTTTGATCTACCTCAGTTTTGGGTTCATAACATAAAATTATCTAGAAAAATGTATGGACGGCATGGATGAGACATATATATATATATATATATATATATATATATATATAATATATATATATATATATATATATATTGGGGGTCCACATAGCACTGACCACTAGCCATTGGCTAGTGCCAGGTAGTAGCCAGTCCGTTTCCAGCTGGCCCAGAGGCGGTTTTGATTATGCAGGATGTTCCAGCGCAAGGATGCTAGGTGGGGCCCACCGAGATGTTTGTGAGAAATCCACCCCATCCATCCATTTTACTATCTTATTTTAGGACGTGCCACCAAAACCGAGGTGTATCCAACACTCAAGTTGACCACACGAGAGGAAAAAGTGGGCACTTAGTGAACACTGTTGAAGTATGCTTATAGCTATAAAAGTTTTGAATCAGGCCTTTTTCTTTTTTTTTTTAGTATTTTCACTTCATCCATTGGGAATGCCGTTCCTAAACCAAAGATGTGGCCGTTCCCAATCAGCAATTTTGGTGTAGTGGAGAGATGGAATTGGTGGGAATTCAAAGTAGAGAAAAATGGAGGCAAATAACAATGGCAACTACTTCTAGATATAAAAGGCTTCCAACAACACTACTACTCAGGCTAATGATGCGGGGATTGATGATTACAAACTTGTATTATTAATAACAATAAAGAGACTAGAAAAGATTCAATTACCAAAGAATCTATAATCCTTTTTGCAGCAGCAGACTGGATTAGAATAGAATCATTTACAAAAGAAAGAGATACATGCGATTATAGTAACATATAATGTAAATTCAAGATACAAATATGCAAACTTTTCCATGAAAGAATCCTGTACTTGCCAACAATAATGAAGAACCAATTAGTTATGCAAATTGCATACGCATACGACTTCTTGCATGCTAGTTCCAATGGAGACACATAGCAGATATGTAAAAAATTTGGGTCACTCGTCCAGCATAAGTAACACCGTTTATGGGCCACAGACCAAAAATAGGATAATCAATTTGGGGAAAGAGATGGCCACCAACCCCTTTTGCACAATGTTCTGATCAAGCATTTAGGATAGTTGAATCAGCCTGATTTCAGCCAAGGCCCACTGCATTCGCAGTCTGGGTCTTGATTGCATCAGTCATGCGACCCATTGGTACTCATTTTGCAGAGTGTACAAGAAGTGCTAAATAATTAGTATACATCTTGTATTAGACTGTGTTATTCCTATGGAGTACAAAGACATACACTGCAACTTTCTCTGCATTGAAATGGATGGAGCAAAACATCCTCATGCTGCTAAATTGAATCTTTCCGCAGGCTAGGCTACGGTATCCTGAATTTGTATAATCACCAATAATCCCCACAAGAACAAGACCCATGTTTGAAATGATGAAATCGGCTCGCATCTCTCAGGACAATTTCCCGTTTAGCAAACATGGCTATCAGTTTAATAACATCATGGCAATTGCTGCAGATCCGATGGCTTTGAACTACCTGCAGTGGAGTTGAATCGGACGTACTAATAAGCCCGAAAGCAACAGCCAACTTCTCACTATGATACACCGACATTCGTTCTTCCTGTTCTTCCACATCAGGAAGCAAAGATCTCCCACCAGGCATGTAGCCTTCTTTGGCGATTTCCTCCATCAAGTCGTCCAATCTTTTATAAATCTCTTTGCTTTGAGGATGAGATTTATCACCAAAAAGAAACCCATGAGTTCGTTTCTTGATCTCTATCCAACTACAGGCGGGAAGCAACCTCAATCCCCTTCTCTTCAAGGTCCCTAACACCTTGGCAGCTTCATCTGGCCTCCCAGAACTGTTATATATATTCAAAAGCACGATATAATTACTTAGCTTTTCGGGCTCCATTCCGAGAAGCCTTTCTGCAGAAAATCTTCCAAGCTCTGAGTTCTTGTGAATTCTACAAGCTGTCAGCAAGGCAGCCCACATGTTCTCTGTAGGGCTGAAGGGAGCGTCTCTTATCAAAGCAAAAGCTTCATCTAAAAGCCCTTCTCGGCCCAACAACTCAATCATACAAGCATAATGCATTGCCCGAGGCTTGATCTTATGGTCTCGACTCATTGACTCAAAAATCTCCCATCCTTCATCTGATAATCCAGAATAACTGCAGGCGGATAAAACAGCAAGAAAGGTAACGTGGTTTGGAATCATTCCATCATGAAGCATCTTCTCAAACATTTCAACAGCCTCATTTCCTTGGCCATGGTTGGCATATCCAGCTATCAAAGCATTCCAAGATATGACATTTTTGTGTGGCATCTTATCAAAAACGGTCCGTGCATCTTCAACCCTACCCCATTTGCTATAGAAGTCCACCAATGCTGTGTTAGCCACTATATCCAAACCAAAACCATGACGCACCAGACCAGCATGAGCTTGCTTGGCATGTTCTAACGAAGCCAGTCTGGTGCAAATTCTAATAATTATCGAATAAGTGAAGTGATCCATCTTCACACCCGATTTTCTCATTTCGTGATACAGATTGAGAGCTTCCTCACTATAGCCATGAAGTGCATACCCTGCTATAATTGAATTCCACCCAACTACTGTCTTCTGCGGCATCTCATCAAAAACAAATTGAGCATCTTCAATGCTCCCACACTTACTGTACATATCAATCAGCGCGCATGACACGAAGATATCTCCATCTATCCCCATCTTCAACACGCAGGAATGCAACTGCTGACCGGCAAAAACCAGTCCCAATCCAGCACAAGCCCTGAGGGCAGTAGCAAACATGCGGGACCCAGCATCAGAGAACTCCTTCCACATCAACAAGAACAACTGGTACGCCTCTTTGTAATCACCTGAGTCAACCAGCCCTCCTATAATGGTGTTCCAAGAAACCAAGTTCCTTTCAGGCATTTCATCGAACAGCCGGCGGGCATCTATCATCATTCCACACTTCACATGCATCAACAACATTCTGTTCCTCAAATACTGATCCGGTTCGAACCCACTCTCCACCATGTGATTAAACACCCTTTTCACACCTCTAATCGATCTCAATCCAATACAAGCATTTACGAGAGAATCATATGTACTACCTTCTAAGACAAAATCGTCCTTGCATTCTACAATTTCAAACAGTTCAAGAGCTTCACCATACCTTTTGAAGAAAACCAACTTCTCGATTTGATTCCCAAGGCTCGTAGCAGGTTTTCTCATCTGGGTTTTTTGAGAATCGGCCTCTGAGTCGAGATCTTCATGAATTCGACTCGGTTTCGGCCTGGGTTTAGGATGGAGACCTTGTTCAAGAGAAGAGCAGGTAATTTGAGCTGGGTTCTTCCTTCTGGGCAATGAGAAATCAGATTTACAGAAGAAGAGAGTGCTGGAATCCGAGAGAAGGCGTGGGATTCTGGAATTGTTTTGGATTGGATCTGGAAATACGGTGGGAAAGGGTGATAGCATGATTCTTTCCATAGAGGATTTACAGAGGAAGGGGAAGAGAGGTGGAGGATTTGAATCGGATGGACAAGGAATGGAAAAAATCGATGCTTGGGATTGGGCGGAGGATGATGAGAAGAAGGTCGTTGAGGTTGGTGGGAGTTGGGTAGTTTTGTTCCTCGCTCATGTTGGGATTTTCCAGCATTGAGAACTCCGTCCCCATTGGAGTTAGAGATCCGCGTCGGAAGCGGATTGGCTGCTGTACCACACACCAGCTATACAGCTGCTGTAGGTACGTGGTGTGCGAGGACGAGAACTGAGGCTCCTCGAGCTCCGAGTTGTACGAACGGTTCAAAGGAGATCAAAGTTACATGGCCCCACAGTGATGTATTTATTATATTTACACCGTTCATCTTTTTTAGAGATAATTTTAGAGCATTATCTAAGAAATGAATCATATCCAAAGATCATCTTGACTACACCACAAATGGCGAGGAGATAATGATTTTCACCTTTAAACAATTCGTAAGGCCTACCGTAACGTTTATTTTCCATCTAATCCGTACATAAGGTCACGGAGACAAAGACCTGAATTATTAGGAAAAACAAATTTCATATTGATCCAAAACTTCTGTGACCCTTCAATGGTAGACTTTCAATGCCCTGCTGCTTTTTTCAGTGTAGTCCACTTAATAGTTAGATCTGTCTATTTTTTGTCGAGTTTTAAGAAGAGCTCGTCAAATGGATGAATGGTTTGGATATAATACATACCTCATGATCATACTCACAAAACTTGCTGACTTCGATACATCAGCTATATAAGTGGTGTGAGGTACACCGGCCAATCCGCTTCCATCTGCGTCGGCTTGGTGGTGGCCCATGTTGAGTTTGCATGGGAAACCGGACTAGACCGGGTATTGACCGGTTTGACGTGAACCGGCCTCTAGACCGACCGATATCCAAATCCATACCCGACAGGAAACGGATTGGCTACTCCCCCGGACACCAGCCAATGGCTGGTGGCCGTGAGCCCCAAGGTAATGTATGTGTTTCATCCATGCCGTTCATCTATTTTAACAGATAATTTTAAATTAAGAGACAAAAATTAAGATATATCCCTATCTTAAGTGGACCACATTACGGGAAACAGTGTTGAATGAGCGTCGACCATTAAAAAACATTTTAGGGCCATAAAAGTTTTGGATCAAGCTGATTTTTGTTTTTTCCCTTCATCACCAGCAGTATGACCCAATCAACATATTGGATGTCAAATAAACAATATAGTGGGCCTTACGAGGATTTTAATGGTAGATATCCAATCACTATTGTTTTCATGTGGTGTGGTACACCCCAGATTTATATACCTCTCATTTTTTGGATCAAGCCATAGAATAATCAGTAAAAATAGATGAAATACATACATCATGGTGGGGGCCACAGAGCACCGACCACTAGCCACGGGGATGGTGTAGGGGGAGTAGCCAATCTATTTCCCGACATGACAAGGGTTGCATGGGGTTGGGTCGGCATCGGGCATACCCATACTCGGCCAATGTATGTCATACGCCGGACCCTTGTGAGCGCAAAAATGAGGTAGATCCGGGCTCCAGTGGACAAACACACAGTGAGCATTTAACGACCACCGTTAAAAACTTCCATTTAGATAGAGCATGGGACAACTCAACTCAGCAAACTCGACCGATCCTACTCGTTTTGACTTGATGATCCAAACCGAGTAGACTTTGTCCAATCCAAAGTTTGTGTAACGTCTCGGAAAAATCCGTACAAAGACCCAAGTACTACCTCAGGTAGAAATCACTAAGGACCAAATTCTTTAGAAGTTAGATGAAAATTAATTAAGTACTAAATTGAATTAATTGATAGATTAGCTTGAACCGCTTTCTACACGATCTGTAAGACCCAAAACTAGTAGAGTCGCTAACGCTACATTACTTAAAAACTTAGGATCAATCTCAAAACTCAGTTGCTCTTGGGAGCATCACGAAACTTCGTATCGGACTTAGACCACGCGTCGAAAGTTCGATTAACGCGGAACTATACGGTTATGACCGCCTTATTGGACCTGACAACCATTTCGAAAATCAAGTCCAGATAGTATCCAAAACACACGACTTAGACTCGGAGTGAAGTGTGTGAGAAACGCGAATATCTTTAGAAAACGAACTCAGATTTAAGTAAATTAGGCTGTTCACTTGCAGGCTAAATTTAAGGTTTCTATTCGTCAGAATCTGACCCAAATACACCATCGGATCTGAGAAATTTCCCTACACAGGTCAATGTACTTGTGGCCCTGATCGAGTGACGATGACCGTTGAACTAAAACTGGTCCTCCGGGGTCGATCTACAAATCCGATCGGACCAAAAACTTAACCTGACATAGATCCATTGTCAGGGAACTTCCCCTGGACTGTATGCAAAAAAGGGGCCTCCGGATAAGCTCCGTTGGCCCAAAACAACCATCCTTTGGCTATATCCTAAGTATACCATGGCCCTGGGGTCATTGAGCTCACTTTTGAGCCTATATAAGGCTCTTAAACCCCCTCTCTCCCATGTCATACGAATTTTCT
The DNA here is from genome assembly GCA_021015155.1 of Magnolia officinalis. Lineage (NCBI taxonomy): Eukaryota > Viridiplantae > Streptophyta > Magnoliopsida > Magnoliales > Magnoliaceae > Magnolia > Magnolia officinalis. The sequence goes on from JAJHSJ010000014.1 coordinate 3,718,196, forward strand.
AAACCCTAGGAGAGAGAAGAGAGAAAAGAGAAGAAGAAAGTGAGGAGAAGAGAGAGAGAGATAGTGAGAGATAGTTCCTGGGATTCGATCCCACCGCTCCACGTGCCGAATCATCTTACCCATGTCGCTATTCCGGCGATTCCGATTCCATTTTTGGGTAAGGAATCCTAACCCTAATATGTTTTAAGTATCCAAATAGAGTAAATGGTGAAATAGCTATTTCATGCTATAGGTTGCCGTTGTGCCGTAGACGAAGACTTAGTGTTCAAACTGAGTTCGATACGAGTATTTCGACGAAAGGTGCGGACTATAAACGCTTATGTTATGGTTTTCAAGGCTCTCAATGTCAGTTAATGATTTATGACTGACTTGATTGCTATCACATGTACTTAGATGCGTTGTTTCTCGCGTATTACACATATATATGCATTATGTTGAATATAGTGTATTCCATGTGTTTGTTGAAATGTTCGAATGAATATGGAATCATGTTTTGTGCTTGCCATGATTATTCACCGTGAATATATGATTGTTGCATGTGTGATAACTCCTTATGAAAGGATTTTCCCTAATATAGGTTATAACCAAATTACAACATGTATGTTGAAATGTGTAGTCTAGGTGTTTGATAAAATGTCTGAATGAGTGCTTGTTTGATGAAATGCATTTAATGGAGGTGTTGAGAAGAGATTTTCAATCACCTTAACCATATGTATAAATTCCTTCATATAACGTATATCCTACTACGCGATTTGTGTATGAATGCATATGTGTAATGCTATATAAATGTTGTATTTCATAAAATACTCAAGTGTTGTATTGTTCGAATTATTTGTTCAATATCAATATGTCTATCACATATGACTTCTGTTACATTTAAGTGTGATTGAGACTACTACGTAGCCCAGGCAATCGGCAACAGCCTCCGACTGAGTGGCTGAGTAGTTTCGCCACAACAGGTATGTTCGATGAATCTGCGTCATACGATGATCGTCGACAGTGGTTAGGCCATGAGGAGTGCTTAAGCGTTCCATGTCGACTAATTCAGCGTACGCTCGTACCAGTTGAGCTTGTCGAATAACCCGATTGGCCTAAATGTGTGTTTACCATGTATGGACGCAACTGCTTGAATCTAAGGTACCATTTACCAATGAAAACCTGTTTAACCTTGGTACCACGATCCGCTAAGACTCATGAGCCTGGTATGGTAGTATGGGACATCGTGGTCGAGTTGTCGGCCTACGCTAGGGTGACGAGCGTCCCCGTAGTGTCCAGTGAGCAAACCAAACCCGTGAGCCGAATACGGTGGTATGAGACATTGTATTCGAGCTGTCGACCTACGCTAAGGTGATGAGCCTTTCCCGTAGTGACCTCGAGTATAAACTAAGGCCTACGCTGAGGTGACGAGCCTACTTGCCTGTCCATTGCTTTTAAATCAGGGGTGACGTTGCCCTATAACTTGCCTATCGTAAGCGATTAACTAGGATTGACGACCTTATATGGATCATCGTTTGGGTATATGATATAAAGGGAGGTACCTTAGCTTCCCGAATCTACTGTATGAATAAACCTAATTAAGTATTGGCTAACACGATCATGCACCGCATTGCATGTGCTTTGGTGAGGAACTGTACGTTTCCGGAGTGGTGCATGCCGCGATCGTGAGATGATGTCACTAAGGGAGTGCAAACGAGGGCATGCATCATTATAGCATATCATTCCTGCATTAATAATAATACTTAGGATATGAGTGTTATACTGCTTTATCATTACTGCTTGATTGAATTGATAACATGTTAACCTTTGCCTTATAGTACCACTGAGTTGATTACTCAATCCCACTTTGGGACGATGTTTTAAAACACCAACCAGACTCTGTTGTAGCTACAGGTGATGTCGAGGCTTACGTGACGGAGCCTGACTTCCATGATGACGAGGAGTTTTCCTACATGCAGTTATCAGGCGGGTTTATGTAGACCATGTTCTGATCGACGGGGATTACTGAGATGCTAACTAGATGTCATTACACTTGTTATTTTGTATTTTGGAACACACGTGTATATTCATTTTGTCCATTTTGGGAGTATACATGTACATAGTTAACCTGATAACATTTTCACACTCTGGAGGTCTACAACAACTTATATGTTTTATATACTTATCACAGTCTTCCGCTTGCATAATTTAATTGTCTCCGGAGTATGATATGCTGATTTGGTGTAATCCCATTAATGTTTAATGCATTAATATGAACAACATTTAATCATCATTATTTATGTTGCATAAGTGATGCGTTGGAACTCGGGAGTTGAGCGTCTGCTCGACCCCCGATTTTCAGGGCGTTACAGTTTGGGTCACCTAGTAACTTGACTCGAGTCGACCCGAAATCCAACTCGGTATTGACTTGATTCGATCCAAAACCTGACTTGTAAAAAAAAAACCCTTCAAATTTGACATTTTAAAATTGAGATGTTGTGTAGTTGATGGAGAGGCTTCAATTTCAATAGCTACACTTAGTTTTTGAGCTGTGATTTCAACTTGTGGATACCCGCCACACTTGACTCAACTCGGTGCTGACTCGACTGACTTTGTACCTATGATTGGGTTGGACTCGGTTTGGGTTAGTCCAGGCCAGACTTGGATACAAATCCAATCAGGCATGCTGGATTCAATACCGAGCTGAATTGAGTTCGGGTCAAGTTTATTTCAAAACCAGGTCAAGTCATGTTAGTCCTAACTAGGTTTGACTTGACTCGATGCCCAGCTCTAATTTTAGATAAAATTGATATTTTTATTTTGTGTTCATTCAGATAGATGTGTACTTATGAATAGGTTGGATGGGAAATAAACGTCACGGTGTAGGTTTCCACAATAAGCCTCTTAGTGGCGCATGAAAATGAGCATCGTGCCATATCCATTTGCAACTTCAACAACATCCAAGCCCTTATTTCAATTAAAGCTTACATTTCAATTAATTGGTGATAGCTACATGAATCACGTATCGTTGTTCTAATCATTCGAGGGTCATTAGATATTTACTTGCTACCTCTACCCATGATCTTTTGGGCCTTGCCTGAGCTCTAATCTTACTCATAATCCCCTTTGAATATGTTCATTTCAAGCTCCATCCTTCCTACCTTTAACTCACCCATCTCAATGTTAGCATTATTGCTATACGCATCCTACCAACTTATTATTCCTTTACTCCAACATTCTATCTTGAAAAGCATGACCAATCTTATAGCTATTCCATAAAATCTCTCCGTCAATTTGATTTGTATGCAGTGGGTACACAAAAACTCCAAAAACACAATTCCTTTTCATCCATCCTACTCTAATTTTATGACTAACATTTTTCTCAATCGTTATTGTGAATTATCAATCCAAGATCAGATGGCCCATTTATGATTCGAGATTTTTGTAAAAAGAAAAAGGAAATCTCCTATGTAACTCGGGAGTTATTTGATACTCTGGGAGAGTATCATGATTGATACTTATGATCCAAGCATCAAATGAGTCCCACCATGATGATATGATCCGAAAAATCAGGACTATCCAATCGGGCCATGCCATGCCATGGCCCACTTACTGAACGGCCAACAACAAGCATTCGGCCCAGAACACTTTACGGACTGGTATCGCCCCAGCGTGTTGTATTTGTGAAATCCATTCCGTCCATCACGTTGCATCATTGATGTGAGATCCTTGGAACAAAAATAGGCAAGATCCAGAACTCAGGTGGGCCACACCACAGGGAAGAGTGGGATCGTGATGCCGACCAAGAGGTTTGTGTGCCGGGCCACCATGGTGTATATCTTTAATCAAAACCCTTAATCAAGTGTAACTCACTAGGGCGAAGAGATCAGTCTGTTCCAATACTCAGGTGGGCCACACCAGGTGAACAAATAGGTTTTTAGGAGCAATTTCACACTATTCTCATTGATGTGGGCAGGGTGAATCTTCTATCAGGCTGATAGTTTGTATGTACGGTGAAAATAATTCTTCTCACCTGATGAACGGAGTGGATTTTACATAATACAAGATGATCCCCACAGAGGTTGGATGTGTTGCACCTCTCATTACAAAAAAACCCTAGGTTTTAAACAAATTAACTGAAATACGCCTTATGTACCTGAAATCCCTCCCTAACCTTTAGAACTAAAATTACCAGAATTTCAAAATTCAAAAGCATGTTCTTATCCTCTCCCGCCATTTCTTCAAACTTCAAGCGCTGCTCCTACTCTTCGCCTCCGCTCTTGATTCATTCTCTCTCTTCGTCTCCAACCTCCAACCACCAAAAACCCCTCTCTCTCCTTCTTCAAGCTCCCCTCTCACCTCCCCACCTCCTCCAAGCCCACGCCCGAATCTTCCGAGTCGGCGCCGATCAAGACGATCTAGTCGCGACCCGCCTCATCGGACGCTACCCATCTCGCTTAGCTCTCCGTGTTTTCTATCATCTCCATAACCCCAATATTTTCCCGTTCAATGCGATCATTCGCATCCTTGCGGAAGATGGCCTTGTCCTTGATGCCATTTCCGTCTTCAAGACCTTGATATTCCAGTCACTTTCCCCCAACGATTTCACCTTCTCTTTCCTTCTTAAGGCCTGTTTCCGCTCGACCGACTCCCTAATTACGTTTCAAGTCCATAACCATATCATCAAATCCAGTTTCGATCGAAATTCCATCGTTTGCAATGGCCTTCTCGCAGTTTATGCGAAGGGTGTTAGAGATTTATTTTCAGCAAGAAAGGTGTTTGATGAAATTCCATGTAAAGAAATGGTTTGTTCTTGGACTTGTTTGATTGCTGGTTACGCTCAATTGGGTCGATCAGAGGAAGCTATGCTTCTTTTCCTGCAAATGGTTGAAAAGAATCTGATTCCAGAAAACGATACAATGGTTAGCATTCTATCTGCTTGTTCAAATCTTGCGCCTCAAGAAATAGGGAGATGGGAATCGGTTTTATCAGAATTCGGTGGTTACAACGATGCAGATGAAATTTGCCGTGATGCTATTGATACAGTTCGTGTTTATTTGTATGGAAAAATTGGGGAGATTCAGAAGAGTCGAGATGTGTTTGATAAAATGTCTGAGAGTGTAAGAGGACGAAGAAGCGTGCTCACTTGGAATGCCATGATTGGTGGGTACATGCAGAATGGGCATCCCATGGAGGCTTTGGGTCTTTTCCGCCTCATGGTCACACATCCGAGTGTGAAACCTAACCATGTTACAATGGTCAGTGTGCTTTCAGCTTGTGCCCAAGTGGGAGATTTAGATCTTGGGAGGTGGGTCCACGAATACATGAAAGTTAAAGGGCGTAAAGCGATTCTTGAATCCAATTCAATTCTCGCCACAGCTTTTATAGACATGTATTCTAAATGCGGTAGCTTGGAGAGAGCTCGGAAGATATTTGATCGAATGAGCACTAAAGATGCAGTTTCTTTCAATGCCATGATCATGGGGCTTGCTATAAATGGCCAAGGAGAAGGGGCCCTTAAGCTCTTCTCTAAAATGGAAGATTTTGGTATACAACCCAACGACGGGACATTTGTAGGCATGTTATGTGCATGCAATCACTCAGGATTGGTAAGCGAAGGGCGCTCGCTCTTCATGGACATACACAGACGCTACTTGGCCACACCCAAACTAGAACACTATGCATGTTTCGTTGATCTCCTTGCGCGGGCTGGGCATGTAGATGAGGCCCTTGCGGTCGTGCAGGCCATGCCTATCAACCCTAATGGTATGGTATGGGGGGCTTTGCTTGGTGCTTGCTTGCTCCACTCTAGAGCGGACTTAGCTCCATATGTTGCTAGAAGGCTTGTCGATGCAGACCCCGAAAACTCTGCCGGGTATGTGATGTTGTCGAATGCATTGGCGGTCGATCAGCAATGGGGCGAGATTGAAGAGCTGAGGGGTTTGATGAAGGCGAGAAGGGTGCGGAAGCAGCCGGGGCGCAGTTGGATTAGTGTGGATGGGGTTGTGCATGAATTTCTTGTGGGGTCCACATCACATCCTCAAATACAAAGAATATATCATATATTGGATGGATTGTTCAAGGAAATGAGATTACTGAGTCATTAGAGAGAAAATTCACAGAAGATACAGGTTGAAAAGGGAAGACAAGATGCTTCTTCTTTCAGTAGTTTTGGAGGAATCAGCAGTAAAAGAAATCATTTTCCACAAAATCACTGTTTGGATTGCAAGAAATGGTGAGTAATCCTCAAGTACCATATCTATTGCATTTATTGCGATTTGGAAATCATAATTACATCTTTAACCTCAGATTTCTCTAAAACATGGCCTGTCGGATCAGGTCTGCAGCGTCTGGATTGCAAGATAGACCAGTAGCAACTGTGCTGTGTCCTATCAGGTAATCCTAACCATCCAATCACTGTGATATGTAGTTCCTACATCTCAGTCTTACTGTGTGACCTCTCTAGTAAGGATAATTGAAGTGATGCTTGCCAATCATCCATGTGGGAGTTCTTTGAGATGGAAAGTTTGTATAAGATCTGGGATGTTCATCAGGTGGGCCACAGTGGAATTTCTTCCTTGATTTGAAACCAGTATGGTCCACACATCAGGTGGGCCATAGAGTATGATAAAGATTGATGACTAAAATAGACTGTCCACATTCAGCATACCCACATATTCAGGTGGAGCCTGTGTAGATCTGGCATGTACATGGACGGTGCGATTTTTACATAGCTTGGAATCCAGGGATGCGAATTGGCTGGTGTAGATACGTGTCGTGCGAAGACGAGCGCCGACGGTCCTCGAACTCGGAGTTTACAAACGGTTCAAAGGAGATCAAAGTTACATGGGACCCACAATGATGTATTTATTATATCCACACCGTTCATCTATTTTTCGAGATCGTTTTAGAGCATTAGACAAAAAATAAATCATATCAAAATCTCAAATGGACCACACCAAAAATAGAAGCGGGGATAATGATTTTCACCGTTAAAAAATTCTCAGGGCCCACCATAATGTTTATTTTCCATCCAATCTGTTCATGAGGTCAAAAACACCTGGATTGAGAGGAAAAACAAATTTTATATTGATCCGAAATTTCTGTGACCCCCAAAAGGGTTTCAATGGTATACGTTCAAATGGATCTTTATATCTCTGTTATTTTTGCCTTAATACGGGATCGCCAAATGGATGGACGGTTTGGATATAACACATACCTCATGATGATATCCACAGAACTTGCTGACGTCAATACATCAGCTATATAGCTGGTGTGTGGTACACCAGCCAATCCGCATCCGAATCCAGACCGTTGGTTGAAGTGAATGGAAGGTGACTTGTGAGAAACTGAGAATTCCATTGCTTCCTAGATTCAACAGAGATGGTTAATACTCTCTGTCACAGCTTAGGATTGAACGCATCGCCACTCAATGTGTCCCACATGCTTAGTGGTTAGTTGATCGCAACCGTCCATATCATGGAATTTAGCACAATGAAGAGAAAACAAGGCTATGATCATCACTGAAGTGTGATTGGGGGACAATCGCTATCTATGGTAGTAACAACGGTATGGACGGTTCAAATCAATCCTACTATTACCATCTCAGCATTTGGGCCCACAGGGTGACAGAGGCAGAATGACTCTTTTACTTTCATAAGGAATTCATTCAATAGAATCAGAATGGCCTGGGAAAAATTCATATTATGCTGTCACGTTATTCATTTCCTAGATATTAGAGGTCATCAGGTGGGCCCACCGTGTATGGATTAAGTCATCAGGTGGGCCACACGTGTCCAGAAACATGGATGGTTATTTACTGATTGTCGACGTTCGGGTTGAGCTTTGGGACGCATGTTATCCATCCATCCGATGAACGGCCTAGATCATGCACATACGTGATGGAGTGGCATGTGTTGGGACTTGGGAGGGTTGGATTAGGAATACTAACAGAAATGGGAGTTTCAGCAAGGGTCCCATTTTCTTGTGGGCCCACTCTAGAGTCGAGTGGGGACAGCCCATTTGATGTTTCCCACCAATTACTACTGCACACGTGGCCATCTCTCCAAGTTACATGTTGAAGGTTTATGAATCGATCAGGTCCGTTCATCTACTTACTCCTAATGAGGATGACAAAAGTTTCCCAGCAGACATAAACAGAAATGGTTAACAATCAATAATCCAATTAAGGAAAATGAAGAACAGTGATTGGAGAATATATTATCTAATGCTACACAGGCAAGGTACCACAACTTGTGGTACCCTACCATATTTCCTGCCAAAGTGCCACTTGTTTAGTACATCAGTACCATTAATGTGGTGGGCCACACCATGTAGGTCACCTGGCACAATCTACTGATCAGGTGGACCACACTGTTGGAATCGATGGACCACCGACGGTTTGACTTAACATACAGGTTTGGCCCACCTAGTGAGTTGATCAGCCTGATTTTTGAGAAAGGTGATCTTCATGGTGGGGCCTACTGTTTTCACGGTTCCGATTTCTTAATCAGGTGGCATGTTCGCCTGAAAGACGTTACAGTACCACAGATGGTAGAGTTGCCTGTAGGTGGGTGGGCCCAACGAGCTCGACAGGCTTTGGAATGGGCTTATGTAGACCGTTGGTTTCATTCCTGTAAGTGTCTATTTCTTTGTGCATGTGTGGCCCACTTGACCAAAGATCAGATTAGGAAACTCAAATAGGAAATAGGTATTTTATCAATTTTCAGGCCGGTCCAGTCCAGCCCTCAGCCCAACCAATGTTTTCTGGGCTTAGGCCTACTGTGCTACGTCCATGCCAGGATTCAGCCCACTAGATGGACGGTTCTGATTGATACGTCAGCATCCCAGGTCACAAATGGAAAGGTATTATGCAGGAAAATACAGAGATTGCCTATCCACGGCCTTGCTGTGGGGCCCACCTTGATGCATGTATTTGATATCCACGCCGTCCATCTGTTTTCCAGATCATTTTACAGCTTGAGCCCAAAAATGAAGCAGACCCAATTTTCAGGTGGATCATGACAAAGGAAATAGTGGTGATTGACCATTAATGAGCCACGTAAGTTTTGGATCAAGCTGATATTTGTTGCTTCCCTCCATCTAGGTTTTTGTGACCTTACCAACAGGTTGGATGGCTAATAAACATTAGGGAAAATTACGGTGACCGTAGGAAGTTTTTAATGGGATGTTATTCAATCACCATCGTTTCTATGGCCCACCTGAGAATTGGATGTTCATTTTTGGGCTCATGCGCTAAAATGATCGGCGTGGATATAAAATACATGCATCAAGGTGGACCCCACGCCTAATCCGCTCCCATCCAAGGCAGGACAGCATATGGATGGTTTGGATCGCTGAAGTATGGGGCCCCACAGGACAACCTGGGGCAGATTAAAGAACAGACCAGCAAAATATCTCAGGGCAGATTCCAGGCTCCTGCCTGGCCCAGAAGACCCAGCCTAACCTGGAGGCTTGAGTTTGGTTTGTACAGCATATAGGTATGAGTCCTCACACATCCAACAATAACCAGTGTAAGGTCTCTCAACTTTGATTCTATGATCAGATGGGTTACCAGAGATGGGGCCCACCATCAACTTTGATTATATGATCAGATGGGTTACCAGAGATGGGGCCCACCATCTGTCCAGTCCAATCGTGTGTACGGTCAGTGTGTTGATTGGGGACCCCTTGGAGGAAGAAGACAACCTCATCGTCATTCCTCCCAACCAATTCAAATTAGAAGAACTAATTCAACTTGTCTGAGTCGACTCGAATAAATTTCATCACGACTCGAGAAAAACTCTACCGGCATGGCTCAGTCGAGGCCGAAATAGAACTCGACCCAACAAAACTCTGGAAAAACTCGACCTGATTCGACAGACCTCGTTAAAAAAAATTTAAAAAAAAAAAAAAAAAAAACTCATGATACTTGACTAGATTCAACAATATTCACACATAATATTATATTGAAAACAGATTTCCAAGAGAATTTGGATGTGTTTGCAATTCGGAGAGGATGGAATGAGTTTTATTTTTTTCTTTCAATTTTGTTTTTCTTTTCCTTATTAAAGCGGGAAAAAAGAATCACCCTTAGTGCAGTTTCCATTTCCATGCTTGCCGCTCCCAAATACGAAACATACGGGTTTGACTGAAATCATGGAAACAATTCTGATTTTTTTTTTTGGCAAGACTATTCCCTGTGGATACACGCGATCACCTACAACCATGTGTAGCAGGTAATGCTGACAAGGGGAGTCGAACCCACACCTGTAGGGAGCAAACCCACGGTGATGGCCGCTCGCCCAAACCTCATTGGGTGGAAATAATCCTGATCATCGATGATACTTCAAAACAGACCTTAAAATACTAAAATCTTATGAAGAACTAGTTTCACTACCTATCATTGGGAAAAAAGGGCCAAATTCGGCCCTTCCCGATGAGTTATGTTACAAGTAGGAAAAACCGTGAGATTGCCTCTTTCACATACCAATGGAAAATCCAGGTACCATGCATGCAGTTATAGAATGGGAAGCCTAGAACTTAGCTCATCTCTCCTGTAGATTCTAACCTCCGACTTCTTCTCTGCTGCCACTAGCCTCTGCAAAATCAAATAAGCAAAACTAGTAACAGATAATCCGGTCGACAGGTGACAAAAGAGTGGTAGAAATGAAGGACAAACACATGTCGGGTAACAAGGACGACACACGCATCCACTTATGGTTATAGTCTTCCAAACCCACATCCACCTCTCTGTGGTTGCCTGTGCCAACGAGTGTGGGAGAACCATGCATCAGGTTGGACCAATCATGTAGATGATGTGGGCTGGAAAAGTCGGCCACTGAACTCTTCCAGCCATCCATAAACATATGGAACCATCTGGCAATTCAGAAGAATTGTCAATGGTCCACTTTCGATGCAGATAGGTGCTTGTCTGATGAGCAGATTGGTTTAGCTTTTTGGGAAAGGTCATCCACACTGCGGGGCCCACCTGTCTAACACACAGCTTGGATGTCCCATAGATGACCTGTGCATTCTGGTGTGTGGAGGTGTATGCAGAGAGCTAATATTCCATTTAACATAACAGAAATCATGAAGCAGCTAGAAAGCAGGTAAGGAACAGCAACACAGGTAGAGAAAAGCTAATTTTATGAGCTGGAATTCCAAGAAAAAGCCGGTCTATAAGCAATGCAGTTGGTTCTCTTTCCAATTGCGGTTTATCGATAGACTATTTTTTTAGAGGAAAATTTTCATCAAGAGATAAAAACATGTCACCCCAAATAGCTGACTGTTGATGACAACGATGATGATGATGAAAGAAAGATACATCAAGCAAAAGGAGAAAGCCTCTGATCAATGTTTTAAATACTGTTATCATGTAATGTATCGCACCCTTGGGATACAGATATATCTTGGTTATCGCATGGGATATATCTGTTGTATTGCATATTGTATCGTTGTTGTTGGGAAATATGAGAACATTGGGAAATTGGTCGATTTTTTCAAGGAAACTTCAAGGATTGTTGACAAAGACATCAATACATACTTAAAAATCAAAACATTATAAAAAAAAGTGCACATAATAGGGGTTTCTTTTGTATGGGGTCCTAATACATGCATTGTCCAACTGAACTGATAGAAGTAAATTTAAAGTCTATTCATATAATTTATAAACGTAAGAAGACGTGTATGGAAACACAAGCAATACATTCAAAAGGAAAAGAAGAATCACTAGATCAGGTTACATGTTTGATTTTGTGTTTGGATACAAAGATTGCAACTGCTTTAAGAGAAATTGAGAAATTTCGATTTTTTCCAAATTTCCGCAACTTGCCCCATCTCCCCCAAATCTCGAAATCGAAGCTCCAAATCCATGATTTTTCATGGAAAACATGAAGAATCATAGATTTGTAACCATTTGACATTGATTTAATGTGATTTACAGCAAAAAAAAAAAAGAAAAAAAGGGGATCAAAAATCAAATATGCTCACCAAATTGAATAGGTGGGATATATCAACACTACCTATGCATTTCGTATCGCACAGGTGGGATACAGATATATCGTGGGATATATTGGCCGATATCGTCGATATTTAAAACACTGCCTCTAATATAGAATGGATGTCGTCACACTTATTTTGCTACAGAACCATAATCGGATTATAGCCTGAAAGCTATGTAAAGAATCTCACAAAAAATGGGAGGACCTTGTCTTGGATGCTGAAGAAAAAACAAAGAGAAAAGCCTCAGTCCTTCCTGAAGAATTCCTGTGTCCTTATTTGAATCACACCTCCTAGTTTGTCCAACAAAAGGTATTCGTTATTTTACCAACCTCATCCCCTTCATATTCATTACTTACTCTGGTCCGGTGGGAATTCAAGACTCCAATTTTGCATAGGCCGCACACGATATTGTAAGCTGTTAAGATTCTGGTCGGGTTTAGCTTCCTCCTGGCCATCATGGAAGGGGGTTCAATAAATGCGGTTCGGTGAGTGCTATCGAGAAATGTCCATGGCAAGTGGCTAATATGCTAGAGGTGTGGGATTTATGTAGCAGAAAGCAGATAGTGTTCTCTCATGTTGGCAGAGGTGCCATTGATGTAGCAGACATGTGCAAAACAAGGAGCGTTGAGACAATCGCTCGTGGGGTTTGACCTCCGAGCTGCTTAGGTGGCATTGTGTATATGGTGTTGTGTTAGTCTGACTTAGGTGATTCTGGCTGCGCTAGCACTTTGCTGTACTTCTATTATGGTTTTTCTTAATAAAAGCCAGATTATCATTCAAAAAAGAAAAAGAAATTTCTCATCCCCTTGATAACACCACCCACTACATCACGGCCCAGATTCCATATGAAGGTCCCGGAAAAATTCAATTTCTGATGGATACCCTGAAAGAGGCGGGAACCAAATTGATTTCACCTTGTTACATGCTGCTATTCACAATCAAGAACCAAATCCCTAGCAAATCCAAAATCAAGATCCATTGGCATTCTTTCCTAATTAGGGTCCATTCCATGAGAGATGGGCAACAAGTTTTTCCAATGGGGCCACTCTCCAACTTTTGAGGACTTCAGCTAGCTTTCCACACATCACCCAAGAGATCCAAAGAGGCTAAAGAAATATTTCCCAACCTTTTGCGCCAATTCAGAATGAATTAGGATTTTTTTCCCCTGAAAGATTAAAAAATGAATGAAGAAAATTGGATAGTCCTGTTCCCAATTTCACCACTCCTATGAGTATCAACTCCATCTGTGATCGAAACAATTTATCGAAAGTGGTCCCAATTTAACAATGTTCATTCTAAGTGACTAGCTCAACATTGTAAACACATTTGGACCTTACTCACACAATTCTTCCTACTAGGTGCTCTTCTGCTTCAAATTGCACTTCAGAATCCCACCCCCGCTCCCACTTCTTAGCAGTTTGTACCGTAAACTCGCTGACTCGATTTGAAACTCTGCCGAGTCAACCTGACTTGGCGAGATTTCAAGCCTAGCCTTTAGGAAACTTGGTCTTGGGACTGAGTTGGCCTGGACTCGAGAAGACTCATCAGGTCGGCTCAGAAAACTCAATCGACTTGATGCAACTCGCACTAAACCGAGTCACTTGGCTTGTGAAACTGGTTTTTGTTAAAACTAAGAAAGCAGCTACCTATCACTATGCTAAAACTGAACATAAAAAGCAGGTAACTATCACTAACTAAAATTGAACTCATGTCCTCCGTCGTAGGTGGCAACAGTTTCTACCACTAAGTTACAAGGCACTTTGCCATTAGATCTCTTATTTTATAATACTTACAGCAAAGTTAACAATTTTAAATAATTTTTATAATTACAAACATACTAATTTGTAATTATTAATATCTAGTCAGGCGAGTCAAGTCTTCCAGCTGAGCTGACTTGAACGAACATTGAGTTGAGTCGAGTTCTCAGGTTTTTAAACTATGGTTTGTACTTGTTAATATTTTGATATAGACGCCTCCCAGTTCCTACACCCGAAATTGTTGCCGCTTCACTTCACATTTTGTATAACTATAATTTGGACTACTATTAAAGATGTCTTTGTTGCAAACCACATTAGAAGTTGTATGTCAAGTCATGCCAGCTCCTTCACATCAGAACAGCAAATTGCACCATTTTGGGTGTCCAATCTCCACGACCCCACCAAGTTGCAGCCAGTCCATTTTCTCATGCAATTGCAGATGGCCCATATAATATTCTTTTTTTGGTGTGGTTTTGAGTACAGTAGCCATTCAAGAGTAGTTTTCGGTAATGGAAATAAGCAATCTGCGGCTATTCTTGCTCTTCAAAAAAACAAAAAACTACAGCTATTCTTGTCCTTTCAAACTGGATTAGGGTTAAGGTATTGGTCTATGCATATAAACCAACAAGCCATTCAAGAGTAGTTTCGGTAATGGAAATAAGCAATCTACAGCTATTCTTGCTCTTCAAAAAAAACAAAATCTACGGCTATTCTTGTCCTCTCAAACTGGACTAGGGTTAAGGTATTGGTCTATGCATATAAACCAACTCTCTTACCTCATGGAGGCATATGACCAACTAACTATTACAGTTTGGTGAGAAATTTGAACTTTAGCATGTAATCTTCAAGCCAAGTATTTATTTTCAATAGTCTTAGTCTCAGTTGCTTTTTCTTTTTCTTTGAAATGGTATGGAAAATATATTGGCTAGACGTGTAGCAGATCAACTAGGGGAAGGTGATGCTTGTATTTTTGGGCCTGGTCAAAGCAATGACTGATTATGAGGCTGCTGTCTTTGCTCTCAGGGAGGCTGAGGTCTGTCCCATGGCCATTTCCATCGTCAGTGTATCTGTGGAAGGGAATCTATCAGAGGTTATCATGTGCACCAGAGGGGAGGAATGGTGCCATTTTTTTTTTTCATAGGCTTTTCAGGAGATTAACAATATGGCTGCTGGGCGAAGCATTTTGTTCACCCTGGCTGCTAGGGCTGTTAATCCATCTGTCCTCGAGCTTGCTTGCTGTGGAGCTTTGATGACTTCGCTCTCTCTGGCCAAGTCCTTGTCGTCGAGTGTTGGTAAAGTTAGGAGTGGGCTTCCGGCAAGCGTCCTTTTTTTGTATTCCGAGTTTATTCCCCATCTTTTATTTATTTATTATTTTTGGAGAAATAACAAAATTTTATTAAGAACAAAGCCAAAACAGAGAACAAAACAAACAAACTGACAAAAAAAAAAAGAAAGAGAGACGCCGAGATGGTGACTAAACTACATCCCAAGGAATTCCAAATTACATCCCTTAAGCTTAGAGGAAGAGGGCGCCCATTCGACAATCAATAATCTGATTCTGAGGGAGATGCCTTCCACAGACTTGCTAGAGTTATTAAAACATCTTGAATTCCTTTCTTCCCCAACTGGCCAACAAATTGCGAGAAGGGCCATCCTCCAAAGAGCTATCTTTTGATGACCAAGACTGCATCCATGCCGTGCCATCAAGCAACAATCCACTGACTTTGGAAGATACCAATACAATGGAAACCGACCCAATATATCTGCCCATATCGGCCCCAACAGGGAGCAATAAAGAAATAAGTGATTCGCCGTCTCTTCATTCCGCATACACAACATGTACACATTGGGAAGGATCAAACCTCATTTCCTCAAATTATCCACTGTGAGAACCTTTTTCCACCCAACTAACCATCTGGACGCTGTAATCTTAGGAGGAACAGAATAGGCCCACACAAAAAGCGTGGCCCACCACCCACTATGCGTACCATCTTTACCTAAATGAGAGTAGGACTTTACCAAAAAGACGCTTGTCCTATCCAATTTCCACACCATCTTGTCCACTTCTGAAACAATTGGGACGATAGGGTGAATGCGATCCAAGAGATTCGCATATTCTTCCACCTCCTCATCCTGCAGGAAACGTTTGCACGGGGGATCCCAAACAATCGCCCCTCCAACACGAGAAAAGCAATCCACCACCAAGATGGAGGGATCCAGCGCCAATCTGAAAATGGACGGAAAAGACACCTTAAGGGCTGAAGAATCCACCCGCACATCTTTCCAAAATCTGATTTTGACTCCATTACCAACTGAGAACCCCACTCGTTGTGAGAATGCCGATTTCACTGAATAAACACCGTTCCAAAGGGCTGAAGCTCTATAGAGAGACGATTCCCTAGTCCCCCAACCCCCCATAGAGACTCCATACTTTCTCTTCAGAACCTCTTTACAAAGAGCGCTATCTTCCTCTCCGAACTGCCAAAGCCATTTGCCAAGAAGAGCCAATATTCATAGCTCTAAGGTCCTTAATCCCAGCACCTCCCTAGTCATAAGGTTTGCAAACCTCGTTCCAACTAAGTGGAACCTTTTTGTGTCATCCGTGCCTTGCCACAAGAAGTCCCTCCTGAGCTTCTCAAGTTTGAAAAGCATCGATGCCGGGCATTTAAACAGCGACATAAAGTATAAGGGAAGACTGGAAAGAGCCACTTCGATAAGAGTAACCCGGCCTCCTAGCGATAGATACCGACCTCTCCAATGAGCTAGCATCCGCTCGACTCTTTCCACTACCTTCTCCCAAATATGCCTTGTTGGTTTTCCCACACAAAGCGGAAGACCCACGAAGGCGGCTGGAAGAGTTCCCGCCACACAACCAAAGACTTCCACTTTTAATTTATAATTTCAGTTATCTTCTGAAAAAAAAAAAAAAAGAAGAAAAAGATTACGACAAAAGCTCGTCCGGGCTCTCAATTTCCAGTGCATCTAAGGCTCAAATCCAACGGCCCTGGTATGCAAATACCTTAAGACCTTGACGAATAAGCATGGTGGGCCAAAAAACGAAGAAGAAGAAGAGGAAAAATGGTGTGGGCCAATAGATAAAGGGTTTGAATTGTAGGAAGATTCTAATTTGGCTAGATAAATAGCATGATCAGCTCACTTGTCTTTCAATTGCAACTACTGAATGGAGAGCATTGTAGCCAAACAACCTAGTACCCAGGTGTGTGATATGGCCACATCAGGACTGCATCAAGCCATCAGCCCACCTAGAGACATGATAAGGAATTGTAAAAGCATTTTTGTGTGTCAGCACCTGAATCGATCCACTATTGACCAATACGGGCAGTTAAAGCTGATTAAAATGGGCTGTATGAATGTTGCTTGTTTGAAGTTACTCGTGCATTGTTAATTCATGTTCCAAGGTCATCTGGATTTTTTATGCCATTTTGACAGCATTCTACCTAATAAATCAAATGCCTTCCACCACCCTAGTCTGTTGGTCGCCTCATTCTGTTTAGTTTCCTGATATTTCATTTCTCATCCTGAGCAAATAATGCCTTCCACCATTCTAGTGTGTTTCTTAGGTATTCCAAAACACAGAGAGACTAGGTGTTATGGTCCTAGTCTTTGTAACCAAATCGTGTGTGCAAATGCTACCTTCTTTGAGTCTACACTGTTCTTTTCAGATGAAGGTACAACTCTAAGAATGGAAGATTCTTAGTCCTCTTCTACAGTGTCAGTGCCTCTTCCTGTAGAGGTTCATCCTATCCAACCACTTTCTTCCATGGGTTATCTCTTCCTGCAACTATACCTACTCACAAGTCATAACGGGAGAAGGAAGATAGTGAAGCTTTTCATGACTTGTCATGCACCACATCTTCTTCCTAGCCTTCTGATCCTATACCTTATGAATCTTCTTATCTTCCTATTGTACAGAGGGGAAAGGTAGACGTTCTTGTAACTTGTACCCAAATATCCTACTATCATATTTATCTCTTTTCTTTGTTTGTCTCCCATTCTGTTCTTAAATGATATCAGGAAACCTAGTCTCATGAGGGGGGAAGCAGGCTATGAAAGAAGAGATGACTGAGCTGAACCATCTTCCTGCTAACAAGCATGTAGTTGGATGCAAGTGGATGTATACTATTAAGTTTCAGCCCGATGAAACAGTTAAAAGATTGAAAGTTCGATTAATTGCTATGGGATACACTCAAAACTCTCAAAGTTGATTACACTGAGATGTTCTCCCTAGTTCCTACGCTCAATTCCATCTGTGTTATTCTCTTAGTTACAATTAACTATGTCTGGTCTTTGTTTCGACTTGATATTAAAAATGCATTTCTTCATGGAGATGTCACAGAAAAAAATCTATACGGAGCAACCACTTGAGTTTGTTGCTTGGGGGAGTCAGAGAAAGTGTGTAAGCTTCATAGGGCAAACTATGGTGTTAGTATGGTTAGTCAGACATATTGTATGCTATTAGTATGGTTAGTCAATTCCATGAGTTCTTCTAGAACTCTATATTTCAATGCAATTGTCTGAATTCTGCGGTATTTTAAGGGAGCTCTAAGCTAAGGAATCTTATATAAGCGACAAAAGGTATCTCCGGGTTACCAGGTACTCTGATGTTGATTGGACAAGTTTGCCATCTGATAAGCGGTCTACGGCCAGATAGTGTACTTTTATGGGAGGAAATTTAGTAATGTGGAAGAGTACGAAGCAAAGTGTGGCAGCAAGATTCAATACAGAGGCAGAATATAGGGTCATGGCATATATCATGTGTGAGCTTGTATGGGTAAAAAAGTTGTAACAAGAGATGGGTTTTTCTGCAACATTTTCAATGCAGTTGTTTTGTGATAACCAAGCTTCAGCTCATATTGCAAACAACCCAATATTTTATGAGAGAAACAAACATATTGAAGTCGATTGTCACATTGCACCTATTGCCGTGCCTCAGTGGTACTCTCTAGAGTTTCAACATAAGGTTACGGGTTCGAGCATCCCTTGTGGTGCTAGTGCGCGAGAGTGTGTGGGGTGTGCGCGCACGAGTGTGTGGGGGTGTGAGTGCATGGGGGTGAGCGTAAAAAAAGAAGTCGATTGTCACTTTATGGATGAAAATGTTAAAAGTGGTCAAATTTTACATTGTATGTCAAGTCTCAAGATCAACTTGCAAATGTATTCACTAAAGCTTTTGATTGCAATCAGTCTAAGCGCATCTTTTCCAAGCTAGGCATCGATGATATTTATGCTCTATCTTGAGTGTTTAAGTTGATAAATATGGGCGCTATGAACAAACGACCCACCTGATCCTCCTTTTCTATCCTTTAGTTCTTCTCCTTATTCAAATTTTATATTCTAAGAGGCATATATTGTAAATTGTAACGAGTAGGGTGTGTGTTTGGCATTTTGGTTATATGACTCAAGTGAATAAAAAGCGGGAGGGTGGGAATGTCCAAAATTACACAGGTCATATTGGGACCAATATAGTGCTTGCCTTTTCAATATTTTCACTTTTAACCACAAATTTTGCCTATTTTATTCATTTCAAGCTTAAAGGAAAGCTAGAAACTCATTTAACATTTTTTTTAACTAGATTTAGGCCTATGTTGGAGATCAAAACACAACACTTGACATGATTTAACAAAGCAAAGCAGAGCGGACCATTTTGGGGGAATTGGAAAAATGGGTAAACCATCACTTTTTTTTTTTTTTTTCATTCTTTTTGCTATTCTTTTGTATTTCAACAAACAGGCCCAATCCACCAAGTCGTGCTTGGCTTGGGTGCCATCAGAGCATATTTAGCTGGTTTATTTCTTCAATTTTCACGTTTTAAAACCATTTTGCCCAACTTTTAACCGATTAGAATTGTGCATATTAAATAGATAAAAGTTCATATATCAGATTTGGACAGAAATTCTATTTTGCTTTCAGGTTCCCTGGACCTTCCCAGATTCAGCTCGTGGCCTTCTTCAGGCCTGGCAAGGTATGAGGTATGGAAAGCAAAGGTCTAAGCTTTGGAGAATGTCTCTCTTGGCCGTTTGGTGGGCCGTGTGGGAAGAAAGGAATGGGAGATGTTTTAATGGTATTTCTAACTTGGTGGAGTTTACTGTTCATAGGGTAATTCACTTAATAGTTGAGTGGGCTCTTTTGTCAAAAAGCTTTAAGGGTTGCAATTTGCTCTTTTTAGGAGAGTAGTTGGTTGGTTATCTCAGCGGTCCAGCTCTCCCCTTTGTTTCTGTTTCTTCTTTTGCATCAATAAAGTTCTCGTTATCTTTCATATATATATATATATATATATATATATAAAGAGTTCTTGTTTACAAAATAAAATAGCATATATTGTGGTTTTGGATGAAGTAGGGATAATATGCTTATAATAGTTTGATGTTCATCAAACGATGGAGCAAAAGACTAAAAAGCTTGATTTTTAGCAGGTCAAGCCAACCAACAACATTCTTACCAAAGGGTCGATTGACACACTACTATCATCATCATCACCATCATCTAAGCCTTATCTCAATTAATTGAAGTCAACTGCATGAATCTTGTTCCACCATCCTCTCTATCAATGGCCAACTCTTCAGTTAGAATATAGGTTATCAAGTCTTTTCTACTACCTCCATCCACGTACTTTTGGGCATTCCCCTTGCCCTTTTAGAGCTTTCAACTTGTACCAACTCTCTCCTTCTAACGGGCATGGTTGGTCTCTGTTGCGCATGACCAAATCATCTAAGTATATTTTCCCTCACTTATTACCTATTGGTGCTACTCTCAAGTTCCCTCGAATGCATTCATTTCTAATTCCGTCCATCCTTATCTTGCCACTCATCCACCTCGACCAAGGTATTCCATATCGGTCATGATGGCCATAACGGTCACCACCGTTACCGATACGAGGGTGTAACGACCGTTACAATCCCGGTAACGGTTTTTTTTTTTTTTTTTTTGCCCAAAAAATTCTGGAAAAATATTTAGAAAATCTAGAATAATATGAATATTCCAAATATCTATTCGGTTTTTGTTTTGAACATGTTTATGGTATTGTAACAATCAACTCTTTTGGTTAGAGTGTTGTATCTGATTGTTTGGTGAATTTATGAACATGGTTGTGTGTCTAATATTTACACATCACAATCAAGCATTAAAATTAGAAATCGAAAAAAAAAAAAGAAAAAGAAGAAGGAATAAATACCACTTTTATCATTTTTTTAAAGATGGCCCTCAGAGCTTTTATTTGCCCAAATCGCTTCAATCTACGGTTTTATTCCTAAAAACCAGAGTAAGAGTGGTCAAAATCTAATGTAGAATAATCTAGGAAAGTTTTTGGAATAAGAAAAGTGAAAAAATGAGGAGATAAATGATTTTTTTTTTTTTAAATGACAATTTTTCGACCGTTACGAGGGTAGTGGTTGTTACGCCTCGTAATGGCCGATACGGTCCCAAAAAATCAACTACCCCATTTCACCCCCGTATCGCGTAACGGTCACGACTATTACCTATACGTATCGGCCTCTACGACTATATCGTAACGGATACCTTGATCTCAACATCCTCATATTCAATTACACTCATCCTATGAACATTTTATTCCTTAACTACCCAACATTCTATCCCATGTCAAAAACACAAATAAGTTTAGATTCTTGGACATGCCTATATATATATATATATATATATATATATATATTTATTTCAGCACTTCTTATCCAAAAAACTAATGCTGATACAGTCTAATATAGGTTCAATACGAGACATGCTGAAACACTCCAATATGGATATTTGAAATCTTGCCTAGTGCACAAGCACTTTGACATATCTGAGGAACACTACTCCAATTCCCAAGACAAACAGAGGGCTTGTTAATGGAATAAAGAGTGTATAAATCTTATCCAAGGGGCTAGAGGACATCTACATCCCATCTGGTTATAGTTCCACGCTTGGGATGAGAGTATTCAATCCTTTTACAAAGTCATTATTGCTTCAGGTACACTGGCAATTTGTTAATATCAGGAACCTTAAACCTCCAATACGAGAGCTGACATCCTTGAGGTTGCCTTAGAGGATAGGATTCTTATAGTGTGAAAAAGGTAAAATCGTTATAATTTTCAATATCAGGAACCTTGAACCTCCACCAGAAGCAGTAGCATTCTTGTAGTTGACTTCCAAGGATAGTAATCTTTTTTTTTTTTTTTTTTTTTGAAAGGTAACACTTCCAGGGATTGAACCTTGGATCACTCACACACACTACAGTGTCTCCAGCAACTTATCTAACAAGCAGGAGACAAAAGAATTGGAGTCTTATGATGTGAGAAAAGGAAAATTGCTATATCTGTCAATATCAGGAAACTTAAACCTCTGCCACAAGCATTGGCATTCTTATAATGTGAACCCTCCCAGTGTCCTTCAGCCCTTGGGTATTTTTAAAAGTAACTGGGATATATTAAGAAGAGAAAAGAAGGAAACACAAAGAAGGCTGCTGAGATAGCAGGAAAGAAAGAGCTTAAGAAAGGAAACTAGAAGCCTAGAAAAGTAAAATCACAGCCAGAGAGGATAGGAACATTCGAAGCCCATTCAATTAAAAGATTTTTTGCTTTCAACCCCACAGTCGTTGCTGAAGCCTGCGAAGCATCGCTCATTTCTTTCCTTCCAAACGGACCACCAAATAGCGAGGATGGTCATTTTCCAAACCTTGGATCTCACCTTCCCCACTTGAACCCGTGCCAATAAGCGAGAAGAGAGGGGGCTGAAAAGGGCACACATCCAACGATACTGAAGCGAGAGAAGAAAACCTGTCGAATTTGGGAGACGAACGGGCAGTGAACAAGAAGGTGGTCCACCGACTCCTCATTGTCCATACAACACAGACAGATGTTGGCAAGTTGCATCCCTCTCCTCTTGAGATTGTCCACAGTGAGAATCCGATTTCTAGAAGCTAGCCAACCAAAGCATAAGAATTTAGAGGGGGTGGGGTATTTCCAGATGAAAGGGGAGGCCATCGAGTCTTGGATGTGGCTCTGGGCTAATATAGAGTAGAGGGATCTGACAGAAAATTTGGAGGATTTGTCTTTGGGCCAAATGATCTTATCGGGTTCAGACGAGGATAGGTTGGCCGTGGAGATGCAGGAGAGGAGGTTGGCGTACTGACTCACCTCCCAATCATGGAGGTTTCTGCGACACCTGATGTCCCAAACAATTCCAGAGTCGTCGATGGAGTAAAAAGTATTAATGGGCCTGTTTATTGAATCGACCATGCTGTAGATTAAAGGGAAACTTTCCTTCAAGGGCCTGTTTCCAATCCACTAGTCCTCCCAGAATCTTATCGCCGCTCCATTCCCAACCTAGAAAGCGATGTTATCAGTGATCGGCTTTTTATAACGAAGGATGCCTTTCCAGATGGAAGAAGCTCTGTAAGATGAGGAATCTCTTGTCCACCAGCCGCCCGGAGACGAACCATATTTTCCTTTGACAATAAGATTCCATAAAGCTTCCGGTTCTGAGCCCAGTCTCCAGGTCCACTTCCCCAACAAGACTTTGTTCATGACCTTTAAATTTATGACACTAGCACCTCCATTTCTGAAGTGTTTGCAAACTTCTTGCCATTCCAATAGATGGATCTTCTTCTTGTTTTCCTTGCCAGTCCACAGAAAATCTCTCCTTAGATTGTCGATCCTACGCAACACCGCAGTCGGGCAGATGAAGAGTGAGAAAAAATAAATAGGAATATTAGACATCGCGGCCTTGATGAGCGTTAATCTCCCCCCCATAGACAGGTAGTTGCACTTCCATCTAGCGAGCACCCTCTGAAATTTTTATATCACCCTGTCCCACATGGATATCGGCGGAGGGCTGACAGCCAGCGGAAGACCCACGAATAAGGTAGGAAGAGCGGTGGTGGAGCACCCCAAAATCTGAGGAAAGGAATTGAGCTCCAGATCAGGAACGTTGATCCCAAAAACTTTGGATTTGCCCATGTTTATGCCCATACCAGAGACCGCCTCGAAGCATTTGAAAGTGGTGTGAAGGTTAAAGATAGCCTCCGCATCCGCTTCGCAGGTAATCAAAGTGTTGTCTGCGAATTGAATGTGCGTGATCGGGTTTTGGACCCCGGGCATCGAGATTCCCGAGAATAAACCAACACTTTGGCCCCTTGGGTATGAATTTTCTATTTTCGATTTACACAAAGGTGCGTGGTTCTGAACATTCAAAGTAACATTGACATGTCTGACTCCTTGCTTTATCTAAGGAGTAAGTGAGATCACCTAATGGAGAGTCACCATCACTGAGGCTTGTGATACGTCCTAACATGGATAAAAATATAGGCCAATATGTATCAATATTTTGAGAATATGATTCTGGTACATTTTTATATTAATAGATGATACACACTAAAATGGTCAAAATTCATAGCAATGAAGCAGATACATGCAAAAACATATTAGTTTTGGGGCCAGGCTGTAAGTACTTTAATACCAATAATTTTAACTTTGCACCATATTTCACTCTTTTTTAGGGTGTCTACCTTGAGTGGACATGCGCCTTCTTAGATGCATTGGCTAACTAAGAGATACCGTGATTAACTTTGCACCATATTTCACTCTTCGATTTCTCATGTCCTGTGCCTGTCCAGGTTCGGCCCGCAGTATGCTCCAAGCTTGGTATGGCACGAGGTGTGGAAAGTATAGATCCATTATATGGAGAATCTCTCTCTTGGCAGTTTGGTGGTCAATGTGGGAAGAAAGAAATGGTAGATGCTTTGAAGGAATATCTAAGTCGGTCGAGTCTACTGTTCAAAGGGCGATCTATTTTATAGCAAAATGGAGTTCTTCCGTTGTCAATCTCCAAAGTAGTAATTTGTTTTTTTTTTTTTTTCTTGGGTTTTTAGTTGATCCGCTATCTCATCAGATTAGCTCTCTTCCTTTCTTGTAATGTTTCTTCCTTTTTTTATAAAAGTTTCTGTTGCTTCTCAAAAAAAAAAAAACTATGAGATACCGTGATTAAAGACATTAATATGAATATCCTGGAGGGAACTTTGCCCATGATGGAGACCAAAGAGTACTTGGGGGAGAATATTCTCCTATAGTTGGTTAAATTTAAAATTTATCTCAACGACAATAGCAAGGGGAAGGCCAAACAAGCTGTCTTCAACAGTGCATTTTCCAATGAGAATGTTAACAAACTCTTTTGGTTGGTCAGATGGGATTGCAGAACAAAGATCAGCCTTGCCAAATAAAAAGAAGTGCCACATGGAATGCTACGGTCAAGGGAGACTAACAAGATGCTATATTACATGGCTTGGGGTGACACTACCATGGTTTTTAGACTAGGTGACTTGGATCAACTTGCTCGGTCTTCAATCAAGTTTTTGGTGGGAGGGGGGTCGAACTGGATACCAAATGTGAGTCAACTTGGATGAGTTGTATCATACTTGTCCAAGTCTTAAAACCAAGGATACTTTACACCTATGTTGGTTATTTTCCAAATACTAGGTGATGCCACATGTCCACTTGAATTTCTCTGTTGCTGGATCTCCAATATTCACCAGATAACTGAAGAAGTCAGATGGTTAAACAGGTCAATCTGCCATGTAACAACTGTGGACCCACGAGATCAATGTAATGCCGTGGTAGAGTACTGTGCTTTGGATCAGAGTATTCCATCATTTCACGAAGTCATTATTGGTACTGACATGCTGGCGGACTTTGTCAATATCAGGAACCTTAAACCACGACCATGAGCACCGGCATTCTTGTGGTTGACTAAAAGGATAGGAATATAGGATTCTTGCAGTTTGAAAAAGGAAAATCTGCTATAATTGTCAATATCAGGAACCTTAGCCCTCTGCCATGAGCACTGGCACTCTCCTGGTTGACTTAAAGGATAGGATTCTTATGGCGTGGAAACAGAAAATCGCTATATTGAAGACACAGCAGCTTTGCAACCAAGAGAACATCCACTATCTCAACATGATTACAGATTCCAGATGACATGTAGATGTAGTATCTCCACAGTCATTACATTGACCAGCCATAATTGATCCCACATTTCTGTAGCTCGATCAGAGAAACTGACTGATCCATGAAACAACTGTGAGCCCAAGAGTCAATTGAATGATCCACAAAGTCAATCGGATGAAGTTCCAATGACCCAATTGGGCTGTGGGGCTCCCACATCCAATTAGGAGGTGTTAAAGGTCCCTATAAATCAAACATTTGATGACAACTGTACAGCAAAACAATAAAACAGTATACATGAAGGGTCTCCATGCTGTAGCTGATCAAAGCTTTTCAAGACCATAAGGCTGATCTATATCAGAACCTGGGATTGGATTCTCATACAAAACAGCAAGGCTTAAAGAGGCTCATATACAGAACAAACAACCTACAATTGCCTATGATTATGTACAAGGAATCCAACATGATTTATAGATATTTGTATTAGGTTTTGACTCTTTTAAGTTGCTAATTTTGGTTATTAAATTCTTAGAAAAAAATATTCATCCCACTTTGATCTTTTAATAAAGATGTGTTACGTCTCGAAAAAAAAAAAAAAAGAAGCTTCTCCACTTACCAAGGATGGGACTTACGAATGTTATTCAAACAGGATTCATAAAGCTGCCCCAAATACTTTGGACAACACTATATATAACGATGATTCCAAGGCACAACAAGACTCTTCTCGGAAGGGCAAAACACATGGGTTTGTTAGCTATTAATTACAACGATAAAAACTGGAAGATATTTTGAAATAGTTTAATTCATTTCAACAATAAGGCATTGAGCAACAGTAAAAGCCAATAGAAACTATGCCTCATATGGAAATCAAATTTCAAAAGCAACGGAAGAAACAGAAGTCAAAATACATTTTGCAGACGTAACAATACTAAACGAAAACTGCAGAAACAAACAGTAAGCCTGAATACCATTTTAAACATGTTGCCAAAAGAACCAAACAAATGTATAAGAATTCAAGAAAACAACATGAAATTGATACGTACTGTGCCTTGACTCTTGTGTAGAGAGCTCACCAAGGAGATGAAAAGGCATAACTTTGGCTGGATGCACAGTTGACATTGCTAAACAGACCCGTGCGAAGATCTCCACATGCAACATGGAGTTCACAAACAGAACCCATTTATCCCTCCCAAGACACTCAGTAAGGGCCATTAGACAGCCACCGGAATGTCCATATTTTTCTTTAATGAACGAACCTGGCTCAAAGAAGCTAAATTCAAATCGAAGTCCTTTGCTGACACCGTTTGTACAATTTTAGTGGCTTCATTTGGCATACCAGCCTTCAAAAGAATAGATACCAAACAGCTAATCATAATAGTATCCGGCGCACACCCAATGGCTAACATTCTATCAAAAAGGCCAATGGCTTCACGCATTCTCCCTTTCATACAATGCCCAATAATCAAAATTGTAAATGTTATCTTATCAGGAACACAACCCTTCTCTTCCATTTCTTTCACGATTACATTCGCCTCGTCTACGTTACCTGCCTTGCAAAACCCATCGATTACAGGATTGTACATAAACAGCCTCGGAACGATGTCCCTCCTCCCCTTCAATTGCATCAAAAGCTCCCGGGCCTTATTCAATCTATTTTCCTTGCACAGACCATTGATGACAGCACCATATGTATACACATTCGGCAAAAGCTTCCTTCCTTCCATCTCATCCCAAAGCCTCATTGCATCATCCAATTGTCCATTTCGGCAGTACCCATCGATGAGAGACGTAAGTGTCACGACATCGGGCAGACACCCATCAACCGCCATCTTCTCAAACAATGACACAGCCGAGACTGTGTCCCCTGCCTTACCATAACCATTGATCATCACATTGTATGTGACCAAACTGGGCCTAATTCCAAACCCAACAACCATTTCCTTGAAAACCAATGACGCCTCGTCCATCCGGCCCACCTCGCAATACCCCCTTATGATCGACGTGTATGTCACCACGTCTGGAGAACATACACCGTTCGATCGTACCTCATCCAATAACTCGCGTGCTCTATCCACCTTTTCACTCCGACATAATCCGTTCACAAGAGTGTTATACGTAACAATGTCTGGGCAACAATCGAAACTGCCCATTTCGCTAAAAACCTTGAATGCCCGATCAACGTCGCCTAATCTACACAAACCCTTTATTACAATATTGAAAGTGCACGTATCCGGATGAAAATGCCCCTCTGTAAAGAACCTAACTGCATCTTTGACTTGATTCTTCTTAACCAATAGATTCAAGAGATTATTATACATAACTGAATTCGGCCTACATTTGTATTCTTCAGCTTTAACAAGCAAATCCATGGCAGAATCATAACTTACCTGCTAACACGTGGGCGGATACCAAGTCCCCAAGAAGTGACTTGTCGGCCGGATGCCCGTCGATCATCATGCAATCGAGAACTGATTTCGCTGCTTTGTGGAGGCCTGTTTGGCAGAGGACTCTTATCAAACAGCTGTAGGTCCCGACAGAGTGACTGAGCCCAAGGGTCGATTTTGTAAATTCGAAAAAGTCAAGGGCTAGCTTGGGGTTTCTGTTGCCCAAGCGTCTGATAACGGCGTGAGCGACTGAAGGGGTTAATGCTTCAATGAAGAAGCTCGAAAGGGCACCGAGGGACGGAGAATGAACGAATAGGGTTGATATGACTTTGATGATCCAACGGTTGGATGAGGTGGGGTTTGAGGGGTTTGGGATTGGGTCTCGATCGACGGTGGGATTCGAGCAAGCACGGTGGAATCGCGCGATCAGACGGCGGCGGCTGTTGGAGTGTTGGAGTCGGTGGAGAAGCATTTAAGAAGATAAGAGGAGGTGGGTGGGGCCCAGGGGAGGAAGGGGGGAGAAGAGGTCATGTGGGGGAGGAGGCCATTGATGGAGAACGGACGGTCCTGATGCATTTGATGGTGTCTGGTCATGGCCATGATGGTAGTGCCGGGAAGGGTGGGGATAGAAGCGGCATATCAAGGTTTTTCCAGCGGAAAAAATGGAATATTGCGTAAGAGCTTTGGCCGCTGCAATGGCGGAGGAGAAGCAGCTTGTGTGTTAAGGAGAGTAGTGAGGGAGAGGGCAGGCATGGAAGCGTCTGAAATTGCGGAAATGCCCTTTCTCGGGAGCGGATTAGGTGCGGCCCCGGACGTACAGATGACGGTGCGGCCCTTACTGTGGGGCCCACCTTGATGTATACGTTCTATATCCACTACGTCCATCTGTTTTTCCAAATCATTTTAGAGAATTTACAAAAATTAATTATACAAAAATGTAAAGTCGACAATGCTATCGGAAACAGTGATGATCGAACGATCTACCATTAAAAACTTCCTAGGTTCCAACGTAATTTTTATTTAAATCAAAACTGTTGATAAGGTCAAAAAATCCTGGATGAAGAGAAAAACTAAATATAAGAATGATCAAAAACTTCTGTCGCCCACGAGAAGTTTTTAACTGTCATTCACAACTTAGTCCTTTAATATGGTCCACCTGAGATTTGGATCTACTTTAATTTTGGGATCATACCCTAAAATGTGCTTGATTAAAAAAGATGGACAGCATGGATATAGAATAAATATATCAAGGTGGGCCCCACCGTAAGGGCCGCACCGTCTTGGGTGAGGCCGGGGCGCACCTAATCTGCTCCCTTCCTCTGGCCAAATCACTACTGAAGTGACGTCACCAAGCTTTGTGGACCCCACCATGATGCATTTGTTGTATCCATACCGTCCAACCATTTGTAGAGAACATTTTATGGCATGATAAAAAGAATGAGATAGATTTAAAGTTCAAGTGGACCCACCACAGAAAACCGTGGGATCAGTCACACCCACCGTCGAAACATTTATAGGGCCACCATGATGTAGTTTTTAGATCCAACCTATTCATAAGTTATCATAGACATATATGAAGTGAATAAAAAAATATAAGCTTGATCGGAAACTTCCGTGGCTCCTAAGAAGTTTTGATCGGTGGGTGTCACTGTCCCTACTGTTTTCTATGGTGGGGTCCACTTGAACTTTAGATCTATCTCATTATTTTCCTCATGCTATAAAACGATCTCTCCAAATGGATGGACGGTATGGATACAAAACATGCATCATGGTGGGGTCCACAGAGCTTGGTGACGTCACTTCAGTAGCCATTTGGATAATAATCCGCGCCCTCCCGAAGGAGGAGATTGCCGGGGTCATATTGGGCTGTGTAGGGCCACAGAAATATCCGTGACAAATCCACTCCGTCCATCTGTTTTGAAAGATCAAAATATGATAGGAGATCCAAAATTCACGTAGGTCATGCTACATGAAACAGTGGAGATTGAATGCCTGGGAGCCACATAAGTTTTGTATTAGGATGATATTTGTGCCTACGGTTAATCTGAGTGGTAATAACCCTATGAACGGTTTGGATGGCATATAAACATCATGGTCAGCTCCAGTAAGGTTTCAACGGCGGACCGTTCCCACTGTTTCGTTTGGTCTGGCCCACCTGAGTTTTGGATCTTCCCGATTTTTATATCCAGTCCTACCGTGGTCTTTCATAACAGATGTACAGAGTGGCTTTATCACGGATTAATCCCTTTCAGCCTCAGCCTTACATGGGGCCCACCTTGATGTATGTATTCTATGTCTACACTGTCTAACCTTTCTTCCAGCACAATTTAGGGTATGAGCCCCAAAACGAAGGAGATCCAAATCTCATGTGGATCATACCAAGACACCCTAATCCATAGTTATAAGTGTTAGACTGAGTGAAAGATATCTCGTTTCAACACTGAGGTCTTAGTATCGATCCCTAGTAGGGGTGGTTAACAGTGAAGTGTGTGACTGTGTGAGAACTGACAGTGGGGTGTACTAACCAGAAAAAAAAAAATGTGATCATACTAAAGGAATCAGTGGTGAATGGCCATCACAAACTTCTTGTGGGCCATGGAAGTTTTGGATCAAGTTGGTATTTGTTCGTTTTTTTTTTTTTTCCTCCCCATGTAGGTTTGTGTGACCTTATCAACAGGTTTGATGTGGAATAAACATGACGGAAACATTTTGATAGCCCCTAGGAAGTTTTTACTTGTAGGGTATTCAATCACCACTATTTCCTATGGTATAGTTCACCCGAGATTTGCATCTGCTTCGTTTTTGGGCTTATGCCCTAAAATGATGCAAAACAAATGTAAAAAAACATACTCCAAGGTGAGCCCCACGGTATGGGACACAACATCTTGGGTGAGGCCCTGGCCTCACCCCAACCTATTCATAAGGTTAGGTAGACCTCAATGAAGGGAAAATATAAATATCAGCTTGACTCAAAACTTCCGTCGCCCCAAGAAGTTTTCAATTATCGGAGTTCAATCCCCGTGGTTCACTTCAGCTTTGGATCTGCTTCATTTTTGGACTTATGCCTTAGAAGGAGGCAACAAAATGAATGGACAATATGAATAAAATACATACATCATGGTTGGTAAGGCACACAGAGTTTTGACACCAGCTAGCTGGTGTCGGATTCACCGGCCAAAAGATTACCATGGGGGCACAGCATCATTCCCTTGAGAGAATTTTACAACTGTACAACCCATTTATGGCCCATTTACATTTTTAAGCCCACTTCTTTTTACCTCATGAGATTAATCCCCATACGTACAGACGACTGGCCAAAGGTCGAAAATACCCCTGTTTTTTCAGAAATGTGCTACCTGAAAGCTAGGGTTTCCTATGGCTACGGATTATAACTGTAGCTATAACCACAGCCCTTGCTTCTCAATATGTCCTTTGATATGTATCAAAGATCTTTTGACATGATCGAAAAAGGTATAGAACTGTCCAGCGAGTTTGCCTAAAAAATGTCGCAATTTTTGGCGAAGAGTAATTTACCTATGGCTACAGATTATAACCATAGCCATAAGGTAGTCCATATCATTCTGTGCAAATTATTTATTTATTTATTTATTTTTTTTACATGGAGAACTTTATTCTACCTACAATTTTCTCTAATACATATTTATATAAATATATATATATAAGCATATAATTTTTTTTATTTGTTTCTTTCATTTATTTCTTTATTCATTTAATAAGAATAGCTTCTAAACCAAAATTAGTTACTTGACGTACCCTATATGATTTTGAAGTAAGAGAAACTACTTTAGCCAACGAACCTGGTTATTTTCCTGATGGAATCTTGAAAAACAACTAGGTTGGTTGGCTAAAGTAGCTTCTCCTACCCCAAAATTATATAGATTACGTCAAGTAACTAATTTTGGTCTAGAAGATATTCTTGTTAAATGAATAAAGAAATAAATGAATAAAGAATTTTTTTATATATATACATATTTATATAAATATGTATTAGAGAAAATTGTAGGTAGAATAAAGTTCGCCATGTAAAAAAATAAAAAAAATTGCATAGAGTGCCACAGATTGTACTTATGGCTATGGTTATAATCCGTAGCCATAGATATATATTGAACATCATCAATATGTATCGAAAATTGCAAAATTTTTGAGGCAAACTCGCTGGACGGTTCTGGATCCTTTTGGATCATATTGAACGACCTTCGATACACATGGAAAGATATATCCAAGAACCAGGGCTACGGTTATAATCCATAGCTATAGGAAACGCCGTAGCCATAGGTTCTTTTTTTTTAATCCTCTTCTAATCCCCTCCACTTTTTGTGGGTCCTATTATGAGGTATGTGTTATATCCAAACCGTCCATCTATTTGGAAAACTCGTATTAAGGCTTGAGACAAAAAATAAGACAGATCTAGCTATCAAGTGGACCACACTGTAAAAGGCAGTGGAGGATTGACTGTCTACCATTGAAACCCTTTTAGGGGTCACAGAAGTTTTGGATCATTATGAAATTTGTTTTTCCTCTTCATCCATGTCTCTGTGACCTTATGAATAGATTGGATGGAAAATAAATGTTTTGGCGGGCCTACAAAATTTTTAACGGTGAAAATTTTCCCGCTGCTCTTCGTGGTGTGGTCCAGTTGATCTTTGGATATGATTCTGTTTTTTTTTTTGATAATGCTCCGAAATGATCTCGAAATATGGATGAACGTTGTGGATATAATAAATATATAACTGTGGGGCCCATGTAACTTTGATATCTTTTGAACCGTTCGTACAACTCGGAGTTTGAGGAGCGTCAGCGCTCCTCTTCGAGCACCAGCCGATCCTCTTGCGGAAGGGAAAGGTAAATGGGCCATATATGGGTCGTACACTCTCCTGCCTTGATTACACCTTAGGAAGATCTTGCCCAGCAAACATCCACCATTCCTAATGTGTTAATCCATACCAGAAACATGTCATAACCATACTGACCAGACGATTTCAACGGTCCTGATCACGATGACATTCACCTGAATCTGGACCACCATTGATTTCCTTCTTAACTGACAAATTCAAGCACTCTCGCTTATCAACCTGATTCCCTTGCACCCTACATCGGATTCGGATTAATCAAGCCCATCCACTCATCATCCACACAACAGTCATATGAGGAACTGAAGGCGTAATTTTGACATGTGCGGTCCACCTGAGCTTCCGGGCACAGATATCATGTTGGACCCAACGTGTTACATGCTCCAGATCTCACACAAGAGACCCACAGCACTTGTGCCACAGTTCAGTTCTCCAGTCTGTTGCAAAAATCTGAAGCATCTCTTCTGTAAGTACCAGTCCTGTCCGAATCCAAGTCGACTCGGGTGAGTCAGCAATCCATACATTCTGTAAATAGCGAATTAGCAAATGAAACAACAGTAGTCCAACAATCACCCAAGAAATGATCAGCTGTTTGATAAAAACATTCCTGCACTGGTAGAGCACGACATGAGCGAAGCCATGGTGCACCTGGCCTACTTGCAACTCAATCTAAAACCATCCAATTCAAGAGTCCCGCTCATGCCCAACATCAAATTGATCAGACGGCTGTGAACTCCAATGCATATATATTTTTTTGTCGAATTTGGGCCATCAATTATGATCATTTTAACCATCAATTTGACAGCCAGTGATCTACGGCCAGGATCATCCCTTCAGTGTAGTTCTTGTCTAAATAATCCAAAATGGGGTTCACAATTTGGATGGTTTGGATTGAGGAACATTGTTCACATACGGATGAACCATCATACTCCGCAGGCATATCAACTAACTCCCACTAATTCCAACTTTCCATCAGCATCAAATCAACTGCAATAGTAACACATTTCAGATCTTCTTTTTCTTTTGTTTTGTTTTTTTGTTTTTGGCTTTGTACAGAAGTCTGGATCAGAGTCTCAACCCTTGAATCCTAGCTGTTGTTCCACGGGCCCGTCCCTAGTACAACATCAACATTGATATCGAGTGCTTTATACAATGGAGAATTCAATCCACAACCAGTAAGGTGCACTAGCCTTTTTCAACCCAAAGAAAGAAAGGGGAGCTATACACATGTACGGGATTCAAACCCGACAGGAGATCAATCTCCACGCTGTTCAGATGATTCTGTCGGATGGTTTCTTAGCTTTGATATCTTCTTCTGTAATTCCATGTTTAATAGCCGCTCAGCCTCCAATGCACGTTCGAGCTGACCACGTTCATGAAAGACATGTAAGAGTTCGGGTGAGAGGGTTTTGAATTAGATGACTTTGGCAGTGTGGATGATATATTGATATGCATGCACTTGCAAATTGTATGCATGCCATGTGTGACTTAAATTAAACTGTCTATATAATGGGCCTAACTTTAGATTATTTAAAATAATAATCATACTACTATTATGCATTAAAAGGTCAATTACTTCATATCTAATGGAGGGTTCACATCAAAACCAATCAATCATGGTGTGTGCTGCAATGGCAGTTATGGGGCCATAAAAGCTGTTATGTAAAGGTAGCCTTTACGTAACGGTGGCAACTGTTACACATTATGGGGTCGTAATGGCCGTTATAGAAAAATGACCCATAACTGCAGTTAAGGCCCCCATAAAAGCGATAACAGTCCGTTACAAAACAGATACAAGTTTTTCAGGTTTTTTTTTTTTGGTCAATAAAGAAAGAATAGGCCGTTACAGCTACCATTACCGTTATGGAATAACTTGCAATCAATACTATGAATTCAACAAACAAAATTCCATAATTTGTAGAACAAAATTAATCACGTAAATATTGTTTTATGTTTATACCCTATCTACGGTGGGTTCCATGATTTGGACAGTTAATGTTGTGTTAAATATATGACCCCTGTGGAATGTAAGTGCCGGTGTATCATTCATCAGTCTGCCGGAGTATCAAATAACACTCCTCTTTGAATTACGATGAATGCACGAGGGAATGGGATAAATGTACCTTTGCTGCTCGAGCACTCCATTCACCCAGTATAGCTCTTAGTCTTTCATTCTCTTCAACATACTGTTCACCAATTTAATCAAAACTGTAAATATCTGAAGATAACTAGTGAAATGCAGTCAAGGGAGAGAATAATGCCAGTCAGGAAAACCATAAAAAATAACAAGAGAAATGTCCGGGCACCTCGCAAAATTGCTATTTCAAATCATGGTGCCTATGAGTGCATGAGATCCAGGCTGTTCACCTGGTGAGACCAGTGTGTACGCCATGAACCCAAAATCGGGCCTGTCCAGTCTGGTCAACCAATTGGCCAGCCCATCGAAGAAGTCAACCACTGTTCTAGATTTGACATCATCTGCCTGATGGCTGGACCGGCAGCCTGACTTCCGAGCCACAGTACATGCGGGGTGGGGTCCACAAAAAGAAAAGCCCTGATCCCACACAGGTGGCACATTGCTACGTGTCGGTGAAATAGAATTTGGAACCCTATCCCACAAGTAGAGTACAGCAGGTTTCAAATAATTAAGTCCAAGAAAGAAAGAGGAGCAAGAAAATACCCAAAATAAATAAATATTCAAAAGATATAAAGATTCAAATAGATGAAACAACCCTAAACAAGATGGCAGTCAAGAGTAGCAAGAATACCTGATTATTGGTTATGCGGATGCTCTGAACCTCAGAGTCTCGCTCTGCAATCAAATTGCGGGCAAGGCGTAGCTCTGATTGCATTTGATTCATCTGCATTGACCAATTTCCACGTTGGCATGTGCATACTGAATTAAATAATGCCAATTTAAGCTACTTCACTCCTTGGTAAAAGCAATATATTCGGTGAAATATACAAACATGATCATGATAATTTCCAATCAATCCCTTCCACACTGCCTCCACTTGCAACAGATTTGAACTCGGGACATTCCAGGTTTTGGACTCGATGCATAAATTACCAGCAAGGCCACAATCCCAGATAACGATTCTTTTTAAAATATAAATTTAACAGTGGCATGTTGGGAAAGTATCATAGCAGTGTTTTAAAACCCAGGCCGGACCAGAACCATACACCAAAATCGCTGGGGTACATATAAACCCATTTTAGGGAGAAAACTGTTCAGACCATCCAGTCCACTGGTAGAGAACCATCCAGGTGGGGCGGTTTTAGTAGAACTGATTCAAATGATTTGGTCACTTTTGCAATAAGGAAATCCGATGTCTTTATATGGGAGAATATTTGGTTTTCTTTTTCTAAATTTGTTTTTAATCAAATCATATATGATGACTGGCGGGTTTTGTTAGCAGTTGTGTGGAGTACCGGGAACGCAATTGGAAATGCTTCCTCAATAAACAAAGGCCATGGGAACAAATAGTAGGGGAATCTGAGAGGGAGGTCTTAGAGTGGGTGGATGGTAATCAAGATGTAAATGTAGATTCTGTGGTTTCTATGTTTGGATTGTAAAGGGTCTGTATCCATGATCTTTCTGCGGATCTGGTTCCTATTGGGATGATTTTAGTGGTGAACGTCGGGTTCTATTTTTGCAACAATTTCAAATCAAATCATTTTTGATGCCACAGGGGGTGAGAAGTGGAAACGGACAGACCAATAGTTGGATCAGTATTGCCAGGGTCCACTGGCTTTTAAAACGTTGTTTTAGCATTATTTTATTTATGAGTTCTAATCATACTCTCAGTACCAACAACCTGAGAATTTGGAGCTTAGAAGACCCTGACACCCTATCCTTTCCAAATTGCGTGCGCACAAGAGGAGACCCGAAATGGGCCCAAACTGAGGCAGGAATCCCCATTAGATCATTTCGTACATACAGTTGTACATAGACGGCAGAAAATACAACTATATGCGTTAGTTGCTAGTTGTTTACATGCGTGTGACCAGAAAATAGCATGTTTACACAACTGTACAC
Source organism: Magnolia officinalis (assembly GCA_021015155.1). Taxonomy (NCBI): domain Eukaryota; kingdom Viridiplantae; phylum Streptophyta; class Magnoliopsida; order Magnoliales; family Magnoliaceae; genus Magnolia; species Magnolia officinalis. The sequence goes on from JAJHSJ010000014.1 coordinate 3,755,174, forward strand.
ACAGCTGCAGCAGGAGTCCACATTAGATCAGTTTGCAATTGTACATGCAGTTGTACATAAACAGCAGAAATACAACTCTATGCTTTAGTACTAACTGCGTACATACATGTGACCCAAAAAAAGCAAGTTTACACAACCATACGGCTGTGCATACAGCCCTAGTTCTCATACACATCGTTTGTTTTGATTTCTAGTTGTATTGGTAGTTTATTTACTTTTTTTTTTTTTTTTTTTGAGGTCTTTCACATGGTTAGAAAGTCCAGATTGTATGTGAATTAGGAAAGATAGTGCCACTCAAAAAGGAAACCATGTATGACTGTTTATTAATATTGCCACAGGCCATACACAGAGGAAACTATGTATGACTGTTCTGGTCACTAGGTGGTTATTTGATGATCAAATCTGGTACTTTAATCTTTTTCTACTTTTAAATTCTAGTGGCACAAGTACCCAAAACCAATGATACATACTAATAAATATAATTTTAGCTAGTTCTCTTTATATCTCAAGTGCAGTTTATTGTTACTTTGTCCGCAATTTTCCTGTAATTTTGTGCGGCAGGTGCAACAACTCTGATGGCTTAAAGAGCATTACCTCAGCAGATAATGCCCGCAGTTCTTGATCACGAGCTGCTAACAGATGGGCAAGATCGACCTGCAGAAGTCATGCGACAAGTGCTTATCATTTTAATACAGTTTTCATTTAATCTTCATTATCAACGGTAACATAATTTGTGAAGAGGAAAGGCCATTCCACCTGCACATGAAGCACATATTTGGGAGAGACCACCTTCTCATCCACTCTTGAGTGGCGAGAGAGGTGAAAGATTTTTTTCCATGATCACTTTGGAACCTCTTGGGTGTTCAACAATTCTATTGGAAATTTGGTGTTGGATCAGCACTGTAGGGCGGCCAACTGTAGAAAAGAGACCCTGTGGAAAACGATGCTTTTTGGGATTCCGTGAGGATTGTGTAAGGAATAGAAGAATCTCTGAGTGTAAAGTCTCATTGCTTAATTCGTTAAAGAGAATAATTTGGCTTTGATTGATGGTTGGGCTTTGCCGAGACAGGATTTATGAGGTACTCCATATGACTTATATTCTGGAAGATGGGAGTGGGTTAAAGGTTCATGTGGGATCCTTGTCTTTTTTCTGAGTCCTTGTGAGTTTCGCATGTCTATCTGTATGAAAAGAATTTAACTTGTAGAGAAGTGGTGTGGGGAATAATACTATGGCCAGTACCTGAGGTGTGCTTCCATCATCGGACCGTTCATATTTGCTCAAGCATTCTTGTAACCGAAGAATCTGCACTAGAAGCATAGTTTGGAATAAACAAATGAGTTGTATCAACTATCAAGTTCGCTTACACCAGATTATGAGACTGTCAGATGTTACGAATTGGTCACTCAATTGGCATGGCTACGGCTATCAATGGGTGCCAGGATCCAAAGATACCAAACTATTCAATCCAATTTTATCAGATCTGGATCCATTTTTAGCGTTTGGGTTCAGGTCTAATGATCAGGAGCCCCATTAAAGATCGGTTGAGTCAGGTACCACATCTGGTATCAGTCATGTTACTTATGTATGCTTGTACGGCTTTACCCTTACTTAGACTAGTATACATTATATAATATCCTCAGTAATAAAGATTGGTGAGAGGTAGACTTGTAAATATGGATGCCGCTTACATAAACATGCATGTTTCAGGTACAATCCGTATCTGGATCCAAACCTCATCCTAGACCTGATTTGGATCAATCCAGGCTGGATTAGGACTTTAGCTTGGATCTGAGTATTCACTTGGGTACTCGAATCCGATTGGATTCAGATCCGGTACCCATGAATGGTACTATTGAAACCTGACAGTATTCAATGATTCTTTTAATCGAGTCTGGATGTGAGTAGACTGATATCTGCCCTGATCTGACCCATAGGAAGCATAGGCATGGCCCAGTACTGGCCACTTTTCAATTAACCAATCCAACGAGCATCAGCTAGAAAATTCATCATATGACCAAGAGATGCAGCATCATGTGACTACAGTCAATACAGTACATTAGAAGCATCAAATACCTCCTCGTTCAAATAGTGAAGATTTTCCCGCTGATATTGCAACAAGGCCATTTGCTGATCAGAAAGACGGCCCCCATCATGATACCTGCCAAACCGAACAGCCCTCTCAGTATGGTGCAAAGTGTTGAGTGCACCATCTAGATAAACTGAAGAATATTGGGGATCTATGTTGTCTCATTCATGAAATATAAAAGCATTCCATTTTCGCAGCAGCATCAACATCATTTATAATTTTATTTAAAAAAAAAAAAAAACACTACAGTAATGGACTAATGGCAAATACCAAGAGAGATCTCTTCCGATGAGTTTCAAAATCTTAATGGGAGTGGAGATGAAGTGAAACACAGTTCCTTACTCTAATCCAAACTTTTCATACAACAAATCACTTGAACAATGACACAATCCCAGAGATAACGGCAGAAACACTGAGCTTTTTGCTCTGTCTCTACTCTCAACTTACGCTTAACTCTGAAAGTGTTTCAACTTTAAGGTCACTTTTGCTTTAACTCCGAAAGTCTTTCAACTTTAAAGTGATTTAACTTCTTGAATTAAGCTGCCTATAAGTCGTACCAATCAAATAACATCAAAATAGAGAATGGAGATATGGTTGTAATGATGTTACCCAGGTCCTACCAGTGTTCGAAATATCGGTATCGCACCCTTGGGATATGGATACGTATCAGTTATCACATGGGATATATCAGTTGTACTGTGTAATGTTTCGTTGTTGTTTGAAACATGGGGAAACATTGGGAAATTTGTCGAATTTTTCAATGAAACTTCAATGATTGTTAAAAAAGACATCAATACTCACTTATAAATAAAAACATTACGAAAAAACAAGTGCGCATAATAGGTCTTCTTTATATAGGGTCCTAATCTATATGTTGTCTAACAGAATTGAAGCAAGTATATTCAAAGTCTATTCATATAATTTATAAATGTAAAAAGACGTATGGAAACACAAGCAATACATTCAAAAGCAAAAGAAGAATCACTAGATTAGGTTACATACATGTTTGATTTTATGTTTGGACACAAAGATTGCAACCGATTTGCGAGAAATTGATTTTTTTTTTTTTTTTTTTTAAATAAATTTCGGCAACTTAGCCCATCTCCTCCAATCCTAAAATCGAAGCTCCCAATCCATGATTTTTCATGCAAAACATGAAAAATCACGGATTTGCAACAATTTGACATTGATTTAACATGATTTATAGAAGAAAAAAAGGATCGAAAATTGAAAATGCTCATCGGATTGAACATGTGGGATATATCCCACTACTTGTGCGTTTCGTATCACACAAGTGGAATACAAGATATGTTGTGAGAAATATCGGCTGATATCATCGATACTTAAAACACTAGGTCCTACTAGTCCTTGCATCTTATTCTAAAATGGCACAATAATTGAAAGAAAAAATGTATGCCTCTTCCATAACTTGCATCATAGTTGTTCCATCATCATTGCAGCCTTTTCCCAGCTGTTTGGGGTCAATTCTACCAATGCCTTTTCACCATTTGAAACTGATAATCTTATGATCGCCTAAAAGTTTGATGACCGGCTGCAAGCATGACATTAACCTTCCTTTACCTCGAGCAAGGAACCAGCTGGCACATTGCTACCAGGCAGAGTATCATAACTGTTTATGATAGATTTAAAGAAGAAAAAAAAAAGGAAATGATACATAACAAGCCTTTAAAACAAGTTGTTCCGTATCTGTTACGATACGCCCGTAAAGGCCGATACGTATAGGTAACGGCCATGACCGTTACACGATACTTGGGTGAAACAGGGCAGTTGATTTTTTGGGACCGTAGTAAAAAAATGGCCATTTTTTTTTTTTTTTTCTATTTAAATCTAGATCATTTTACAATAAATTTCGACCACTCTTCCTATAGTTTTTAATATTAAAATCGTAGATTGAAGTGATTTGAGTGAATAGACGCTCCAATGGCCTTTTTTTTTTTTTTCAAAAAATTGAAAAAGTAGTATTTATGCAATTTTTCTTATTTCTAGTGAATTTGTGAACATGATTATATATATCTAATGTTTAAACATCACAATAAAGCATTAAAACTAGATTGAAGTGATTTGAGTGAATAGACGCTCCAATGGCCTTTTTTTTTTTTCAAAAAATTGAAAAAGTAGTATATATGCAATTTTTCTTATTTCTAGTTTTAATGCTTTATTGTGATGTTTAAATATTAGATATATATAATCATGTTCACAAATTCACTAGACAGCCCGATACAGCACTCTCACCAAAGAGTGGACCGTTACACTACCATAAACATGTTCAAAATAAAAAATGAATACATTTTTGAAATATTTACATTATTCTTGATTTTCTAAATATTTTTTCAGAATTTTTCAGGCAAAAGAAAATTTTTAACCATTACGGTGGTCGTAACAGTCGTTACGCCCCCGTTATAGCCGATACCCGTATCAGTAATGGTGGTGACCGTTACGGCCACTATTACCAATACGGAATCCCTTGCTCCAGAACTCCATTGCTCATACCATGTAGAAAAGAAATAAGTTCTACCTCAACTCTTCCAAAGAACTTGATGGTTGTAGTGCAGAATACAAGGACTTCAAAACATCAGGCTGACGGTCCAATGAATTATACTGATGGACACACCCTGCAAGCACAAAGACACAAGTACTAAAAACATTGAGGGAACCTTTGTTAAAAACACTACGTTGATCATGTACACAAAGTTGGCCACATTACAATACATACAAAGCTAAAACTAAATACTTTTTTTTTCCTTGCAAAACTAAGGTGCCGTTTGGTAAACTAAAAAATAAGGTCTGAAAATCAATTTAAGTGTTGAATTTTAGTGCTTCTAACTATTGAAAATTTGTTTGGTGATTTGTCTGAAAAAAGTCATGATATCTTAAAATAAGCACTTTTTTTTCACAAAAAATTGTTTGGTAAATACAACCACAAATGTTCGAAAATTGACAATTTGTCATATTTGCCCCTCCATCTCAATTTCAATCTTTTTTTGAGAATGAGACGAAACCTGTTATTGTTATGCCTCAAAATTTGGCACACCCATGCCCAATCACTACATCTCTCAAACATAACCATTTGCTTGATGGACTATGCACTATATATTTTTTTTAATAGAATAATCATAACCCTTTAATTAATGTCCTTAAACTAGACGACTACTACGAGAAAGACAACAACATCTCACATTTAATTGATAAAGGCCAATTTAAAGGTTATGATAATCTAATATTTGTTTTTATTTTTTTTAGGCGTGGTCTATCCACAAAAGACCCCAGTGGACCCCATATTGACAGTATTATGGATCATGAAATTAATGGGCCCACCAGTACAAACAAAACCCAAGAAGTCTTGGTTACCATAGATAGAAGATCCTGGCCTCGTTTGTTGGTCTCTATCTTTGATGAGGCATACCCCAAAAATAAGGCTGATTCAATTATCATAGCCGCTGATGGATAGACTCTTGCCCATTAAATGTGGACTGTTTCACCGAGCTTTTATTTAACCGCCCATTTACAATTCATGAAATACTCCAATAAGTGGTTCATTCAGCCAGTGCTTCTTCTTCTTCTTTTTGGTATGGCCCCATCACCTAGGGCCCAATTGATGAACGGCCTGGGTTCCATACATGTATAAATTAGATATTAGCGGTCAGCATCGCTACTATCTCCAATTTTCAACATTGAAGTTTGCGAAGCCCACACGTGTGTGGGTCCTACCCATCCACATATATGCTAACATGCTAATATGGCAAGTCCAAGCTTTCCATCAAATTAGATCCTTTGGTCTAAAAATCAGGCCATTGTATTCAGTGGGCCATAGTATATGAAACAAGTGAAAACAAGTTTTTAGCCATCAATTTGTTGCCACGGCTAAATTTTAGACGGGTAAGCCTATGGATGGGTAGGGTTCCAGGTTGTGGCATGTGTGCATGATGATCAGAGCAAGGATATCCTTTGGGCTTAACTATTGGTTGGCCACAAGACAAAATTTTGCCGTCATTGGATGATCTCGGCCATTTAAGAAATGGGCTTTTTCTTGCCTAATGGCAGGCGTTGCTGATTTTTTTCTTTTAGCATTCATTTGTAAACACCAATTAAAGTGTTGGAATCATCTAAACATTGTGAGTTTTGGACCATGGTCGGGCCAACCATGGTGGGACTGAACGAACCAACAGTTTGGATCATTGAACCATGGCCCCACTTCCATAATAATGCGAAGATCGCACAAACCCTAGTGGACCCCACCACTAGAGAGGGGTAAACCAATCACATATCTGCCGGAATCAATGCCTTTGTGTCCACGATGTGCATTGCTAGCAACTGGAAATGGAGAGAGAGAGAGAGAGAGAGAGAGAGAGAGAGAGAGAGAGAGAGAGAGATCTTTTTTTTTTCTCTTTTTCGTTATGGCAACATAGAAGGGAAAATGCCTCTATTCTTCCCCCTTTTGATGAGAGAGGGAGAGAAAGAGGGAGGAATACGTACACCCCCTTTTGAGAAGAACATGGGCAAACTCGTCATTAAAAAAAAAAGGATATTATGGTAAAAAATGGAAAAAGTTTTAATGCATCACCACTTACGGACTTTAGACTTCAACTTTAAGTGAATGGAGGGTAGCTGAAAAAACACCCGTATTTTCAGTGGTAGGCACTGAAAATTCCAATATTCAGTGGATTAGCCAACCGCTCTGATTAACCGAAAATTGGGATTTTCATTTGTAAGTGCGGAAATTAAGTTTTATCAAACAGGCCTTAAATGAAAATTTCTTGGAATTTTGGTTGCGAAAAGCATGAGAGGAAGTGGGTGGGTTTGGGTGTAGGAGCTGGGAAGAGCAAGGTATTCTGTAACAGTGACGATGGCCGTAACAGCCTTTACGAATTTTATTATTTTTTTGGAAAAAATTATTTCAGCCACATCATGGACCATTACAGCTGTTACAAGACCATTACAGGGCAGTTACAGGCCATTACAGATCGATTTTCTGTAATGGCTGTTACAACCAGTAACCGTAACAGTTACCACCGTTACTGCATGTAACAGTTGTTACATAACCATTTTTGAATACCTCTGCAAGAGTTTGTTTCAAAAAGTTAAAGTGTAAGAACCTCACAATCAGGAAAGGGAACAGGAATGGGTGCAGGAGCATGAGAGTGATCCTGAACTGAAGCATAAGCTTGAAGTGGGACAGCACCTCTGTAGAAGCTTCGTACAACAAAGTTTGGAACTCATATTTGAAGGGTCATTATGACATCAGTGGGGTCAACTTATGACAAGAACATCTTAGATCACAAATTAGCTTTAATGTAATTACCATGAGAATGGTTCTTTCACATCTGACCTACATCCTCCTTATATAAATATGATATAAGGGTAAAATGTCTTATGAATGATTATCAAGTGTACCATGAGCGCACAACATTTTTTCTTCATTAAAAGAAAAAGGAAGTTTACAACACTTCTATCACTTTCCAATATGCAAATTGAATCATTCAACAAGTTACTCTACCAAACTTTACAAGTTTTTTCACCCAAAATAAATAAATAAATAAGAAAAGAGAACACCTCCACAAGAAGTTAAGGAAAACAAATTGTTTCTATGTTTCCATATTGATCGGAATGATCTGTTTCTATGTTGCAGAATTATTTCTGTATTGATAGTGATATTTTCTTTTCAATTCATTGAAAAAAAAAAAACTTCTGTTTTGTTAATTGTCAATTAAATTAACTTAAAACACAATGGGCACTCTGCCATGTATTGAGATGCACAGTGTTCTTTTCACAGACTGAAAGTTGGATACAGATTTTCAACTAAAATGCAAAGGTTGTTGGTTTCTTCCTCTGAATCGTTCTAGAAAATTTGGTCGGCAAGTCAGGCTTGAGAGGTGAGGACGAAGTCATACTTCTTGATAAACAATGATAGTGATCTACTCTTCCACGTGGAAAAATCACTACCAGTATGCTTCTCATCAAAAATCACTATCAGTGTGCCTAATCCCTTGTTTCATTTTCTGGGTTGGGGTTTTCCCTTCGTATGTTGTTCTTTTTTTGGCCTTTGGCCTTTATAAAATCAGTGTTGTTGTATCATATCAGTTATTTAGATCAGTAAATTTATGGGCAGAAAAAATACAAACTGCCAGTTGTATCATGACAAATTTTCACTATTTATTATTACCTTATAACCATTAGAAACATTCACATGAAATATAATAATTTTTGGGTGGAATTTTTTTTTATAAATTTTAGATTAAGATTGAACTTCTAACTTTGTTATCTTTTTAGAGTGTTTACATCTTTTTAAAATCCTTTTTTCACTAGATGAAAGTGATTGTATCAAGAATATCATTAATTTATTGATTACGACAGGGAATGCATCAAACCATGAGCGAGGTGGGATATGAAAAGAAAAATTGATATTTTAACAAAGCAGACCCCAATAAATTGGGATAAGGCCTAAATGATGGATAACAAAGCCCAAATCAATCAATTATTGAAATATATAAAAGTGTAAAAGAAACTTTACTAAAAACAAAAAGGAAAATATAGTACTTTCTTTTAGCATGCAACAAGATAAAATTTCATTAAGGAAAATATATACATCAATATTCACGAAGACTACTCAGGTTTGTAACTCACCAATGTATATGCTCATAAAAGATCCAGCACATATGACTTCAACAAACATAATTATCCTGCCCATTGCATAATATAAAAAGCAGCTGTCAGCAAGTAGTCTGGAAGTATCATGAACAAGATTTCAATCATAGATGATGAATTATAAAGCAAATGGCTTCTGGGTATCATGAATTTTATTAAACAACCAGGCACCATTGCTATTATTATTATTTTTTGAAAGATGATAAAAATATTATAAAACAGCAAAAAGAAAGAGAACAAAGCTGCACAGGAACAAAAATATACAAACCCCACCCTACACTCTACGGAAACCAAAACCTCACTCAAAAATGAAAAGACCTGAGCCCCTTACACTGCATTCAAGGAAAACCGATCCAAAAGGGACAATAAAACCCGAATAAGGACTAACAAAGCTGCGTGCTCTTCATTTCTGAAAGTACGATTATTGCGTTCCAACCAAATCACCCACATCAACGCCATTATAGCTATCTTCCATCTACGTTAACGTAGCATACCCCCACATTCCCCATGCCATGCCATGAACAAGGGTTGAACCAATCCTGGCATGGCCCAACTATTATTGACCCAAGATCTCATTGAAACTTAACAATGGTAGAGTAAGGACCCTATCGAGTTTGTATCGTGATTTGGACAAGACTCAAACTTGTCACAAATGAGATAGTGCTACAAAAATAGGAAGTACCTGAAACTTCTCCTACATGCTAAGGTATTCCTAACAAGTATTTTAATAAGATATTAAACATAGAATAACAGCTATGATACAATGAGATTGAATCAACTCGTGGTTTGATAGACTAATAGATAGTGCTTGATTGTAATGAACCTATGTAATAGTCTATTACAGACTGTGGGAAATTTGTGATCTCATTGCCAGTTAGCAGCCCACATAAAGGAGGTTGTGTCAGGTGGGTGGCCAGTGTCAAACTTATGCCGTAACTTTCATCATGAATCTGAACAATATGACATTCCAAACTAATGCTATGGCATTCTTCATAAGCGACATGCTGCATTGGAACCCAGGTGTATTGAGAAATGGGTAAGGGTTGGCCAGGTGTCCCCCGAATGTGACGCGCTGCAACAATGCCCGGTTGTTGTGAGGAGTTGGCAAGGGTTCCCGAGCCATTCTGGACGTACGCAGATAAAGAAGCTAGTCCAGGAGAATAGGATTCATCTTACCATGCAGAATATAGGAACATGTATAGGTAAGAGCCTGGAGTTAGTAGATACAATGAAACTGTTAGAATGGTCACTCACACGTGTGATGTGAACACATGTATGGACACATGTGACATGTCCACACATGTGACATGGTCACACGTGCAGTCATCCTGTTGGGGTTCAATCCTTATGCATTTGGTTGAGTGTACATGAGTCATTGAGTTTTAGTATTGTGTTTCTTTCTATAAGGGTATTCTTGTAATTTCAACTCCTAAATGAAAGCCCTAGTAATAAAACAAAAGAGGGTGGGCATGTCAAGCTTCTTATGCTCTCCACTCTCTCTCAAGTTTTCTCTCTCGCTTCTCCTTCTTCCATTCTTTCTTTCTTTTAGATCAACAACAGAAACGAACGAGAGTTAACATAGCTTGCGTTCAGGAGACAAAGTGTACATGGGCCAAAAATAGAGAAATTGATGGATATACATTTGGTATATGGAAAAGGAAAATAATAGAAATGGGCAGGGATAGTGGCAAATGAAGATTTAAAGGATAAAGTTGTAGATGTTAGGGGAGTAAGAGATAAGATTTTATTAAAAGAACTTGTGGTAGGAGAGGAGATAATCAATGTTATTAATGCATATACACTACAGGTACGGTTAGAGGATATAATCAAGAAATAATTCCAAAATGAGGATGGACTAATGCAAGGACTTATGGCAAGAGGATATTTGTAGGAGGAAACTTAAATTGTTATGTAGGAAAAGAACGTAGACAATATGAGAGTGTGCATGGAGGATATGGTTGGGAGAAGAAATGAGATGGGGGATGTTATCTTTGATTTCATTATGGCATACATTCTGGCTCTAGCAAACATAGACTTTAAAAAGAGAAATGAATATTTAATAACTTTCATAGACGGATCATATACAAGCCAAATAAATTTCCTTCCACTTAGGAAAACAAAGCGGCCAATATGTAAGGATTAAAAGGCTATACCAAGAGAGAGTCTAATTGCACAACATGGGTTAATGGTTATGGATGTTAACATCAAGAGATGGAAGGAAGGGAGTGAAATTAATACGAATCCAAATACTGGTCAAAGGAATTTAAAAGGAGAGAAAACAATGTTATACAAAAATAAATTGTTGGAAGAAGGTACGTAGGATATAAAGCAGGCGTAAATGTTATGTGGAGTGAGATGAGTGCATTAGAAAAGTGGCAAAAGATGTTTTAGGAGTATCTAAAAGGAAAAGCCATTCATACAAGGAAACTTGGTAGTGGAATGACAATGTACAAAAAGCTATTCACAATAAACATTCAAGTTTTACAGCCTGGCAAGGGATTAGAAACAGTGAAAATTTTGAACAATATAGAAATGCCAAAAAGATTGCTAAGAAAATAGTGCGGCTAAACTTGAGGCTTATGATGACCTTTACAATAGATTGGGAATGAGAAAGTAAGAAAGATGTCTTCAAACTTGCAAAATGAGTGAGAGGAAGGATAGGACCCTAAATCGTGTTAGATGCATTACGAGCGATAACCAGAAGGTACTAGTAAAGGATAATGAGCAACAAAAGGTGGAGAAGCTATTTTTATAACTTATTAAATGACAATCACTTCGAGAGCATAGGAATAGAAGGAACCATAAACTCAAATGGCGTCAAATACCATAGATATTTACATAGAATTTGGATGTCTAGAGTGAAAGCTCTTAGAAAGATGAAAATAGGAAAGCTCCTCTAGCCAAATGGTATGCCGATAGAAGTTTGGATTTTTTTTTTTTTTTGGGGGGGGGGGGGGGGGGGGGGTGGGGGGGGGGGGGGGGGGGGGGTTAACAAAGTCATTTAACAAGATTGTAAGATCGAAGAAAATGACAAACGAATGATGGAAAAGTATTGTGGTAACTATTTATAAGAATAAAAGAGACGTGTAGAGCTGCACTAACGATAGTGGATTAAACTTATGAGCCATACTATGAAACTTCGGAAGAGAGTGATTGAGCGGAAACTAAGGAATGAGACAAATGTATTAGAAAATCAGGTTGGTTTCATACCTGCTAAGTTTATGGCTGAAGCTATTTTCTTACTTAGACAATTGATAGAGACGTATACTGAGAGGATGAAGGATCTCCACATGGTCTTTATTAACTTGGAGAAAGTATACGATAGAGCCCCTAGAGAGTTAATGTGGTGCGTGCCAGAAAAGAAAGGAGTTTCAAGAGGATATATTGACATGATTAAGTGCTTGTATGAGGGAGAGAACAAATGTGAGGACTATTGGTGGCGCAACAAGTGAATTCCCAGTTACTGTTAGCTTGCACTGTGGGTCGTCATTAAGCCCATACCTTTTTACATTGGCATTGGATGAGTTAACGAGGCATTTGCAGGAAGAGATCCTATGGTGTATGTTGTTTGTAGATGAAATAGTTTTGATTGACAAGACGTAAACACAAAGCTAGATTTACATAGGGGTGCTTTAGAATCTAAAGAATTTAAAATCAGTCTGACTAAAATAGAGTATATGGAGTGCAATTTTGGTGAAAATAAGGACTTAGTTACGATTACTGACCAAGAGGTTTCCCAAAATAACCACTTTCGATACCTTGGGTTAATAATTCATGAGAGTGGAGAGATTGAGAAGGATGTTGCCCATAGAATTCAAGATGGGTGAAAGAAATGGAGATGTGCCTGAAGAGTTTTATGTGATCCTTGTGTACCGCTCAAACTGAAAGGAAATTTTTATGGGAGAGCTACAAGACCAGCCATGGTATATATGACAGAATGTTGGGCAATTAAGAAACAACATATTCATAGGATGAGTGTAGCTTAAAGTGAGGATGTTAATATGGATGGGTGGCAAGTTGAGGATGGATGGATGGAATTAGAAATGAATGCATTCAAGGGAACTTAGGATCAGCACCGATAAGTAATAATATATGGGAAAGTAGACTCAGATGGATTGGTCATGTGCAATGGAGACCAAGACAAGCTGAAGCTCTAAAAGGGCAAGGGGAAGGCACAAAGGACGTGCATGGAGGTAGTATGAAAAGACTTGATGACCTATGGTCTAACTAAAGGTATGGCCTTTGATGGAGTAGGATGGTGGAAAGGATTCATGCAAACAACTCCAATTAATTGGGACAAGGCTTAGATGATGACGATGATCAACTACGATACCAAGCCTGATAGTGATGTGCCAAGTGCCAACTGGTCCCCAACCACAAGTAATGCAGGGTTGCCATCAGGTGATAGATTTAAAGGATTTTTATTTTTATTTTATTGTGCCAAGCAATCAGCTAGTCTGCACTATACTGACATCAATGAGGGCAGCTAGTTGCCAAAGGGATTTTATTTTATTTTTCTTTTTTGTGAATGGCAGATTGTTATTCCTAAAACTGAACCCAAATAGATGAGAAAAAGCTATGACAATCAGACAACCTATTTATATGAAAAATTATAGATGTATACAAGAAATAGTGTTTACCAAAAGCATCCCGGGAAGTACATTAGTTGCAGGATTCTTCTAATTACATGCCACTCCTGCTTCAAATCACGCTTTGGACTCGTGCATCTACTCCCGCTTCCTTGCTATTTTATACTTAAATAACATTTTCAAACAGGTGCTTCCCGATCTTGCACCTAAATCCATTGCCACTTTGCTTCATGCTTCTTGCAACTATAGCACAGGCGTTAGGAAAGGCAGAGGTATTGTGCCTCAGGTACTCAGATATTTGTGTAAGTTCACCTACGTGCATCTAGGCCATGTGCTCCAAGGTGCATCCCCCATGGGAATGATAGGTGAATTCAAAATAAACGCTAATACAGGGTTTGTTTGGTCATCTTTCCACCCAAAAAGGATATGAATGGGTTTAGAGATTTCATCACAATATCCCACCCAAAACACTATTATAGCCCATGTCTACATCTCGAAACCTTTTTCTGAAGGAAAACCGAACTTCCCCATTTCTAAAGCTCTAATAGATCATATGATACGATGTTAACTTTCCAAAACACTGATCAAGCCTTGAGTATGGCTTGATGCTTAGCCCCTATAGTTTTGTGCACCCAAGTGGTAGACAATTCAATGGATGGATGCTTAGTATAGATTCTTCTCACTTTTTATAAAGTCTGGATGAGATTCATGATTTAGTTTAGGTATTTGAATGATTACATTTCATGTTAGAGGCAACAACCATAGAAGGTGATTCGGAAATTTTACTTAAAGTGCACATCATAGATCACAATGTGACCATGGACAACGATGAGGAAAACATTGTGATAAATACACACACACACACACACACACACACACACAAGGACTTTACACTAGGGCCGCAACTTGAGTTGGGCTCAAGTTCGAACCTGACTAGCCCAACCTGAAATTTTGGTCGGGTTGGGTTGTATTGGGTTGGTTGAGCTCGGGTACGGCTCCGGCTGGAAATTATCAACCCAGCTCAGGTTGGGCTCAAGTTGAGGCCTACAGCCTATTTGGCAGCCTAGATTTGAGGGGTATTTGAGTGTATTCCAAATAAAAAACCAACCTTTTTGCATTTGGCAACAAGACGGTTCAGGAGGATTTGGATTCCAAAGCGTTCCAAATTCCTGAAAAGCAAGGATTTGAGATCACAGTGTACCGGCAAGGTGGACCCTCCAAACTGTTTTCCTGGGTGCAGCCAACCTAAATCATGAATGGGCCTGATTTTTTAGATTTAGGACTAAATTTTCATGTGGCGTCTAATGCTGGAGTGATTTCATATAATTATCGCAGTAGGCATTCTAAAAATCAAGGGTGGACATTTCTCTCCCAACTGTTTTTTTGGTGTGGTCCACCTGAATCACAGGTTAGCCTGAATTTTTTGCCCTGGGTGTAATTTTTTTTTTTGTTTTGAAAGATAATGCAGAGGATTGTATTAATAAAAGGAGCAAAAAAAGAACAAAAGAAACTGATCTGCTGAGAAGCAGAACAGTTAGGCATATAAAAACTCAAAATTGTCTGACCCAAAAGCCTGTCGAGCCTATTAAAAAGTAGACGATTGCAGGTTTGTGGGCCCACTCCTGTGGCCCACCAGAGGTTTCAACTTACCTCAACTTTAACCAAAGTCTATGTTTTAATGGGCTTATTACAATGACTATCTACAATGTTACACACATACACCACTCGGGAATATTGTGGATGATTTAGTTAATCAAATTCAAGCTTCTATGAATATAATACATGATCCTAATGCTTTCAAAACACGGGCTACCAAACAAAAAAATTAGATTCCAGTGCATTCCAATCACAGGATGCCAAACACGAGTGATGATTCCAATGTATTTGGGATTTGGAAACCAATGCATTCCAAACACAAGCAACCAAACAAACCCCTAGGGCAAGCCAGGCCAACCATATATTACATGCATAATACAAATTATTATATTTAACGTATGTAAAATATAAGAAACTAATACATTAAATACAAGAAACTCTAATATTAGTATACTATCCAACCCAACCCAAACCAACCAAACCCGACCAACCCAAGTCAACCTGAGATGGGTTAAGAGTTGGGGATATGGTACATCAGGTTTGGCTCAAGTTGGGTCTCAGTTGGGTCAGACCAAGGAATGACCCAACTTGATGTCAGCTTGGGTTTGACTCTCAACCTGACTTGACCTGCTAATGCAGGAGCATTTTCATACCGGGCTCGAGTGGGGTCGCCTGTGGGATGCAGGGGCACACTCGGGGTGGGGCGGGGCCCACAA
The DNA here is from genome assembly GCA_021015155.1 of Magnolia officinalis. NCBI lineage: Eukaryota > Viridiplantae > Streptophyta > Magnoliopsida > Magnoliales > Magnoliaceae > Magnolia > Magnolia officinalis. Next base: position 3,770,825 of record JAJHSJ010000014.1, read on the forward strand.
GAGAGGTTTCGTGTTCGAGACTCCTCACCAGGGGTGATTAATGCGCATTTCACACCGAGCTCGAGCAGGGTAGCCAGTGGGATGCGAGGACACACTCGGGGTGGGCGGCCAGTGTGAGGCGGTACCCATGTGATTTGGGGCCCAAGAGGGGGTTCAGTCGAGGTCCTAACCCATGAGATGTGGGGCCTGGGCTATGAGATAAAGGGATTAATTCGCCATGCTCTAACAGTTCGAGCTTTTAGAGCAAGTGGTTAATTATCTTGCATCAAATTAGTATCAGAGCGGGAGGTCTCGTGTTCAAGACTCCTCACTGGGGGGTGATTAATGCAGGAGCATTTTCACACCGAGCTCGAGTGGGGTCGCCTGTGGGATGCAGGGGCACACTCGGGGTGGGCGGGGCCCACAAGGGAGGTCTTGTGTTTGAGACTCCTCATCGGGGGTGATTAATGTGCATTTCACACCGAGCTCAAGTGGGGTAGCCTGTGGGATGCGGGGACACACTCGGGGTGGGCGGCCCGTGTGAGGCGGTACCCATGTGATTTGGGGCCCACGAGGGGGGTTCGGCCGAGGTCTCAACCCATAAGATGTGGGGCCTGGGCTATGAGATAAAGGGATTAATTCGCCATGCTCTAACAGTTCGAGCTTTTAGAGCAAGTGGTTAATTGTCCTGCATCACCTGCACAAGTTAGGCTGCTACTGTACACTGCTAGCAGATGGACAATGAAATAATTAAGCATAACATTTAAGTACTTTGTAAATCAAGGCACAAAGTTTACGAAAAGTAATAGGCAGACCTTAGTAATGTTGAGACAGAAAGGATATTGATGTGTGGCTGCCAAACCATGACAAGTAGCATTAGAGCCGTTCCTAACCAAAACAGACAAGCCGAAGTTATACCTTAAAATGCTACATCAAGAAAAAAAGGATAGTACTTTGATAAGGATGTTCATAAACAAATTGCATATGATAGTAAGAAACTAATACTGTTCATGTAGATATTTCTGTAACTGATGCAACAAATTCTAAAGAGAAATACGTATACATCATCATATCATCATTGACTAATAACTAGAACCCACAATGCAAATGAAGAGACTGGGAGATACAAGTGGACCCATGATCATCATCACATAGAACATGATCCAAAGAAGATGCCCCACAAGCTCTCTGATCCCTAATATGGGTCTAAGAATCCAACAATTTAATATTTTCGGCAACATGAATCAATCGCAAACTGTGGACCAATTAAGCTGTGGGTCCAACGACTAAACAGCTGGATAGGGACCACATTGTCATACAGTAGGGTTGCTTTTGGTTTTTAGCAATGTCAGTTTTAGCCTCCATAATACCCCACGGAGGTCTCCATATCAAGAGTACATAGTCACCTGCATGATAAATGGATTTATGCCTTTGTGGCTAGTCTGCATGTGTCCATGTGCTGGAAGGTGGACAAGACGACTTATCACCTCTTCACCCAATGTTCAGTATTGCAGTTAAGGGTTTTGGAACCAGAAATTCAAGGCTCTGGTGGACCACTCCAGGTCAGTATCTCTTTCCAATCAATTGCAATCATAAATGATACTTTAGATTCTCCCAATATAAAATGGATTAGCCTACATATGATACATTTCAAGTATAAAACTGTTAGTGTTAAAGTATGTATTTACCAGAACTAGACCTCTGCTAATCTAAAAAGCAAAAAGATCAAAAGAACTGCAAATCAATCTTCTCATTCAAATTATTTTTTTTCCTTTTTACAGTGACATACAAATTTACAAATAGGCTACTCCTCTATGGAATTAAAAACATACTTTAAAAGTAGTGCATAAAAAACTCATGTAAAGAGATAGATGAGCCTTCTCCAATATTTACCTCTTTGCAGGAATAAGCAGAGCCCAAGAATTTGTAAATCAACCAACAGACATTTTATTAAGAGAAGTGTTTTAAATAGCATCCGTAGCACTACATAGTGTACTCAAATACCGCAAATTTCCTGTAGAATACGCTACAACTACGTAGCATGTTGCGTATGTATGCCATGATGTACCTTTTTTTAAACGGTTTTTTAAAGTTTTCTTTGTGATAAATGGTTTAAAACTCATATTTTAAAAAACCTTATAATGTCAAGTTGAAACCAACATTTCTTTATTGATTTTTTTGATCATCCTATCCATGCACTCTATCAACCCCCCTTTAATCTTAGGATGTATAGAAAACTTTATCTGAGTACCATATCTGAGGATTCAAACAGTGTACCCAGCTGCATGTAGAGGACGATAAAGCTAAGTCCATCTCTCATCTATTTTGTTACAAATTGGAAGTTTTTTTTTTTTTTTTTTAACATTATTGCAAGTAAATGCAATCTTCTCCTTTGTTAAATCCATCAACTCATAAATGAACCCCGTTGTTGGACTCTCTTCTGAATCTACTTCTCTTAGAATGCTCACCAAAGGTATGGTGCTCTTAGCACATACAACAACGTGCATCCAAAACTTTGGATCAAACGTTATAATGGCCCGTACCTTTATTCCTTCTATCTTTTAGCTCAAAAATATGAACACCATTGTTCCGATGCAAACATGGCTTAAAGACCCTTCGTTGCTTGTAAATACTTCCGAGGATAAGGTATATTGTTGCAAAGCGTTTCACATCATGCTCAGTACAATTACATGCCCATAAATAAACTTGGTCATTGTCCTTGCCTTTTCGAGCATTTTAGAATACATTTTCATTTTTTTGATATCATCTAACATTAGATCTATGCAATGTGCAGCACATGGAGTTCAATATATCTTTTTCCTCTTATCCATCAACCATCAGCTTCTTCCCAACACTCACATAGCTTGAATGGTTATCCGTGATGAGCCACATTTTCTTCCCCAATCTCATCAAGATATTTAAATAGTAAATTTTCATCTTTTATTGAATTAAAAGCATCGATAGACTTGTAAAACATTGTTCGTGTTGGAGTATTAATCAAAAAGTTTATGATGCTTCTCTTCTTTCCATCCGTCCAACCATCGGACATAATTGAACATCCATGAGTTCTCTAGGAATCTTTGTATCCCCGCCACATATTTTCAAGCAAAATCTCTCTTTCTCTTCAGACATCTTTCTCTTTAGTTCACTTTAAAAATATATATATCATTAGTCACAAACACAAATCAGTAAATCACAAATGGCAAGACTAAAATGTAAAAAACCACCATCATAGAGTGGTGGCCCACATGATGGACTAGAAAACAATGAGCCATGGTGGATCCATTGTAGGCCATAGAAAACAATGCATAGCCGACATAGCCACCCATACACACACCATAATGGTCCTCACGTGGGCCACACCATAGAAAATGATGCACAACCACCCATACACACCTTAGTGGGCCTATGTGAGCCACACCATAGAAAACAATGCATAGCAACCCATACACACCCCTCAGTAGGCCCCACATGGGTCACACCATAGAAAACAATACACAACCACCCATACACACACCATAGAAACAATGCATAGCCACCCACACAAACACCATCTATAAAAAATTGCATAGCAACCCTTACCCTACAAATATTGTAGGGTAACAAGTAACCTAAAATGAAAAAATCACAAAATAACTAATAAATCTTCATTCTAAATGAAAATGAACTCATTAAGGAGCAAGAACATACCTCTTGCAAGCTCAAGAAGAGAGATTCAATCAATCAAAAATCTAAAAATTGCAATTTCATAGCCGTATGGATGCAGAAAGGGGGAAATCTGACTTTCTCCTTCATTTCAACTCCAATGCTCTTGAAAAAAAACAACAAATGGACCTTCTTGCAAGCTCTAATGATCGGCCAAAATCTCCCCTTCAATCTCCTTATGGATCAAGAGAATCAAAGAAGTGGAGGAGAGCTTGCGTCGCATGCTAGGGTTCAAAAGAGGGGTTTTCAAAAACCCTTTTTCAAGACTCTTTTCTTTTAACATAAGTTTTTTAGTTTGTTTATGGTGTGAGTTCAACACCAACTTTAACAAAGAAACACCACCATTTTAAGTTAAAATCAATAAAGAAATATTCGGTATCAACTTTACATTATAAGGTTTTTAAAAATATGAGTTTTAAACCATTTAACATAAAGCTTTAAAAAAAAAAAAAAAAAAAAAGAAGAAGGTAAATTGTAGTGTATGCTACATAAACTACATGCTACATAGTTGTAGCGTGTGCTACGACCCCGGTAGTGTATGCTACAGGGGATTTGTGCTATTTGAGTATACTACATAGCGGTGTGGCTACGCTATATGCTACGGATGCTATTTAAAACACTGAATGAGAGTAGCATGGATACCATAAACATTCCAGAGCAGTGCTCCATATTCACAGCTTAGCCAAAACAAGAATAACAACTACAAATCTACTTCTAATCGACCATCACACTACTGGAATAAACATGTCCAGCTACAATTTATCTCCCTTCAAGCTCATGCTACTATTTGGATTTGTGAAGATTTAAACTAAAAATTACAACTGCTATAAGAAATGAAATGAACTTGCAGAAAAATAAGCTGGGCGATTACAGAATACGCACCATATGCAGTAGTGGAAAAAGGAATGCGGACAATGTGCTTTAATTTCTGGCTGAACATGTAATAACCCTACAACCTCAAATTCACACCGAGTGCATGTTTCATCAGGTGAACACAACGAAGGTGTCATTTAAAAAGTTATATAATTTGATATTGCAGCAAATATAATAGCAACATTTGTCGCTGCAATCAATCAAAACTCAGAACAGATCACACAAAGGGGGGGAAAAAGTGACATTTGTAGCTGCAACAATCAAAACATTCACAGAAGAGACCACGAAAGAGGAAGGAAAAAAAAAAAAAAAACATTAATGACCATTGTAAAGTTTGCAAGCACAAAAGGAGCGCAAGATAAGAAATTAAAATAGGCATGAAAAAATTTTGATTACATAAAAGGGGGAAAATGCCCCTCATTGTTAGATCCTGACTGCATAAAAAACTGCCATCTTGACTGCATAGAGAACTCTCAAAAAATATCATCAAACCACACCACATGGAAGGTCCTAGACAAGCCAAAGGAGCAACTATATGGCCGCCGTTTGTTGTCATTATCATCGTAACCTTGTGCCAGCCTTTTTTAATGGATAACAGAACTTCCGTTGAACTACAGAAAAGCTGAAACAAAGGGAAAGGCTTCTGTATACAAATCCAGCACTTCTGGACACCCTCCTTTGCAAGCTCGAGAGCAGACTGATTGGCAACTTTAGATTCTAAGGAGAACTAAACGTTTATCCTATATACATGTCCTTAAACTCATCCAAAATTTTCCCCAATTTCCAATGTTCTAAGACTTGCACCAAAACCAATTTAGCAACTTTGGAAATGCTCCCTCCATAACCCAAGGTGGCAATGGGCCAGGTAGCCCCCCTGGCCCGACTAGGTATTGGGCCAAGCTCGGTCCTTGCATGCATGTCCCGATCAATTTTCAAGTCAAGCTTTGGCTCGAGTCATTTTAGCCCAACCCAACCTTACTTTATATGTACATGTGTTATATCCTACAAATATACTATTTTAATCTTTAGTTAGACAACCATCTATGAATGGCAACCGTTGGTTTCATTCCTCCAAAATGTTTTTTTTTTTTTTTTTGTGCATGTGGCCCACTTGATAAAACGGATAGATCAGAAAAAAATTCAAGGGCAAAATACAGATTTTATCAATTTCCAGGCCAGGCCAGGTCAAGCTCAGGCCCAAACATTTTTTTGGCTTGGGCTTGATCCCGCAATGCTAGGTCCGTGCCTAACTCAATTTATATGTACATGTATCATATCCTCCAAATATGCCATTATGATCTTTAGTTACACAACCATCTATCTTGAATGCCAACTATTAGTTTGATTCCTCCTAAAATGTTTATTTTTTTGTGCATGTGTGGCCCACTTGATAAATGGATAGATTGGGAAAATTCATGGGGGAAATAAGAATTTTATCATTTATCGGGCTTGGTCGGGTCAAATCCAGCTCGGGCTCGGGCCCAACCAAATCTTTTTGGCTTAGGCTTTGAGCTTGCTATGCAAGGCCCATGCCCGACTCAGGCTGTGCTTGGGCCTTGGGTCTTAAGTGGTGGTGGGATCGGGCCCTTGAAAAGAATTTGAGATCCTAAGCCCCTCCAAAAGAGCCTTTGATTTGGTCTGCAGGATATCACTAACCTCAACCATGGCCCAAGAATACAAATTTGGTATTCCTTTATTAGTTTTTAATGATGCCCCCATTCTCCTTGAACCCTCCATGGAAGATAGAATCCTTCAAAATTCTACTTCAACCCACCAAACTTATTTTAATCTCTTTTGATCGGTAGAGGAAGATTTTATTAAAAGGAAGGCCAAAAGGTCAACCCACCAACTGCATGGGAGATTCCTTAACCTGGTTCCTTCAAGCTAAAATACACAACCAAAGAATTGCAAATTGCCTTATCCTAGAAATTTAGAGTTAGCAATGGATCATGTTTGACTAGGTTATTCAAAAATGGTTACGTGACGGCCATTAAATAATTGATAACAATGGGAACCATTATGCATAACAAGGTTGTAACAGTCATAACGGCTACTACGGAAAAAATGGCCCATAACGGCCTTGTAATAGTCCATCATGGGGTCGATGCACTTAAAATAATGTTTTTAAATTTATTTTTAAAAAAAAAAAAAAGAGGGCGTAATGGTTGTTATGGCCACCGTTGCTATTACTGAATACCTTGTGTTTGACCACCATCACTGCTACCTAGTACTCTATCCTTGATAAATGATAAGTGAACAAGCCTTCACATCCCCTCTCACCAACTCATCCCCTCTCACCAACTCAATCCAAGCTCTCCCTGATAGAAGTTCCCTCCTTCCTAGGATGTCTTTGTCCCTCATAGCACATATCCAAACCATCTCAAAAGAGCAACTAGATATCCACTAATTTTACCAGAGAGAAAAAAAAAGGGTGAAATATAAATTACTCCATGAAAACCACGATGACAAAGAAATAATAAAATCCCAATGCAAAAAGATAACAGGACTATGAAGCACAAGGGGTAAAACCAATCAGCACAAAATCCTCCACTTTCTATAATGCTCCTAAATAGCTGCTACAAGGCCACTTGGATAGATAATAAGACTATAAAGCTACTAAATAACATTGAATAGATTAAATATCACCCTGACATGAATTTTATAATGTGCTTCAAAAGTTTTAAATTATTATAGATGATGCATGAAAATGCCATCTTAAAATGGGGAAAAAAAAAAAAAAAAGTCAAATGTTTCAGCAACCATGACAACAGTTGCTGGATTAAATATTGAATAACAAAGGCAATGAGGTTGACCTGCAAGCGCACTTTTCTGACTTGGTAAGACAGATATTGCTGAAAAACACCTGCAAAATGGCCATATTAAAACATCAGTCAGAAAACTGTTCGTACTAAAACCACATTTAACATGAATATAAAAGGCATGTGAAACCAGAATATTGAAAAGAGACTTGATATTGTAAGCAGATAAAACAATCATTGCACATTCAAGCAAGAATGATTTTTACATCTGCTATTTTGACCTGAGGACTCAACTATAAAAGGAAAAGGCAAATGAAGCTAGACATCGGCAGGACTCCAGAAGACACACACATGCAATTTGACATTGCAACTGGCAACCACCCAAAAAAAAAAAGAGGAAGAATGCTGGAAGTGACACTCAAGTACAATACCTGTTATTAGCAAAAGAATGGCATTGCAACTGCAAAGCAATGACGGAACTAATCTGTGAATCGAGAAAAATATCCATGGAGCTGCTGCAGCCATAATAGCATAACCTGCCTAGAAAACAGAAAACCTATGAGCACATGATGTAGTCCTTATTTTTTTTTTAAATGAATAAAGAATCAAGAGAGATGTTCCAGTGCGGATGTCTTCACCAGTCACTTGCACAAGCATTGGACAAGTGGGCCCCACCTTTATTGATCCAGACTGCAGATGGTGCCATAGATTGCCACTAATTTAGACGCTCCTAACCATCCGATCAAGAGCCAGCAAATGGATGGTCATGGAATACATAATACAAAAGTTCAAAGAAATCCATTAATTGGATCATTAAGATCATCTGATAATAATAATTTTCAGGCCATTGATTATACACTGTGGGGCCCACACATCAAGCACTTTGGATTGATAAAGGCGGTTGTTTGCTACCGATTCCACTGAATTGCTATCATCAGCATTATACATAACATTTTATTCCAAATCAATTAACATCATCACAGTTGGGCATTTCATGAAACAAAATCACACTTATGTAGAGCAGAGCTTGCACTTGCCAATAGAATACAATACAAAACACTCCCAAGAATGCTCGTAGGCCGTCGATGACCAGATAAAGGTGCCTCCTGCAATACGTCAAGAAACCTAGAATAGCAAAATGATATATACTCAGTCAGTAAAACAATCCATATTCCCAGATTGATAGTTTAGAAACTGGTAAATGGATGAGAAGGATATGGGCTATGCTCAGCCAGAGCAAAGCTGGTTTATGCTCAGGACAAGAACTATACAGGTGGGGCCACTAGAAAAGAGAAGTACGCAATGGTTGAGAGAGAGAGAGAGAGAGAGAGAGAGAGAGAGAGAAGAGAGAGAGAGAGAGAGAGTAGGGCAATCTGTCCCGTACAGGTGGTGGCCGTGTTTTGCTGATCCAGAATGTTCATCTGGTTGGCCCTGGAATGGAGGGTATTGTGCAGTGAAAATCTCCCCAATCTGATGATTCTGACGATCTGATTTGTAGGCTCCTTTCCCATAAAATGTCACAGTCATTGTGACAAATATCGGAGAGATTTTGAAAACCCGCGATATTACTGCAGAATTTTGATTAAATGATATTATCTGATGATATTGCAAGATTTTCAAAATCTCTGCAGTTGTTAATTTTTCGTGACTTTGTCATGAAATTATCGAGATTCTAAAGGAAATTTTATTTAGAAGTTAAAATTATTCAGTTTCCACCATTATATTCAATTTTTAAAAATTAATTAGCAACATATAATAAAGGATATTTTAATTATTTTATACATCTTTCAACAAATAATAATAAATATCTTACTTTCAGTGCGATTTTCCCAATAATATCACAGGAAAATGTCAAAATCTGAGCATCTCTTCTGGGCCAAGAATAGGTTTGTCGCTATGGTGCCGGTTATATTCTTTTTTAACCACCAAGGTGGAGTCACCGGGCTGGCCAAGATCACTTCATAGGCAAGATTTTGGGGAATCGCCCATCCTATGATGCGTCCACTGGCCAAACAATCCATATCACTCAAAGCCTGGCCCAATCCAGACAGATGGAAAAATCATATGGAAACTTCATAGACGATAGACACCAATCCACAAGTGAGGAAATATACGATCCTTGACCCTAAGATATGCAGAGCACACTCAGATTATCAGTTTCCACAGGTGGGCCATACGGTTGACTGGCTCTGTTGGGCCCCACGATGAACCATGCTCCATAAATCCCCTCAACAGGAGATCCTAACCTTTCAGTGTGTGGCCTGCAAAGAGACAGTTAACAATGCAGCAACAGTCCAAACCCAAATGCAAATGCAAAAGAAGAACAATATTGACGGAGAGGATGTGCCAATGTAGAAGATATCGAGAGCATGGTCCATCGGCAACGGGACCCAACAGACCAATGGTCTAGAAAACCGGACCATGTGTCATGCTTGTACAAACCAAAAACCCTAGTAAGAATAGACACTCATTGAGCCAACAAAATCAACTGTTGCAGAAACGAATAGGAACCCTAAATAATGATCGAACAACAAAACACGGAAGAAACATGGCAAACCAGTGTGCACCCCATTGATCACACACGCACGTGAAGTAAAGGGAATCACCTTGATTCTCTCTTCAGGTTGTTCACTGGGTTTAGGAAGTTTGAGTAAAAGGATTATCTTTATATTTAAATGTAAATGTTTTTTAAAATTTCAGTTGCCAAAAAATAGGAATAGTTAGAAGTGAAGAATAAAGGAGAGGTGTATTTCTGAGAAACGCGTCAATGGAAATATCAAAGAACTAAGGAGGCCCATCACCTTCGAAGTGACTTCTCACCCCTTTCTTCTTTCTTGTTTTCCTGTATTTTCCTGAGATAGTTACATAAACCAGTGATATGAGTTGAGCATCATATCAATTTAGTATCAAAGCTATAAGGCCCTATGATGCGGGGGCATTTTGGTGTGATTCCAAGGATGCAACGTATCTCCACGCTAGGGTGGGGTTGCCCACGAGGTGGGGTCTATGAGATACAAAAAGAACACGAGGTGGGGCCCACCGTGGGACAGTGCGATTTGGGGACCCGTACATAGCGGGGGTTGCCCACGGAGAGGTCTCGCCTGGGTTTGCTTGGGTTTGCTTGAGAGGGCCTGGATATAAGAATAAACCGATCCTTCCCCATCAGCTCTAGAGCTTTTGGTGCGCTGGTCGGTTGTCCGCTATCACCCCAGACATTCAATCAACACTGCTACATAGTCTACTCAATTGAAACTATGGTGACCAATGCCAAACTTGTGCAAGAAGTCAACAGCTTATGCAAATGGCTCAATGAGGTGTTACATCATGTCCATCTTATGCAAGAGGAGAGAACAAAACAAAAACAATCATGAGTCAAGAGTGTCATGTAGAGACCCAGCATACCACCCATCAGTCAAGATTGATTTTCATGAGTTTGATGGTGACGACCCCACCAGTTGGATCTACACGGCTGAATAGTTTCAAGAATGTAATCACATTTTGGATGATCAAATGATATGACTCGCTGCTATCTACTCCACTGGTGATGCCATTGCTTGGTACCAACGGATGAAAAAGACAATTGGTGAAATGACTTGGCGCCAATTCACCCATGCCTTTTGTGTTTGTTTGGACCTGCAAAGTGTGAAGATCCAAGTGGTGAGTTATCAAAACTTCAACAAATAACCACGGTATGTGACTACCAATCACACTTTGAGCAGTTGGCTAACCGCAACTCGCGATTACCCAAATCCTTCTTCATTGCTAGTTTCATCTTGGGCCTTCATGACGACATTTGTGTGGGAGTTAGAATCTCTTAACCAACAAGTCTGGTAGAAGCATTTCAAATGGCATCACTCCATAAAGAAGCAGTTGTAATTAGAGATAGGCATCGAGTCGAGTCGGACAGGATTGGGTCCAACTCGACTCGATCCGATTTTTCAAGAACCTGACCCGAACTCGATCCAATCTGGTACCGAGTCCAGTAGGGCTGACTCCATCCGATCTGAATCCTTGCTGGCCTGACCCAAACTGAGTCCGACTCAATCTAGGAAACCGAATCGAGTCAGATCGAGTTGAGTTTGTCCAATCGATTCGGATTGGGCTGAATCAAGATCGGGAGAGAGAGGGAGAGAAAGGAGAGAGATGTGGGAAATCGGGAGAGAAAGAAGAGAAAGGATGAGAGAAAGGAGAGGAGGGAAATTGGGAGAGAAAGGAGGAGAGATGGGTGGGTGCGGCACCGCTCGTTCGGGTAGAGAAAGAGAATGGAGGGATTAGGGCTTCGTTCAGGTGAGGCGGGTAGTAAAAAGGTGAAAATGAAAAAGTAATTATTAATTATATAGTACTTGACCAAATTGGATCGGATCGGATCGGTCTGGATTGGCCACTGATCCGAACTCAACTCGACGTACGTTCGGATCTGAGTGGGCCTACACAAACCGACCCAATCCTGGCCTTCGGTTTGGATAGGGTCGGATTCGTCGGATCGGGTCGGATTCTGTCTAGCTCTAGTTGTAATTACTCATCGGACTCCTCACCCAGACAATTTAAGATCTTCTAATCCCATGCCAAATGCAACATCAAAATATGGTGTACTCTCGCTCAAAAGGCCAACATCACAAGAGTTGCAAAAACAATAGGGAAGGGACCTTTGCTACAACTATGACGAGAAATTTAGCATGGGGCATTGTTCTAAGGCACATGATGTAGGACCGATGCATGAACTCAAATATTGTGTAAGGTCCATTGTTTTAAACATCGATGATATCGGCCGATATATCCCACGATATCTCTTGTATCCCACCTGTGCGATACGAAACGCACAAGTAGTGGGATATATCCCACATGTTCTGTAACGTCCCGGAAAAATCCGTACAAAGACCCGAGTATCACCTCAAGTAGAAATCACTCAGGACCAAATCCTTTAGAAATTAGACAAGAATTAGCTAGTGCTAAACTGGAGTACCTGTGAAATTAGCACTAATTACTTTAAATATGATCTGCAAGACCCAAAACGTGCAGAATCATTGACGCTACTTTACCCTGAAATCTAGAATCAATCTCTAAACCCGGTTGCTCTCGGGAGCACCTTGAAACTCCATATCGGACCTGGACCGCACGTCAAAAGTCCGATGACCGCGAAACTATACGAATATGACTGCTTTACTAGGCTTGACAACCATCTCGGAAATCAAGTCCTAACAGTGTCCAGAAACGCACAACTTGAGCCCGGAGCGAAGTGTGTGAGAAATGCGAATACCTTTAGAAAACGAACTCAAATTAAGTGATTTGGGCCGTTCACTTGCGGGCCAAATCTAAGCTTTCAGACCGTCAAAATCTTACCCAAATACACCCTCGGATCAGGGAAAATTTTCAACACATGTCAGTGTACTTGTGGCCCTGATCGAGTGCCGGTGACCGTTAAACTGAAACTGGTCGTCCACGGTCGATCTGTAAATCCGATCGGACCGAAAACTTAACTTGACCTATATCCAACGTCAGGAAGCTTAAGTCATACCGCACGTAGAAAAGGGGCCTCCGGATGTGCTCCGTTGGATCGAAACAACCATTATTTGGCTATAAGCTAAGTATACCATGGCCTTGAGGTCATTCCCATCACTTCTGGGCCTATATAAGGGCCTTAAACCTTCTCTCTCATTCTATACGAATTTGCAACCCTATGAGAGAGAAGAGAGAGAAAAGAGAAGGAAAGAGAGAGGAAGTGAGAGAGAGAGTTGGAGTTTGTTCCTGGGATTCGATCTCGCTATTCCACATGCTTAACCACCGTTATCGTATCGCTATTCCGGCGATTCTGACTCCATACTTGGGTAAGAAATCCTAACCCTAATCTGTTCTAGAGATCCAAATAGAGTATGTGATGAAATAGCTAACCTATTTCATGCAATAGGTAGCCGTCGTGCCATAGACAAAGACTTAGTGTACAAACTGAGTTCGATACGAGTCTATCGGCAAAAGGTGCGGACTATAAACATTTAAGTTATGGTTTTCAAGGCTTTCAATGTCGGTTAATGATTTATGACTGACTTAATTGCTATCACATGCGTAGATACGATGTTTCCCGCGCTTTACACATATATATGAACTATGTTGAATATAGTGTATTCCGTGTGTTTATTGATACAATCGAATGAGTATGGAATTTGGATTCGTACTTGCCATGATTATTCGTTGTGAATATATGGTTGTTATACGTGTGACAACTCCTTGGTGAAAGGATTTGCGCTAACACCGGTTATAACCAACATACGTCATGTATGTTGAAGTGTGTAGTCTAAGTGCTTGTAAAAATGTCTGAATGATTATGGAATTTAGATCTGTGCTTGCCATGATTATTAACTATGAATATACGTTTGTTGTGTATGTGGCAACTCCTTTGTAAAAGGGCTTGCCAGGATATATGTTATCACTAGTCTAATACATATGTGTTGAAATGTGTAGTCTAAGTGTTTGATAAAATGTCTGAATGAGGAAATGCTTGTTGGAATGTATTTAATGAGGGTGTTGAGATAGATTTCTCAATTCCCTTATCCATAGTTACAGTTCCCTTTATGTAACCTATCTCGCTATTATGTGATTTATGTATAAAACTCATATGTATAATGATATGTTCTATGTGTTTGATAAAATGTCTAAATGTGAAATTGTTTGATGAATGTCATTTAATAAAGGTGTTGAGATAAGATTCTCAATTACCTTAGCTATATAAATAGATTCCTTCATATAATGTGCATTACTACTTTGTGATTTATGTATAACATGCCTATGTAGAATAACATGTGCACTATGTGTTCGTTAATATGCTCAAATGAGATTTGTTTGCAATTTGGTTGTTGCATGCTGTTTGACTGTCACATATAAATGCCTATTACAATTGAGTGTGATTGGGACTACTATGTAGTCCAGGCAATCGGTAACGATTCCTGCTTGAGTGACCGAACTAGTCCTGCCACATTGGATAAGTTCGATGAATCCGAGTCGTACAATGATTGTCGACAGTGGTACCATGTCAACTAATTCAGCGTACACTCGTACCAATCGAACTTGTCAAGTAACCCGATTGGCCTATTGTGTGTTTACCATGTATGGACACTGCTGCTTGAATCTAAGGTACCAACTTACCGGTGCAAAGCCCGTTCAACCATGGTACCACGATTCGCTAAGACTCATGAGCCGGGCATGGTGGTATGGGACACCGTGGTCGAGTTGCCGGCCTACACTGGGGCGACGAGCCTCCCCATAGTGACCAATGAGCAACCCCAAACTCGTGAGCCGAATACGGTGGTATGGGACACTGTATTCGAGTTGTCGGCCTACACTGGCGCAGCCTGGCTGTGGTCCCCAGTTGGGTCGGTGACGAGCCTTCGAAAATAGACTGTCAGTTGGTAGGGCGTTGATGGTAGTGACCTCGAGCATACTTTGAGACTGTGTTGAGGCGACGAGTCTTTCCAGCAACTAGAGTATAAACTAGGCTTACATTGATCAAGTGACGAGCCCTTTGTAGTGACCTAGAACTGCAACATCGTATGATATTTACTAGGACTGACGACCCTAGAATGAATCATTGTTTGAAAAATTATATAAGGGATGTACCTTAGCTTCCCAATCCTGTTATATGAAAAGGTCTAATAAGAACTCGGTAATCACGTTCATGCACCGCATTGCATGTGCCTTTGGCGTTGGAGTTGAGCACTGTGGAAGGGGTGCATGCCGCGACCGTGAGATGAAGTTCGCAGAGGGAGTGCAGGCGAGGGCATACATCATTAATACATATCATCCTTGCATTAACCAAAATACTTAGGAATGCTTGATTGTATTGCTTTATCATTACTACGTGACCGAATTGATAACATGTTAAGCTTTGCTTTATAGCTCCACTGAGTTGATCACTCACTCCCACGTTCTGAGACGGTGTTTTAAAACACCAACCAGACCTTGTTGTAGTTGCAGATGATGGTGATGCTTACGTAGCGGAGCCGGACTTTTATGATGACGAGGAAGAGTTCTCCTATATGCAACTCTCTGACGGGTCTATGTAGACCTGGAGTTACGCTGACGGGGCTACAGGGTTTTGGATAGAGAACATTACACTTTCTGATTTTGTACATTTTTGAACTAAACTTGTAATTATTTAACCTAGTGACATTCATACTCTGAGGGCTTGTCATTACTTTTGTACAGTTTATATACATATCACAGTCTTTCGCTAGCGTACTTTAATTGTCTCTGGAGTATGATATGCTGTTTTGGTATAATCTCATTCATGTTTAAGGCACTAATATGGACAACATTTAATCATCGTTATCTATGTTGCATAAGTAATGGGTTAGAACTCGGGAGTTGAGTCTATGCTCGACCCCCGATTTTCAGGACGTTACATGTTCGATTCGGTGAGCATTTTTTATTTTTTTTTTTCGATCAATTTTTTTTTCTGTAAATCACTTTAAATCAGTGTCAAATTGTTACAAATCCATGATTTTTCCTAATTTGCGTGAAAAATCATGGATTGGGAGCTTCGATTTTGAGATTTAGAGAAGGACCGAGTTGCAGAAATTTGAAAAAAAATCAAAATCAAAATCAAAATTTTCCCAATTTCTCGCAAATTGATTGCAATCTTTATGTCCAAACATAAAATCAAACATGTATACAATCTAATCTAGTGATGCGAAAATGATACAGGCACTCGAGTTGTTTTTCAAATTACATGTATCTTTGATACAAGTAGAGCTGTACACGAGTCGAGTCGAGTATCGCCCTACTCGTACTCGGCTCTTAACGCCCGAGGGCTGCTCGTACTCGACTCTACTGACCAACGAGCAGGGACCCCCTGCTCGTACTCTACTCGCCCGAGTACGAGCCGAGTACGAGTAATAAACGAGTAGAGTCGAGTCCGAGTTTTCGAGTCGACTCCGAGTACGAGCACACAAGCAATAAAATGGCTGAAAAAAACCATTGTATGTTAAAGTTCAAATACATTGTTCAGAATCATCCGCCGTCCAGCTTGGACAGCATACACACAAAATGGTGGGCCCAACACAAGAAAATCTGCGGACGGACAGGGGCACCGGACACAAAATGGTGGGCCCAACACGTAGATTCTGTAATCCATCAAAATCAACATTAGAAAGCAACAGATTCAAAACGAATTTCTTACCTGATGGATGGACAGGGGCATCGGACAGGGGTGGGACGAGCTGCGCACAGGGGCGTCGGGCAGGCCAGGGACAGGGGCACTGGGCAGGGTAGGGACGAGCAGGCGAGCAGCACTGGACAGGCCGTAGGGACGAGCCGCGAGCGGCAGGGAGTGAGAGAGAGAGAGAGAGAGAGAGAGAGAGGGAAGAAGAGGGACGAGCGCTGGAGTCTGGACGATGGACGAATGAGAGAGAGAGAGAGAGAGAGAGAGAGGGGAATGGCCGAATGGGTAGGGTAGAAGGGACGAGCGCTGGACGATGGGCGGGAGGGAGGGAAAGGGAGGGTTTGGTTTTTTGATTTGGGCGGGGCGAGCGAAAGTTGAAAGCGACCGAGAAATAGGGCTTTAGTTGTATATATATGGCCCTGGTCGAGTACCGAGTTCAAGCACCGAGTCGAGCACCGAGTCGAGTACCGAGTCGAGTACCGAGTCAAGTACTACTTTGCTCGTACTCTACTCGAATTCAAAACGAGTAGGAAAAAACTACTCGTACTCGGCTCTAACACCTGACGAGTCGAGTACGAGTCGAGTATTCCGAGTCGAGTCGAGCGAATACTCGAGCCTTAGTCTGCTCGTGTACAGCTCTAGATACAAGTAACGGTTGGAATTTTTGAAATCAAAATTTATGGAAAGAATCGCAGCTTGCATTGAAGAGGCCTACCTACAAAATTTATGGGAAGAATCGCAGCTTGTAACTTGCATCTGTGTATTGAAGCCGGTTGGTGGCCCTTTTGCTATATAAACACCTTATCCCCCTCTAATGTCTCCATCTCCCTCAATCTCCATTTCCCTCTCTCAATCTCCTTCTCCCTCTCTATCAGTTTCTGTTTCCCTCTCTCAGTCTCCTTCTCCCTCTCCTAGTCTCCTTCTCCCTCTCCCGTCGAGCTCCAGCAAGGTTAGAAAACCCTTTCATTCTTCTTCTTCTTTTGTTTTCCCCTTTCTTTTTGCGTCAGGTTTTACAGAGGCGGTTTGGCTAGGATGTGTGGGTAATGGCTGGTGGTCTGTGGGGCCCACCATCTTGTATTTGTTTTATCCATGCCATTCATCCATTCTGTTGGATCGTTTTAGGGCTCGATTCCAAAAATGAGGCATATCTAAATCTCAGGTGGACCACACCACAAAAAATGATAATAATTGAAAGCCTACCAACTTGTATTTGTTTTATCCATGCCGTTCATCCATTTATTTGACATTCGACCTGTTGATTAGGTCATAAAGACCTGGGGGGGGGGGGGGGGGGACAAATATCAGTTTGATCCAAAACATTGGTGGCCCACCAAAAGTGATGTGTTCCACTTGAGATTTGAATGTACCTCATTTTTGGGCTGATGACTTAAAATGATCTGAAATAATGGATAGATGGTGTGGATGAAACAAATACATCATATTGGGGCCCACATAACATGTCAGCAACCAAACCATATTAGTCAGCTAAAATTGGCTACTACTGATGGTGCTATGTGGGTCATACCATGATTTATGTGTTACCTCGAAGTTTTTTCCCCACGTTACAATCATTTTGAAAACATGGGCCCACTTTTATAGCTCACCCGTTGATTAGTTTAGCCAAAGAATCGACCAAACTATTCATCTACATGGGCTTGATAAATTGTAATAATTTATCCAAGTTTTTTTCCGTGTCGATCTAATTTTTCAACGATTCTATATTTCAAGCTCTAGTTAGGGTGAATATACAACTTATTACCTGTAATAGAGTTACAGGTTATCCAAACACAAAAACAAAGTTACCTGTAAGTAAGTAACAACTTACATCCAAACAGGATTACCCGTAACTTTCTTTCGCCTCTAAGTAAGTTAGACATAACTTTCTTACCACTTAAAAAAGTTAAAAGCGTCCAAACAGACCCTTATATTTAAATTTAAACGTTTTTTTTTTTTAATCTCAGTTGCTACAAGATAGTAGCAGTTAGAAGTGGAGAATAAAAGAGATGTATATTTCTGAGAGACGTATCAATGGAAATATCAGAGAAATGAAGCGGCCCACCACCCTCGAAGTGGTTTCTCACCCTTTTCTTCTTCTTGTTTTTCCGCATTTTCCTGAGATATTTATATAAACCAGTGATGCGAGTTCAGCATCGTATCACAAACGCATAATTACAATGTACATCCAAACAGGCCCTTATATTTAAATTTAAAAGTTTTTTTTTTTAATCTCAGTTGCTACAAGATAGTAGCAGTTAGAAGTGGAGAATAAAAGAGATGTATATTTCTGAGAAACGTATCAATGGAAATATCAAAGAAATGAAGCCGCCCACCACCCTCGAAGTGGTTTCTCACCCTTTTCTTCTTCTTGTTTTTCTGCATTTTCCTGAGATATTTATATAAACCAGTGATACGAGTTCAGCATCGTATCACAAACGCATAATTACAATGTACCAAGAACCCTAATTGCAGAAAATCTGACAATTGATTCGCTCCTCATCCGATTTAAACCGGAAATCAACGGAATCGTCTGCTGCTGCTTCTAGCTAACCATTTTCGTCAGATCTGGAGACGAATGATGGGCCGTCAAAACAATAACCGACACATCCGATCCGTCGAATTTCGGAAATCATCGGAGATTGAAATGAGAGAGAGAGAGAGACAGAGAGAGATTTTACAGATTAGCTTCGTCGGAAGGAGCGGAGGAGTGAGAGTGCCTGTCGTGGTGAGCCATCTTCTTCTTCCTCTTCCACGGTTTTGGTGGGTATTTTTTCCCTCTTCGTTTTATTTCAGGCGCGGTGTACAGAACCTTGATTTTACGCGGCGAACTGTGAGAAGGAAACGACGGACGTGGGACGTGCAGGGCGTTGCAGTAACCCAAAACTCCGTGGGCCCACCGAGATTTCGGTGTGAAATCCACTCCGTCCGTCAGTTTCCTTAGCTTATGTTAGGATGACAGGCCGAAAATGAGGCAGATCCAAAGATTCAAATGCCTAACACCACAGGAAATAGTGGGGATTGAACGCCCACCGTTGAAACCTCCGTGGCCCCTGGAAGTTTCGAATGAGGCTAAAATTTGTTATTTTCCGTTCATCCTGGTGGGAATCACCTTATTAACGGTTTGGATGGCATGTAAACATCGCAGTGAGTCTTAGGAAGGTTTCAATGCTGACGTTTCCATCCATCACTCTTTCTTTTATGATGTGGCCCACTTGAGTTCCGGTTCTTCCTCATTTTGTATCTAATCTTGACCGTTGGACAAAGGGATTTTCACATGACATCGTGGTGGCCCCACATGAACTGGATTAGATGAGACCCTGGATGTATGTGCCTTAAATCCACACTGTCCAACCATTTTGAAAGTTCATTTTAGGGCATGATTCCAAAAAAGAAGCTGACTCAAATTTTTGGTGGACCACACCACGTGAAATGGTCATAATTGAATCCCCACCATAAAAAACCTCATGGATTCCACGGGAATATGTATTTGTCATCCAGTGTGTTGATAAGGTCACAAACACTGGATAAAGAGGCCGCACAAATATCATCTTGATTCAAAGTTTTTATGGCTTCTAATAAGTTTTTAATGTCCACTCACCATGGTTTCCTTACTATGACCCATTTGGGATTTGGAGCTGGTTTATTTTGTAGATCATGCCCTAAAATAAACTTTCAATGGGGTGTGTTTGATTTTCCAAACATTTGGTAAATATGATGCAGGTGAGTATTAATTACTTCCCTAGGTAATTCGGTTGTTATCTATGCTGGATTTGACACTTGCTTTTTGGAGCTCTGAATTCAAGAAGACCAAAACATATGTGGGCCCCACCATGATATCTGTCTTATCCATACCGTCTATCTGTTATGCCAACTAAATTTAGATCTTGACCAAAAAAATAAGGCTGATACAAAGCTCAAGTGGGCCACACCACAAGAGTTTGGGAATCAAACATCTAACGTTAAAAACGTATCAGTGCCATTGCTTCCTTTAGTATGGGTCACCTGGGTGTTGGATTAGGCTCATTTTTTAGCTCATAGTTTAAAATGTTATGTTAAAACTGATTGACGGCTCAGATATATCATATATATCATGGTGGGGACTAAAAATTTAAAGCAATCTTTTTTGCTCGGTTTTCAAGACAGAAATTGAAGTGCATTTTCAAACCGATGAAGTAGTAATAATTACTAATTCCCAATGCATTTTCATGCAATTTGGAAAATCAAACACGCCTTAAGGCTGGAGAGTGGTTGTAGTCACATAGTAGGCCCCATGTTCAAAGGTCCCACCCACTTCATTAGATCCGGGTCTCACCTAATCCACTCTCCTTATTAAGGGACCCAATTGCCAATAACTTAACTTCTTAAAAGTTAGGTGGAACACATTATTCAAGCTTAAACCATTTATAATCTTAACTCCGATAGAATATATTTAGGCCATACTATGAAAGTAAAATTAGGCATTTTCTTCTTATTGCTTTTTCATGGTGATGACTAAATGAAGAAGAGACTTTTATAAACCACCTTTCATGTTCTATAAAAAAAAAACTTCTGTTCATGTGGTCATTAACATGAAAAAATAATAAGAGGAAAATGCCTAATTTTACTTTTAAAGTATGGTTTAAATATTTTTTAATTGGAGTTAAGATTATAAACAGTTTAAGCCAGTGTAGAGCGAATGTACCCCCAGGACAAGTGATAGTTGTATTATGGAGATTGATTGTTCAAATAATCTTATTACACTTGGGATGCGGTATAAGGAAGACAAATTCAGTTTCAAACCGAGTAATTCCAAATCACATGTCGATTTATACAATTCGATAAATTTTCTAACTTTTTTATTTTAATTTAAACAACTTAAACATTTTTCAATAACCCATTATCCAACGCAATTATAGTACATTCCATCTAGCTTCAAGCTACATGATCTTTATGGAATTGGGCCATAAGTAACTGCATCCAACTGTAACTCCATTAAATTACTAGAGAAGAGACTATAGTTACAAAGAGCATAGCAAACTATAAAAAGCCTAATTTTTTTAAGATGGAAGAGAACAGAAGCAATCAAAGTTTTAGAGAGTAAAGGTAGGTTGTCCGCTCTATTATTTGTGAAACCCAATATAATTAGATTACATTATAAAAATCAGCTTGTGAAACCCATTGTAGTTATATTACATTATAAAAAATCAGGTTGGTTGAACAATCTGAGCCTCTGATTCTGTAACGCCCCGAAAAATCGGGGGTCGTGCATAGACTCGACTCCCGAGTTCCCGAGTGTCACTTATCATGCATTTATGGTTTTTATGATTAATCAAATTTAACTGCGCAATTTGGAATTACCTGAGGCACGAAGCACAATCACACCAGTCTACTGAAATGAAGGATATCTCACATATATACAAGTCCAAAAATTATAAAGGATCGCCCAAGGCATTGCCCAACAAAACAACAAAAGAAAGCTATGTCCAAAAAGAAATAAGCTGAGCCCGCGGCTCAGCAAATCCAAATCCAGCCCGATCAAGCCGATGGAGAGCCGCCCATCAGCTGCAAGTAGGAGAGCCCGTCCTCCTCGTCCAAGCTCGCCTCGCCAGGTTCCTCATGCCCTGAGTCACCTGCATCTATGAATGAGTCTGGTTGGTGTTTTAAAACACCATCCCAGAGTGGGAGTGAGTGATCAACTCAGTGTGAACTATTGGTCTCAAGTTACAACAGGCATCAATTCTAATATGAATTTAATGAAAAGCAGACAATCATCAACACCTAATAACTCTTATTTAAAATGCATGCATGCGGGATGATATGATGCATGCCCTCGCCACAACACTCCCTCAAGCGACTTCATCTAACGATCGCATATGACAACACTCCCTCAGAGCGACCTCGACTTCCGAGTCGCCACCCTAACTAATGCGTGCAATGCGATCGTGTTAGCCGAGTTATTAGTTAAGTCCATTCATCCAGCAGGTTGGGGATTCTGATTCACCCTACGTATCAATGCCCCAAGCTGATTGCGAGGCCAAGACCCCATCAACGTGTGAGGCCGAGACCTCGCGGTCCGTGATCCCGTCGGGTTCCTCATCCCCGACACCAAGCACATGAGGAGTGCCAAAAGGAAGGGATCGCTCGCGGTCACTACGGGGAGGCGCGGTACCCCAGCGTAGGCCGACAGCTCGGACATAGTGTCCCATTCCACCATGCCCGGCTCACGAGGCTGTGGACCAGTTTCAAGTGGGTTAGTAATGGGCTACAACAGTTGTAGGGTGGTTCAGGTTCCATACATATGTGAGCAACAGGGTTAACAAACAGGGTTGGTCAGCAAGTAGGCTAGACCGCACGGATCAAGCGAGCGTGAGACGAGTGACATCGGGCACAAGGGACCCATGTAGTCGAACTACAGCCACCCGAACACACCCGCCCAAACCCACAGGTCTAGCCATAGCGTAGTCCTACCAATGGGACTACCGTCTCTCCTCATGATTCCTGACCAACTCAAGGGTATGGAGGGTGATTCATAGCATGCCGGCTACCAATGTATAATCTAGTACAAACCACATCATGCTCTCATACCTCTCAACATATTATTCAGATTCTCATAGGAAGCATGATTAACAATATCATGAAACAAGTGCATGTGAGGTGTGTGTGTGGGTGAGGAAGTTACACACTTCCTCCATCTCAAGCCATCATATGCACAAGAGTAATGAAAGCATACATACTATGAGGTAACAATATATGGGGAAAACAATAAGGCATAAACAAAGATTCATCCATACACATAAACATGTGAGAAGCAAGAACAACATCGTGGAGGCTAAGAATGCAAATCCATATGGTTTCAAACAACATACATTCCTAGGGCTTTCTCTATATTATTAAATCATAACATCCAAGCAATCAAAATCATTAAGCTCTTACTAAAATTGGTGCTAGGCCACCTAAGAACAATAGTCCGCACCTTGTGATTCGTTGGAGACTCAAAAATGACCTAGGAACGTCGATTTGGGGGCCGGTTGGTCGAAATCCCTAAAGCAAGTTCATTCATGAGAAATCCATGTAAAATCCCCCTTCATCAAAAGGGTTTCAAGACAAAGGATGAGAAGCCTTACCTAGACGATCAATGGACAATTTTGGTGGTTGTGGTGCATGGTTTCTTCTTGAAGAAGGTGTAGGAGGTTGTGGGTTTGATCCTCTTGGGCCCCACCTTGATTGAGAGTCCACCATGCCTTCTTCCCTCTCTCTTTCTTCTCATTTCTCCTCTTTCTCTTCTCCCTTTTCTCTCTTCTAGGGTAAAATTCGTATGGGGAGAGGGGTGCCCAAATGAGGCCATTTTTATAATTCCAGATTTGGTGAAAAAGGCCCCAAGCTTCCACAATTTCCTAAAATAGACTTATGGGATTCCCTATTGGTGTTGGGGTGGCCCTAACACCCCTCTAACCACCAAATTTGGTGTGTAGGTACCCTATGGCTTGACTAGGGTCCATGCAAAAATTTAGGGCGAACGGATGAACGGATATATGATCTGAGCAAGCGTTTCCGACCTTTAAGTGGCCCTTTGGGGGCCATTTTGATTGATGGGGCATTTCTGGTGGCCCTCTGGCCATGAAATTTATAGGGTAGGTGATCCATGGCCTGATGAAGGGCCATGCAAAATTTGAGAGCGATCGGATATGGGGTTTGGTCGTACGGGTCCGATTCGCGATCAACGCTCATCGTGCCACGATCGGGGCCCAGATTTGGTGGGCAGGCGTTGAAAAATACATTAAACCTCCACCATAAATTTGGAAGAAATCCGACGGTTGGAAGGCCCGGAGTCTCAGTTTCTTTTGTCAGTGCCAGATTTTAATCTGGCATTGGTGGGGCGCATTGGGCAAGCGCCAGATGGTACTTCTGGGTGTCCACTGGGTCCGCAGTCCGCGATGGACCACAAGCCCAGTGAGATCTATGATTTTCTAAAGTTTTAGATTTTTCTGACCCTTCTCGGTCGTTGGGTGGCCCACACGGGCTGTTGTTAAGTGTAAACGGGCCATCTGGCTTGGCGGCCTGCATCAGGCCTTATCACGGTCTGTCTGGTCTATTAAATTGGGCTAATCTTGGATTAAGTAACTCGTGTATAAGCTAACATTGAGTGCTAATGGTCAGTACGTGATAGTATAAGTTAATTAAAAAAAAAATCAAGGATTTTTGGAAATCCGAAACAGTGAAAATCCGGGATGTTACAGATTCAAATAAGGGTAATATTTGGTTCATGATACATACAAGCTAATTAGTGCCCAAACAACTAAACATATGCATTGAAGGTGTGATTACAATTATCCAGATATTAATCATCTAGCAGGTTAGTTAATTCCCAGTGGACGGCCAACGTAATCGATGGTTCAAATTCAATGAACAAATATTCAATAATCAGAGATTACAATTATCTAACAAACGTTGTTTTAGTTTTATGAGCCATCTAACTAGGGTTGGTAGCTCAACAATCTAACTCATTTATATGATTTAATGGTTCGATAGGGTTTGGCGAAGAGGTTGTTGGGATTTTTGACCTGCAGAATCACACAGATCTAGATCTAGGATAGTAATTTAATGGCACCAAGCACACAAGAGAACACACAGATTTAACGTGGAAAACCCTTGCAGGAAAAAAACCACAGCACAAAGAGACAGATCACCACTATGAAAGCATCAATTACAAAGAGAAAGGACTTATCCGATTCGAACAACCTCTAATCTCACCCTTTGATAACCCTAGAACCCTTTTAGGAAACCTTAGCATACATTACCATACCCTAGAAAAGCCCTAGGGATACCTATTTATAGTTTAGGAAACTTCCCTTCTGCATCCTAATTGCGAAAGGACTTAAATCCGCAGTTCGCCCAAAATCGCGGAACAAACTGCGTAACCTACGACTAGTCGTAGCTCTTTCCTACGACCAGTCGTAGCTACAGTAAAAAACAGCAAAAACTCGCTGGACTTTGAGTCGTGCCAGGGCTCGAACCTACGACCGGTCGAGCGTCTCCCACGACCAGTCGAAGCTTCCCACGACCAGTCAAACGACCTCAAAACCTTCAGATTTAAGACTTTTCTCAACAATCTTCACCAAGTCTTCAATCTTCAACCGTGTAGCTCCTTGACCTCTTCTCTTATCTCTGCTTCACATCATAGCTCAAGATCACACTCCGTCCTTCTTTTCTTCCATCATCGAGCCTAGAGAAGTTTCACAGAACTTGAACTTCTCTATAGGAATTTCTTATTGATCATGTCAGTCGGATCTAAATCTACATGCCCAACCACCTTTGCTCCTGTCTTCACAAAAGAATGACGTAGTCTTCTTATCATCTCACCGCTACCCAATATTGCTTGCCGGGGTACTTGTTCACAACACTGATAGCCTGTGAAATAACCGGTCTAAACCAGACCATGGCATACACTGCCCACCGCATTCGAATAAGGCTCATGAGATATCCTGCTTTTCCTCATCTATTTTGGGACATGTCCTGAGGAAAACTTAAGGAGAGACGCGTAGGGAACGCTCTCCAGCTTTACTTGGCCCATCACATACTTGATCAATACCTACACACAAGGTATTCCTCCTGTGATTACCAAAGCCTACTCCTCCTTCAGTCTCAATGCCGAGAACCATCTTTGCAGCCCCCCGGTCCTTCATTTTGAATGTCCCACCATGAAGGAATCAAACCACTGCGTAGGCGACAGGTAGAACCACGACCTCCTGCAAAGTCTTTTCTCAGCCCTTTTAACTTCAAACCGCTCTGGTTGCTTCATGTAGATCTGCTCTTCACTTTCCCTTACAGAAGTGCAGACTCCACATCCATCCTTCCAGCTCAAAATCACGTTGGCCAACCAACGTCAAACACGGATCTAATAGACACCTGTTATACCGTCGGTACGAATATCTCTAAGAAGCCGATCCCTTCTCTCTGAGCATAACCCTTCGCTACCAACCTCGTCCTGTATCTATGTTGTATCCTCCTGAAGATCCGCCTGCATCCAACCGCTCACCGGCCCACTGGAAGCTCCACCCGTTCTCATATGTCGGTCTGGTACAACGAATCCATCACATCGCCATAGTCACCTTTCACTTCTCAGCACCAGGCTCACCTAGAGCCATCTGAATAGAAGATGAATTCCCTGCGATATTGGAGTCGTCCATGTACCTCGCCGATATCCTGCGATCATGCCGTGTGATTCTTCTCACAGGTGGCTGCTCCACCTGCTCTGTATCCCTGTCCGCACGTCTCAGCCTTCCTGCCCTACCCGCTCATGTGGCCATGTCCAACATGCCACACACGTGCAGAAGTGGAATCCGCTACATCTACTGTAGCTCCACCGTTTGAAGTGCTCCTGATAAACCTGTAAGCATAATCGAGTCATTGCGCTTTCATGACTACCCATGCCCCCTTGGATACCTTAAGAGCACCATCAATACCTGTGTACTTGCATCCTTTTGCCTAAAGCACACTAAGAGAAATCAGATTCTGCTTCAAATTAGGAACGTGCCTGACATCAGTCAAGATGCGCTTCACCCCATCAAACATCCTGATGCGTACCGTACCAACAGCCACAACATTACAGGCAATATCATTGCCCATAAATACATGTCCACCATCGCACTCCCTGTAGCTGGTGAACCAACTCCGATGAGGAGTCATGTGAAAAGATGCCCCTATGTCTAGCATTCACTTGTCCTTACGATTATCGTATGGCCGCTTAATAGTAGACACAGATAAAACATCACAATCACATCCATCTGACGTGGCAGTGTTGGCCTCCCTGCATGAAGCCTCAAAACCTTCCCTCTTCGATTTAGGATTTCCACAATCCCTCTTCACATGTCCTTCCTTCCCACAGTTCTTGCACTTTACCTTTCTTTGCCCTTGCCCTTGGATTTGGATCTAGAACCTGAAGAACCTATACCTTGTCCAGAATTACTACCAACTGTAAACAGTGCATCAGAAGATGTCCCCATGTCGCTGTTTAGTTGTCTCATAACCTTCCTTTGAAGAGCCGAGATAACGGTATCGACACTCAGGGTTTTGTTCGTGTTGCACATAGTGTCCTTAAATGCCTCAAAAGACGACGAGAGAGAATTCAGCAACATACATGCCTGTTCTTATCTTTCATTACTTCCTCCATATCCAGCAATTTGCAAACCAATTTATTAAAGTTGCCGATGTGAGCCTCCATATCTTCACCCTCTGCCATCTTGAAGTTATACCACTGCCGCTTCAAGTGCAGACGATTTTCAGAAGACTTCTTCGAATAAACATCCTCTAACTTCGCCCATAACTTAGCCGCAGTTTTCTCCCTCATGATGTTGTAGAGAACCTCATCCGTGAGACATAAACGGATCGATGATAAAGCCTTCTTATCAAGAGTATTCCAATCACCATCAATTATAATGGACTTCCGCTCCTCAAGAGCACCATCCTTGCCTTGCTTGGTTAACAGGCTAATCATCTTAACCTTCCATAACTTAAAATTATTTTTCTTTGAGTACTTCTCAATCTCATACTTGGTACTCGCCATTATTACTAATCCCTCAGATTCAGATTTGTGTCCCAACCGATTGCTTTGATACCACTTGTTGGGATTTTTGACCTGCGGAATCACGCAGATCTAGATCTAGGATAGTAATTCAATGGCACCAAGCACACAAGAGAACACACAGATTTAACGTGGAAAACCCTTGCGGGAAAAAACCACGGCACAAAGTGACAGATCACCACTATGAAAGCATCAATTACAAAGAGAAAGGACTTACCCGATTCGAACAACCTCGAATCTCACACTTGCTACACCCTTTGATAACCCTAGAACCCTTTTAGGAAACCTTAGCATACATTACCATACCCTAGAAAAGCCCTAGGGATATTTATTTATAGTTTAAGAAACTTCCCTTCCGCATCTTAGTTGCGAAAGGACTCAAATCCGCAGTTTCGCGCAAAATCGCGGAACAAACTGCGTAACCTACGATTAGTCGTAACTCTCCTACGACTAGTTGTAGACCACCTACGACCAGTCGTAGCTACAGTAAAAAAACAACAAAAACTCGCTGGACTTTGAGTCGTGCCAGGGCTCGAACCTACGATCGGTCGAGCGTCTCCCACGACCAGTCGAACGATCTCAAAACCTTCAGATTTAAGACTTTTCTTAACAGAGGTGAATTTCACTTAACCTTGATTATATGAGTCTTTGTAACCAAAAGCTCCTAGGGCTACTAATATTCAATTGACATACGCTCAATGTATCATATTTTTTAGCTTAGCTTATAATGGTAAGTGGAAACAAAAAAAAAGAAAAAAGAAAAAAAAGATGCATTTCTAGAACTCAATGTATCATGTTTTTTAGCTTAGCTTATAATGGTAAATGGAACCAAAAAAAAAAACAAAGAAAGATGCATTTCTAGAACTCAAGTAGCTTTCTAGAACTCAATGTATCATATTTTTTTAGCTTAGCTCATAATGGTAAGTGGAACCAAAAAAAGAAGAAGAAGAAGAAGATGCATTTCTATAACTCGAGTAGGACATAACACACGAAATAATGGAGATGTATCATGTTTATGTGCCTCCAAATCGATTATAAGCTAAAAATATTACCTTATAATCTGAGTAAAAAAATGAGGCACATCAAAAACTCAAGTGGGCCACAATACAAGGAATTATGAAGATGGACATAGACACCATTGAAACCTTGCGGGGCATAATGACGTTTATACACCTCCAAATCCATTATCCCACCCATTGTAAGCTTAGAATACCATCTTATACTCCTGGCCAAAAAATAAGCACATTCAAAACTTAAATAGGCTATAACATAGGGAATAATGAAGATGGACATGCCCACCATTGAAACCTTTCGAGTCCCACCATGATGTTTATAAGCCTGCGCAAACATGTTAACCCATCCATTATAAGTTGAAAATGTTCACTTATAATATGAGCCCCAAAACGAGGTGCATCCAAAACTCTAGTAAGCCATAACACAAGGAACAATGGAGATGGACATGCCCACGGTTGAAATCTTGTGGGGCCCACCATGATGTTGATATGCCTCCAAACGTGTTATCCCACCATTATAACTGAAAAAAAACAACTTATTACGTCGAGCCCAAAAATGAAATGCATCCAAAACTCAACTGGGCCACAACATGAGGGAACAATGGAAATAGACATACCCACCATTGAAACCTTGTGGGGCTATTATAATTTTTATATGCCTCAAAGCACATTATAAGCTAAAATATCAGCTTATAATCTGAACCCAAAAACAACGCACATTTAAAAAAGTAGACCACCACACATGAAAAAATGGAGATGGACCTACCCCATCAAAACCTTTTGGAAAGCTAAAAATATAAGCTTAAAATGGAAGCGGATTGCGTACTGAGTAAACTTAAAATGGAAGCGGATTGTGTACTAAGTAAACTCTACGGGGTTCACCATGATCTATGTATTTTATCCACTCCGTCCATCTACTTTATTAGATAATTTTATGACATGGTCCAAAATTGAAAGACATCCAAAGCTCAAATGCACCACACCACATGAAACAATGTGAATTGAATTTATACCGTTGCATAATTCTTGAGTGTCACATAATTTTTGTATTAAGCTTATATTTTTTTCTTCCTTTCATCCATGTCTTTGTGATATTATTAACAGCTTGGATGACAAATAGACATCACTGTAGGGCCTAAAAAGGTTTCAACGGTGGAAATCATTATTCCCACGGTTTCCTGTGGTATGATCCACTTGAGAGTTGGATATGCTTCAACTTTGGGCTCAACCCCTTAAATGAGCTGAAAAAAAGTATGGACAGTGTGGATAACCACTTATTTTCACGGTGGGCCCAATTGAGTTTACTCAGTACGATAAGAGTAGGGGTGCACATTGAACCGATAGAACCATGGAACCGGACAGGAATCGACCAAACGGTCCAGTTTGGTCCGGTTCTAGAATGCACCAGTTCCAGTTCTGGTTCCAAAAATCAAAGAACCGGTTACATCGGTTCAGTTCTCAGTTTGGGCGTATGTAGAATCGAACCGAACCGTGAACTGATCTGTAGAACCAAACCGTGGATCCGATCCGTAGAACCGAACCGTGGAACCGAACCTGGAATTGAACCAAGAACCGTTTGATTGTTTCCATATTTGACTCATGATTTATGGTTTATAATGCACCATTTAATTATTTTCATATATGTATTTTTGCACACCTTATACAATATCTAAACCATTCATCAAATGGACCACAACATGGATGGACATGGGCTAGATAATAAAATTAAACATGCAATTAGGCTGGATTATAAAAAGCCCACAACCGTGGAACCGAACCGGTTTTAACGGTTCGGTTCTGGTTTGGTTCTAGGGTGCCAACGGTCCGATTCTGGTTCCGAATATCCTAGAACCATTAGGAACGGTTCGGTTCCGGTTTCACCCCCAAATCGGACCAAATTGACCCGTGTGCACCCCTAGATAAGAGTGTACTGAGTTACTCAGTACGCAATCTGATTCCGCTTAAAATGCCATCAATACTCTTAGCAAAAAAACAAGCACATCCAAAACTTACATAGGCTATAACATAGGGAACCATGGAGATGGACATGCCCACCATTGAAACCTTTAGAGGCCCACCATGATGTTTATAAGCCTCCAAACCTGTTATCCCATCCATTATAAGTTGAAAATGTTCACTTATAATATGAGCCCCAAAACGAGGTGCATCCAAAACTCGAGTGAGCCACAACACAAGGAACAATGGAGATGGACATGCCCACCCGTTGAAATCTTGAGGGGCCCACCATGATGTTGATATGCCTCCAAACGTGTTATCCCACCATTATAACTGAAAAAAACAGCTTATAACGCCGAGTGTAAAAATGAGATGCATCCAAAACTCAAGTGGGCCACAACATGAGGAACAATGGAAATGGACATACCCACCATTGAAACCTGATGGGGCTATTATGATTTTTATATGCCCCACAGTGCATTATAAGCTAAAAATATCAGCTTATAATCTGAGCCCAAAAACAGCACTCATCTAAAACTCAAGTAGACTATCACACATGAAATAATGGAGAGACCTGCCCCATCAAAACCTTTTGGAAAGCTAAAAATATAAGCTTATAATATGAGCCCAAGAATGGGCCCATACGAAACTCAAATAGGCCACCACACACGAAATGATGAAGATGAACATGGCCCATCGAAACCTTGTGAGTTCCACCCTGATGTTTATATGCTTCCCGACATGTTGGAAAATAGCTTGATCCAAAACTCTTTTTAAAAAAAAAAAAAAAAAAATTTTATACATACACACCCCGACACACTTACACCCTAGTGGGATTTCACTACCTATGAATACTCGAACCCTTGATTGGGTGTTGAAACTCCTGAGAGTCTACCACCCGAGCAAAAGTAAGGATCCAACTTCATCCAAAACTTTGATAGCACTGAAGAGACATAGATTGGATACTATGCTTTCCAAGACCTAGCTAGAGACGGACTGTTGTGGTAGGGGATCTGTGGTGGCCCACCGTGATGTATGTGTTTTATCCATGTTGTCCATCCATTCATCTATTTTGACAAATAATTCTAAAGTAGTGTTGACAATGATGCCCACCGTAATGTTTATTTGCCATCCAACCTGCTAATAAGGTCACTAGGACCATGACAAAAGGAAATCATAAATATCACCTTGATCCCAAACTTCTATTCTATGGCCCCCGAGAGGTTTCGACAGTAAGTGTTTAATCTCCACTATTTCCTGTGGTGCGGTCCATTTGCACCTTTGATCTGCCTCTTTTTTGGGATCAATGCCAACAAAATTATCTATCAAAGTGGATGAAGTGCATGGATAAAAATCATAAAATATTACATCAAAATGGCCCCACAGAGCCCTTGCCAGGGCTTTTCGTCTCTAGCTAGGTCCTGGTGGGGTAGTACCCATCCTCGCCCGGGCTGAAGAAGGTTTCAACAGCCGGCACTCGAACACCACATTTTACTGTGGTGTGGCCCACTTGAATTTTGAATATGCTAGATTTTTTTTAGCTTATGAACTAATATGAACTGGGCAGCATAGAACTTTGGGTTCTACGGGCCTACGAATGAGGAAATTCACGCCAGTTTAATTGGAGTTACACACGCATGACACGTGTACAGGTGCGAGGGCCCGTGTATCATAAGCCACACTAGGCCGTGGAATTATATGAACCTAGGCTAAACCGATGGATGGAGTGGATTTCTCAGGGAACTTTTAATTTTACAAGCATCTACCAGGTTGGATCCACCTGCCCAATAAGCAACTTGAAATTGGATCTTAAGGTGGACGTGGATTGCCCACAGCCCTAAGCTCCATGGGGCGTACTAGGATTTATGTGTTATATCTAATCCGTCCATCTGGTTTTCCAGCTCATTTTGGGACATGAAACAAAACATGAGGCAGATCCAAAGATAAATTGGACCCAACCAAAGGAAACAGTGAGGGTTGAACACCTACCATTAAAATTTTTTTAGGGGCAACGTAAGTTTTGGATCAAGCTGATATTTAGGTTTTCTCTTCAACTAGGTCGGATCCACCTAATGAACGGTTTTGATGGCATATAAACATTACAGCGGGCCCTAGCAAGGTTTCAACGGTGGGGCATCATCCACTTGATATTTGGATATGTAGGCTCATATCCTAAAGATGATCTGGCCAAACGGATGGATGGAGTGGGTATAACACATACATCACGTGAGCCCCACAGAGCTTAGGGCTGCAGGGGCCACACTGCCTACGTGTGAGAGGCACGTGCCAAGAAAACAAGAAGAGGCGAACCGTAACCGTCAATAGCGTGGTTGGGCTTACGCTTCTCGTAGCGTGCTTGAATGGTGAGCTCTCTCTATCTATCTGGTCATCATTTCAACTGTTAGGATTCCATCATCTCAACATAGTCTGACAGGTCACGGCCTGGCTTCATCTGTGCATGTGTTCTGTTCTACGTATCTGCCATTTTAATCATTCGGTTATGTAAGCATCTTGCATGGGGCTGCGAACGGCTGAGATCAGGCCGGGCTGAGGTCTGTCCATGTACGGCCCACAAGGCTCGAACCTGGTCGTGGCCCGTGATGTTTTCTTTTCTTGGGGAAATATAGGATCCTGGTCATACGTGTAGGGCCTATCATTTCTTGATTCAGACCGTAATCCGATGGGCCAAACTGTGGAAGGACCGTGTATTCCCTACAAGCGATCTTAGCCGTTGATCTTTCTTCCATTGAATACAACTGGTAGGAGGAATTATAAGATCCTCGACCAAGGATATGCACGTACACATCATCCATGAGCCTTAGGTTAGGAAACGTGGGGCCCACTTGACTCCGAGGATCATACTTTTCCTCTCTTTCTTGACTGTCTTGGATAGAAGATTTTGGGCCTATCATGATGTGTGGATGATATCCGCTCCATTGATATGGACTGTTGGATGCGGATTGCCAGCAAGCCGAACCTTCCTGCGGTCAGAAGCTTTCTGGGCCCCACAGTGATGTTGGTGAGAAATCTACCCCGTTCATCCGTTTTAACAGCTCATGTTAGGACATGTGCCGAAAAACGAAGCAGATCCAAAAGTCAAGTGGTCCACACGACAGGAATAAGTGGTGAGGGAAATCCCTACCGTTGAAAACTTCCTGGGTCCACCGGGATATTTATGTGTCATCCAGACCATTCATAAGATTATTTCCATTGGGATGGACTGAAAACAAAAATATTAGCTTGATCTAAAACTTGTGTGGCTCACGAATGTTTCAATGGTGGGCGTTCAATCTCTATTGTTTCATGACCCATTTGAGTTTCATTTCAGGCTCATGTCCTAACATGAGCTGGCAAAACGGATGGCCCGGGAACTTCCTGGGGTCGTGGGCTACCATTCCAACATCAAATCGATCAAAGAAATATTAACCATTTGATCAACAACCTTTAATATGGATGGACAGGATCGTTCAAATAAAAGTACACCCAATCAACAATCCGATCCATCTACATCTTAGGACCTATCATGGATTGATTATGATTCTAAAGAATCACTTTCATTGGTAAATTGTAACCATCCCATCCATGGCTTAGAAAAAAGATGGCGGTAGAAAATAACACCAAATCAAGGATTGATTAGATCATCTAATCAATGCAATTTGATCGTTGGTCTCATTAGATTTATCATAAGACCAAGGACCAACTTTAGATAATCAATTAAAATAATCCGAACGGTCAAATTCTTCAAATCCAAACATGAGTGGTTGCAAGTGATGGATGGAGTGAATGCCCATACATTATGGTGGCCCCACAGCTTTTTGGGACCATCCACTCATTTGAGACAATCAAATCAACCGTCTGGATTACTAAACCATGGACTCAGGTCCTAAAGATCATACATTCCTTCTCTCTCAATCTCACCACAATCGTTTCATCTTTTCCCCATGTACTGCAGGTAGGTGATATATTCAATGAACGGTCGATCAATCTCTGTCACTACTATCAACGGCCACGATGGCCCAGATCCGATCGCATTGCTGGAGATTTCTGCACCTGGCCTGCCCAACATGATATTCGCAAATGACGGTGGGGCTGTGGTGGTCCTTAGACCTTTAAAGAAAAATGGAGAAAGAGCATGTTTGTAATAGATGGGACTTTTTCGTCAGTGAGCCTAAATTCAATGAGTCCGGATCCTCTGTTACCCGGTCAACAGAGAATTCGTAATACCCTAAAATTCATTGGTCCACGTCAACACTCACTGAAAAAATAAAAAATAAATAAATAAGAGCTTCGGACGCCAAACCACTAGGGTAACAGGAAAATACTGTTGACCTGATAAGCGGTGTACACAGGTCGGGCCGAGTCGAACTGGCCTCAGCCCGTCCAGGCCCGTTCAACAGCCACACAAGGCCCGAACCTGACCGGGCTGGTCACCGGGCCAACATCTCTAGCCCGAACCTGACCGGGCCTGGTCACCGGGCCAACATCTCTAGCCTGAACCGGGCCCGACGCGAGTTCGGGCCACTTTCGAACCTTATAGCAAGTTCATAAGAAGAGCTTTGGCAGGTAATCCGCATCCCATTACAAGTCCCTCGATCAACGGTTTAGATAGTTGAACTATAGACTCTACAAAAAATCTAACTAGTCAGGACATTTACATACATTTGACAGCATAAAATAAAAC
The DNA here is from genome assembly GCA_021015155.1 of Magnolia officinalis. Classification (NCBI taxonomy): domain Eukaryota; kingdom Viridiplantae; phylum Streptophyta; class Magnoliopsida; order Magnoliales; family Magnoliaceae; genus Magnolia; species Magnolia officinalis. The sequence continues at coordinate 3,806,499 of JAJHSJ010000014.1, forward strand.
ATATTATACAAATTAAATACAGTCATACACGGGTCGGGTCGGGCCGAACTGGGAGGTATCCGAACTCGGCCTGAACTCACTTTCAGGCTTAGAAAATTGGCCCATCCTAACCCGAACTTAGTTCCGGGTCAAGCCGAGTCGGACTTTTTCGGGCCGGGTCGAGCGAGCTAACCGGGCTAACCCGGTTTGTGTACACCCCTACAGAGGATCCCGACTCAAATTCAATATACATGAATGAGCAATGGACAGTTAAAATGAATTCACCAACGGTCTGAATTCAATATACATGTATGGCCCACTTGATGAGTGTACCTGCCCAACCTGATGGGTGGCCAACCCATACACCCCATGCAAGTGGGCCCCAGAAAAACCTCATCTGATGATTTGTTGGTTGTTTTACTAACTATACAACAGAGAAATTACAGGCACCTTAAAAGAAGAAGAAAGGAATTATAAGGAACTGAACTGTCTTACAACCATGCAAGTGGGACGAACATTTTCATAATCCAAACCATTGATCTGAGCCCCAAAACTGTCCCAAATCAATGGTCTGGATCATCAAGGTGTTCGTTGGTCCCACTTGCCATGTAATCTCTCTGTAGCAACAAATCATCAGATGAAGTTAGTAGCTGGCTACACCTTGCAAAGAATTTCAAGTGGGCCATACATGTATTTTAGATTCAGACAGTCCGAAAATCGATTTTAACTGTCCATTGCTTGCATATGTGTGGTCCACCAGGTGAGCATCTACAATCTAGATTGGTGTCCCATGTGCCTTATGACCCATGTTGATGCGGCCCACCCACAAAAACTCCCATCTATTAGAAATCGTTACTGCTTTTGGCAGCGACACTGAGCAGTCTTCTCCATTTTTCGTCGCTCAATACAACAACGCTGTCATTTGCGACTATCATGCTGGACCATCAAAGGGAATTGAGAACAATCAATCACAGCCATTGCCAAGAACTGAACATGGGACCAAGAATCAAGCGCTGCCGTCTCTTTTGCACATGGCCCCCACATGGCTGCATGCTCAGGTGATCTCCACTGCCCCTTTACACATCTCACAGATGCTCCCAACCAGTAAGCTATGCATGACTTTGTTGTTTGATTTCATACATTTTACTACTTTTGTAATTATTTCAAAAATTATTTACTATTCCTTACAGTTTTTTTTTTTTTTTACACGCACACACACCCCACAGACACACGCTTACACACGCACACAGGCACGCCGTGGGATTTCACCACTGGTGGGCACTCGAACCCTTGACCCGGTTTTGAAACTCCTGAGAGTCTACCACCCGGGTAAGAGTAAGAACCCTTACAGGTTAAATTTATATTTATTAACCATCAAGTCGAGTTGGGTTGAGTCTTCGAGTCGACCCACCCCGAGAAAAACAAAACACACACACGTGCAAACTTGTGAAACTTCAATTCAATGTGAATCAAGGTTTAAATTATGGTCTGAAACCAGTACATATCAAGCAATACACAACAGATTTGGCTCTATGACTCAGTGGTAGACAGACTCTGTTTCAACACTGGGAATCTGGGATCATGGGATCGAGTGCCGATATGGTGTGGGCGTGTGTGGGGGTGGGGGTGGGGGTGGGTGTAAAAAAAATTAAAAAAGAAGAAGAAGAAAAAGCAATACACAACTGTCTCGGCCCAAAATCAGGTGATATGATCCGGTTTCAGTGGTGACCGGTATTGGCCCGAAATGGGGATATATGATCAGGTACACCGACTCTGAATCCTTGATGTGAATACAACTCTGACATTTGACTATTGATAATGCGATTACAGTAACGTAACATGAGTGGATTCATTCAAGAAGAGACAACCAAACACCAAATTGAAAAAATCTTTACCTCTAATAGCATCACCACTTCCTAATGCTCTTGTATCATATTTGCATGCTCTAGTACAGTCGGGGCAGTAGGTAACCTGCAGTCAAACCAAACAAATGATATTATCTAGAGAACATGAAAATAATTGGGGTAACTCCAAATTTCTGGCCTTTTTCTAGCCAATAAAGAAAGAAAGAAAGAAAAATGATTGGATGTTGTTGTATTTGATGTCTTAAATCGAGTCGGATACAAGGTCTATCGATGCCATCGACAGTCTGTTCGATGTCACCTTCAATGGCATCGAACAATTCTCGATCCCATCGATATTTTCTGGATTTTCTTCAGTTAGTTGTTCTCATTGGCCACTTTTCCGATGCCATCAACAGGCCTTCGATGCCATCGACAAGATTCTACAAAGATTTTACGCAAAACTGCGAATTTGTGGATTTGTTTCTGATTTCGTTTGGGATTCTTTCCATAGCTATATATATGGGTGTAAACGGGATTGAGAGGTATTCTAAGTGTTTCTAAGTTGTCCTAAAGTTTCAAGGGGTGTAGCAAGGGTGAGATTCGAGGTTGTTCGAATCGGGTAAGTTCTATCTCTTTGTAATCTCTGCTTTCGTAGTGATTATCTGTCGCTATGTGCCGTGGTTTTTTCCCAAAAGGGTTTTTCCACGTTAAATCGATGTGTTCTCTGTGTTTGCTTGGTGCTATTGGGTTACTAACCTAGATTCTTCTCTGTGTGCTTCCGCGGTCCCCCCAACAGATGCATTAACTACAGGATGCTGGAACAATCTGTACAGATGGGTCCACCTTTAGAGAATCCAAACCATTGAGCCACACCATGGATGAAAACTGCTATAGAAGAAAAATCTCCCATCACATAATCCTAGCTCAATTGATACATGGGTTCCAAATGGATGCTTCAAAGTGATCCACTCGGCAGTTGATATGCAACATGGAAAAAATTCCACATAATCAGATGGTTGGGTTTGTTCTAGGAGACCATTGTTGGGCCCAGCCAGCAAATTACAAAAACGAATCCCAATCCACAATGGCAAGTTTCCAATCAATCAAGGACTCGATACATGAAGCCCACCCCATAGCATTCAATTTTTCCCTTCTAAACACACCCACCACAACAACGATTATTCCTTTCCAACCATAAAGCCCAAATACCCACTAGGAGAACACGCCTCCAAACTGCCTTCCCATTCTTCCCTACACCTCCCCCATGCCATACTGGGAAAAAGCCTTCAATAAATTCAAACATCACCCAATCCATGTTAAAGATTACAATGAATCTCTCTCGCATTTCCCTCGTGAAGGGACAATGAATGAAGAGGTGATCCACTGGTTCCACAGTCTACATACACACAACAAAAATGTTGGGGATGATCATTCTCCTTTTTTGAAGGTCATCAATCGTGACAACCCCATTTCTTCCCACCAACCAAGCAAACGCGGCAACCTTAAGAGGAGCACCGTAATGCCAAGCCAAACAAGGACAGCCACTATGCACCCCCGATGAAGATCCAAGCAACAATCTGTAGAACGAACAAACCAAAAACCAACCCGAGCATTCCATCTTCCACACCACGCAATTGCTCTCCTTGAAAGACAATTGATAGCTATGAAGACTATCCAAAAGCCTAACAAACTCATCGACCTTCTCATCCGGAGGGGTGGGATGCAGACCACAGCACCACTAGACATAAAAAAGCACCAAGCTACAATGATATTCACCATTCTAGCTAACCTCAGAAACTCCTCATTGAGTGTCATCTCCACTAGCTACGAATCTACCCAAAAGCGGACTCTCTCACCATCTCCCAACAGGAACCCAATGCCCTCTTCATGTCATAATCAGGGATTAAAAATCAGTTCTGGTGTATCGTATTGTTCGCCACCAATATGGGGTTGTATCACCCATATCAGGCTGTTCTGTTATGGTCCATTACGGCCATATCGTTCATGGACAAAACCAGCAGGCATTGAGTTCTACCTACTGTTTCCAAATAATACTTCAAACCTACTGAAACACATCCAGTTGATTAATCACTGCCTTTTAACTACCAAATGTTTCATACATACCTCCAATAGCTTAGGCTGAAAGGTGCTGTCAAGCATTACATCGACACCGTACATTGCCCTCGAAAATGAAGAATGCATTTCTGGGTGTACCGTCGCAGCTGATTCAAATACTGCTCGAATCATATTTCTGACTCGCTGGTGGATATCCAGCCATTTCACTGCAGGGTTAAAGCATGAAAGAATGTTGAAGTCAGAAAAAAGAAGAAGAAGAAGAAAAAAAATACTAAATTCATGAAACCATAAATTTCCCAAGTTCTCCACTTTCCCTCATTCCAGAAGCATGTGGACCCCACTGACAACTCGACATTCCATCATTGTCCAGTGGGACCCCCTACCTTGCATTTCTAGGATACCGGCATACAAATGGAACTAACATGGTTTTCCGACTAGACAACAACCAAATGCTGGGTCATCAATGGTGGAGCCCACTTGTTTCTGAAACAACAAGAAACAAGAATATGGTGTTTCTTCACTCCAAATAGGCTAGGTGTTTGCATTGAGAGCTTAATCCGGAAATGAATTTCATTTCCATGGAAATCTAGTTTGCCATGTTGGTGTTAAAAAAAGAAAAAGAAAAATGAAAGCGTGGAATTCAACCTCCATTTCCAAGATTCTACTCAAAACACGTAGACATCAATTTCTCCCAACTTGTCCAAGGTGATGAGGGATAGCTCTCACCCTTTGACCATTAACCTTTTAACATTTCCATAGAAAACTTCACTCAAAGCCAAACAATGGAGTGTTTATTGTTGTTGGATTCCAGAATTTTCCATTCGCCAATGATTCCATACAGGTTCTCCATTTCCATGTTTTGGATTCTCTCTATACAAACAGGTAGAGGAAATATTTTAGAGTGCATTTGGATGTACCCCAAACCACATATGGATATTTTCACGGAACGGCCGGTGCAGCATATTGGAACCACATTAGGTAGGGCTATCAATGGGCTGGGCTTGGGCTGGGCAAAATTAAAATTTTGAATAGGTCCAGCCTAAGCAGTTCAAAATCCGGAATGAAGCTAACCCCAGGCCCGGCCTGTTGACAGCCTTAACATTATGTGGAATACCAGTTTCCAGCCTATTCAGCCCCAAATCAACATCCAAAACAATCCAGGTCCTACCTGAAATGTAACTGATGTTAATTAAGCTCAACAAGCATCCTACCCGCCCCACCTTCCTAGGGCACCCAAACATACCCTTAGCCAATAGAGAAAAACTTTGCTACTGTGCCAGTGTGTGATGGATGATATGCAGGCACTTAGAAATTGCGTACGTGGCATATAAGTAGTTAAATTAAACTGTCCAAATTATGGTACCCAGTGTAGATTTATCATGAACCAACATTAAGCTTATTAGAATATCTGGTTATCAGACTGACGGACTTTTATTGCACCCTTTTTTTAAAGATACATAAATTGGACGGTAAAAATGGGGGGAAAAAAAATCCAAGTCTGATTTCCACAAACAAGTCTCCATGAATCAGAGGTTAGGATTGTTCAACCAATCTGATATTGGGGTTTGTGACCTGGCAACAGTGGGCTGCAGTAATCCAGTCGGTTTATTTGAGTTACTATATGCGATGTGTACAATTTCTGAGTGCCTGAGTATCAAGCATCATAGGCAGCCTGAGTATCATATAACTCGAGTATCTTCCCATGCACTTAGGATCCAAGCGAAAGAATGAAAGGCACCTTGATGTTCCTTTTCGAACTCCATCACGAAATCTGCCGTGTTCATGTGATTCAACTTCCCAATATAATTCTGGAAACGAACACAGTTAATTAAAGGATGATAAATTGCAGAAATTCCTGGAGAATGAGATAAATGTGGAAAAATGACCTCCAACATGAAGTACTGTCAACTATGAAGATCATGAGTGTTTATGAACCTTGATTGCGACTAAGTGAATCTGCAAGGCTGTCAACTGGATGGGCTGGCCAATTGGGCTTCTGGCCTAGTCTGCCATGGGCATGCATGGCCGCGCATTTAGTTAGTCCCATGAGTAGACCTGGGCCTGATTTTCAGGCCGAGAAAATAAATGAGCTAGACCTTGGCCTGAACGCAAGTTTTACTTCTTTATTGAGGATGAGTGTGAGAGTGATTCAATATGCGCTTGCCATGGACAGGCTCAGACCCAAATTTCATGCCTGACAAATGGCCGGGCAGGCTTGGGCTGACAGTCTGACACTGGCCTGGTCTAACACAGCCCACTGCAAGCTTTGCTAACCAGTATGTGTTTACAAGGCATCTCATCTACATGCCAGCATGGTGCACGGACATGAGATCCAAGCCATCCATCTGGTGGATCCCATCATTTGGATGCTCTGGCACCGAAGTCAGGCTGGTCTGCTCATCAGGTGGGCTACAATTTACAAAAGGAATGGGCAGATGAAAAAAGTTTAGGCAAGTTTTCCTAAACCGCCCACCTATTTCTAACTTTGTGGCCCACCCGACAAGTAGACCAGTTTGATTTCCAGGCAAGGGTCTCTACTCAGTTGGATACACATGATGGAAATTGTGGATCTCACCCCGTCTACCATGCGGGCACGTGTCAGTGTGTACATGAAGTGCCTCATAGAAGTTTGTGGGTTTGCAAACCCTCATCTGGTGCTCCTCAATCAATGCTTACAACCACTCCTTTCCGACAAAATTGAGTGATATGATATGATCAGTCATGTTAGCTGGCATCAAACTTTGGCCGCAACTTTTTCTCGTGAATTTTGACAATCTGTCATTTCAAACAGAGTGAAACAATGGAACAGGATTTGGAAGACAATGACGATGATGACAGTGACATTGAAAAATTCAGTGCATAGAACATACCATGACGGTGAAATGAGTTTCGTACTCAAAAAGGGTGCTCTTGTCTAAAGAATATGGGTTATTAGCCAATCTCACCTGCACAAAGAAAACAGATTGTGAAAATTATTTTGGAGCCCGAAAGTTCGAGAAACAACTCGAATCATATTTTCGAGAGTCTATGAAAATTAAGTCTTAAAAAGAGAAAATGAACTGCATACCCAGAAAATATCAGCAAGGAAAATCTCCAAAGGATTCATGCTACAGACCAAGACAATGTAGCGGATATCAAACTTCTTCCCGTTGAACAAAGCAGGATGCTCGATGTACTTTTGACAAATCTTCGGACCAGTTTCCATAAGCCGTATAATAGCAGATAAATCACCAGTAACCGTCGTATCGATGGTCCGTGCCATGTTCCATGGTTTCAAAATCCATAGGTTGTTGAGACCATTTATTTTGCGCACGCGATAGTCCCCAATGAGTTCAGATAAATGCGTTTCTAGATTATAGGTAGGCTGAAGCCACTCAGCCAATCCTTGTGCCTGTTGAAAGGAAAGTTAACCCTTGCCACATTCAAAATTTTAAAAATCATAGTACAATCAAAGTATGTGTCATCTTCTGATAGCAAAATCTCCCATATTGGAAGATCCTAGCCAGTGTTCGAAATATCGGTATCACGTTACGTATTGCATCCTTGGGATACAGATACATATCGGTTATCACATGGGATATATCGTTTGTATCGGGTAATTTATCACACTTTTTGGGATTGCCCGTTCATATCTCATATTCAAAAGGTTTAATATCAGTGGCTGTCTTCCGAATTCCTCCCCCAATATGTTGGCATATTGGCACGGTTTTAAGCTGGGTAAATGCAAATCTCGGATTTGGAGAATGACACTTCTCGCTACCTGGTGGTTAGTCTGGGAGGAAAGAAATAACAGATGTTTTAATGACAAGATCTCTTCGGCTGAAGCTGTTTGGGATAAGGCCAAAAGACTGGTGGTCGAATGGGCAATCTTAGTTAATTACCTTAAGGATTATGATCTTTTGTTTTTAATTTCCTAGCTCTTGCTGTTATCTCAGCAGTCTTTCTTTGTATTTCCTTTTTCTTTTATATAATTCCGCTATCTTTTTTTTTTTTAAATTTAAAACATTGGGAAAATGGTTGATTTTTTCAATGAAATTTCAAGGATTGTTAAAAAAGACCTTAATAAACAATTTTAAATCATAACATCTCAAAAAAGAAGTGTGCATAATAGGTTTCCTTTGTATAGGGTCCTAAGTTATGTGTTGTCTGACTGAAATAATGCGATTATATTCAAATTGAAAGCATAATATTTAGAGTGTATGTGATGATCATTTCGTCAAACACTCCTAAACACTTCAAAATTAGTCTCAATTGATAGTTGGTTGAAGGGAAATTTTTAATAATTTTTAATTAAAAATGATTTTTATTTTTCGAAAATTGACAAGGACTTAAAAAATCAGTAGATCAACCCTCACACATACCTCATTTCATGTTTGGAGTGCAAGTGTGCAACATTGCAAGCAATTTGGGAGAAATTGGAAAATTTTCGAATTTTTCCCAAATTTCCCCAAATCAGACCACTTACACTCAAATTTCGAAATTAGAGTGTATGTGATGATCATTTCATCAAATACTAATGTCTTAAATACGTCGAAATTAGTCTCAATTGACAACTGGTTGAAGGAAAATTTTGAAAAAAAAACATGGAGAACATGAAGAACCAATGGATATCGAATCAAAGCTCCAACTCCATGATTTTTAATGCAAAACATGAAGAACCAATGGATTTGTAATCATTTGTCACTGATTTCATATAATTTCAACAAAAAAATTGGCATCGAAAATTGAAAATTCTCACCGGATCGAACATGTGGAATATATCGGCACTACCTGTGCATTTCGTATCACACAGGTAGGATAAAAAATATGTGGTGGGATATATTGGCTGATATCATCGATATTTAAAACATTGATACTAGCAACTCGATCTTTGCCTATAATGATTTTCACTATTTATTTGTAGATCATGAATAAAGGAGCATGATCTTCCAACTTCGGAGATTTTTTCAGGCCTCTCCCATCCACATTGAGTTGGGGCCCGCTAGATAACGGTCTTGACCCTAGTTGCACAAAGCATGACGGGAAGCAGGAGGGATTTGGGTTTGAGGGAGCGTCCATTTTGAAATGTCAGCAAACACACAAGCCTAGAAAGCAGGAGGGTAGAATCTTCCAACTTGGAACATCGTTTGGGTCATCCCCAATCTGGCCCATCAGATAATTGTCTCACAAAGCAGAGGGGAAGGGGGGATTTTTGGGCGCAATGAAGGGTCCGTTTCCATATCTTAGCAAGTGTAAAAGCTCAGGAAGCAGGAGCGTGCATCCAAAGGGCAAGTTTGTAGCAGTTGCACACGTAACTAAGGTGTGGACCATTGAAACATGGGCTCCAACATATACAGAAACATGTGCAGCAGCAACCTGTAGGTATGCCGCAGTGCAGGATACTATAATTCCTATATTGCAAGTGGTACATGATATGTAGCTTTTAGGGTGTTTGATTGCACCAAATATCATGATATTTTGCACCAAATTAGACTAATTATTCATGAAATTTCATGATATTTGGTGAAAGTGAAACCAAAGGCATCATTAGATAAACAATTTCTTGACCTTATGAATCGTCTCAGCCAAATGGTGCTTCATGACAAGGCAAGCTTCAAAAGGGAATTGATTTATGTATTGGTGGTCCTTTAGTCCAACAGCATTCTTCACCTCCTCGTCCACTTGCATGCAGGTCCAAATAATATCTGCATCTTTCGGTTCATTTACTGCAAACAAAACATAGAAAAAAATAAATCATCAGAGTAAATGTTTTGAAGCCCACTCGACGTAAACACAAAAAAGGCCACCCCATCTATGAAAAGAATTAGAACTTAAATTACTAACATCCCAACATTTTGTTTTTCCTAACGGCACGGTCAGAATTATGGCTCATTTACAATTCAGGTTGCTCTTTTGGATGACCCTAAATAATGGTTTGCACTTGTATTGAACTCAAGTTATGGCCCGTGCCGTGATAGAGTGGAATGGTGAAACAGGATTCTTGTAACCGACCCCAATTAGTTGGGGTAAGGCTTAGATAATAATGATGATGACAATGACTTATATCAATAAGTTGTGATTCAAATTTATATTTAGAATGTAACATCGCATATATACAATATAATGCTATGCATTTATGATATATTGTAAGCATGTTGTTCATTTCGCATTGGAGGAACCCACACGATCCTATCCCTGCTGTACCACGTACTGGACTGGAGGAAGTAGCGGAGCACTTACTCATTCCTATACCATGTACCACAGCAACCCACAATCAAGGTAACCTTGATCGGAGTATCTTGTAAATCTTTTAACAGATTTGTAGAATGACTAGGAAGAAACAAAGTTTTCCAGAAAGCACACAAGAAAAGGTCAAGCTTCCAATGCATTTTTCAAATCTGGGTGAAAAGGAAGATGGGGCAAGATAGAACACTGCCCTCCATCCAACCTTAAATTTAAGAGTGTAAAATCAACCAGAAATGAAAGAGTGATACAGGTTTGCCTCCACATTTTAAATCCTTCGATGGGGCCTTTCCAAGTTAAAAGATCCTGTGTCAATTCATAAAAGACTCACCTACGCAATTGATTCTCAAATCAACTTGTTGAGTTTAAATTCTGAACAAGTGTACGGTCCATAACAGCTCCAAATGGGACATTGTGCAATTAGTAGATTTATAACAGACCATCTTTCACATGAGAAAGTAGGGAACAGAAATCAGAATTTTCATGGCCTGTAACAGTTTTTGTTTTTGTTTTTTTTGTAATTAACTATTTACAAAGAAATAGGTAATCAGATAATTCAATCAGATGCAAATTTCCATCATTTATTTAAGCAAATGGCACAAATTGTTTACTTGATTAAATTTCTTGCTAATGGACTTTCATTATGATCAGGTAAGTCAACAAAACCCAGAATATGTAAATAATGTTTTTAGCTGATATTTTCTCATTAAAATTCTTGCTCATTAAAATTCTTGCAGAGGCCAAAAAGAATATCTAGAGTTGTAAATGAAGTTTTGCTTAAGCCCACACGTAGCCAGACGTTCCAACCTAGTATGTTTGTTGGGCATCCAAGCCATGTATCAGGTTGGCCCTGCCACATAGACGATCTAGCTAGGAGATCAGGATGGTCCACTCATCAGACACGCCACTTGTGTACATTGATGTAGACCTTTGACAATTTTTTAACCACCTACTGTTTTAGTCCATAAGTGGGCCATCTAATGGGTTGGAAGGACTGATTTTGGGCCTGATCGTTTATAGTGGGACCAAACTGGTGCAAGTCTCTAATGTCCAAGTTGCATGTCAGATTGGCACATGTGGCCACGTACAGAGGTGCATGCAGGGTTAGTGAACCTCTCCAAATGAAAAGAACAAAACAACCCTGGAACATGGCTAGGGATGACAAAAGGCTCAGCTGGCGCGGTTTCAGGCCCCACCCTGATAACAAAAATCTTCCATAGAGGTCCAACCCCAGCCCAAGAACAGGACAGCTTATGACATCAATTGGCTGGTTTGGGCCTAAAATTGAAGGTCTGATTACAAGAGATCTGGGCCTAGGCCCAGACTTTTGGCCTGATTAATAATTGATCATGCTTGTGCGGAGACTGATCCAACCCATTTCCACCCCTAAACATGGCCATAGTAGTCTAGAACACAAAGGAACTTACCAAAAACAAATTCAGGCCTCGTTAAAAATTCCTCCACTTGGGGTAGATCAGTGTAAACGCGAAGGGCGTGCCCATCACTCGGAAGTATACTCTGGGTTCCAGAGACCTCTACACGACGAGGACAAAGGCCTTTTGGGCGAAGTTGCTGGCAGTATTTCTCGTACTCCTAAAGAACACAAGCAAATGAACTTATCAACCAGTACTACTATAGTTTAGGGTGTGTTTTATATGTGAAACCAATCTCACCCTCAGCAATAAATGGTGTCAATTTACCTGGATAAAATAACTTTGTGGCGTATGGAACCAAGCAGTAAGCCTGGCAGACCGTTGCTTATCCTCCCCAATACCAAACAAGAAATCACGAGTGCATTCTTCCCCCTTCTGAACATTCTGTGTCGGCCATAACACAGAAAAGCTGAAAGCATTTTATTCAAGTCAAATGCAATTGTCGCAATTTTTGTTGCTGAACTTGCTGAGACAAAAAGACTGAAAGATAACACCACTTCCTTGAATAAGACTGGCAAGACTGTTATGCCATCATGCAGTACTCAAATGCACTAGAGCTCGAAATATCTGAACCTGACATTTAAGAACAGATACATTACACATTTCCCATGCTTCAATTTGTTATGGGCACAAAGACATACTTGATCCATACCCATGCCATCTGTGGTTAGATGCAGAATCCAATCCTAAATGCACATATATGACCATGACACCAGATACAGATGAGATATTTCAAAGAAATCACCCGCATAACATTTACGTTTTGATATCATAGCCGTGGATGCATTGGCCTGATACAATCAAAGCCCTAATCATGTAGTCTTAAACATTGAAATCGTTGGCCATAAAAGACACTGCTATCAAGACCTCAATGCTTTGAGACATCAGTGAAAGAAATGGTGTGTGGATGTGTCCCATTGAAGAAGTAAGCATCCTCAGCTGCATGGAAATTGCAGGAACCCTGACCATGGGAGCCGAGTTGACTTGGTTTTAGTGGAAACAGTTCCAAGTCAAATCCCCAATACACACATTTCCTGAAACAGTATTGGTTCCAGTCTCTGGGTGAGTAATATTCCTCTGTGATTCCACAGTCCAAGCAAGCCAGAGTTGTAAAGGAGCTGATCATTACTAAAAGAGAACATGGGAACTCCCTACCTACATCATCTATGAGCATAGAAGAAATAGACCCAAAATTGTTGTCAGACCCAGAAAAGCAGCATAAGAATGGTAGGTAGATAAAGCACCTCACAGCTGACGCCAACTTCCCCTCAGGCATGTACAGAAAAGGAGCAATCCTGAAGTTCGGCTCATCACTATGCCGCAAAGCTGAACCCAGTTCATCCATTACATACCTAGAAGAGAGATTGCCATTAGAAACCTGGAGAATAAACAAGTCGCCAGAATCAGTTATGCATGACAAATTGCCCAGTTATTGCATGTGGTTCATTTCATAGAACCTGTAACAGGTTAAAAAATTCTCATTACGATTGCGCAACAAAACATTGAGTAGCAATGTTGTTAAGAGACTTTATAGTATTCAACTATTGTATCCAAATCTCCTCCTTGTCTTCCACTTTGTTCCCATTGATATCAAGGCATAGATTTTATATCCTCGTTAAGTCGGCTACACTGTGAAAGGAGTGTTCTTATTGTTAATGATGATGGGTGTGGGCACTTTAAGTATCATCCTTGAGAAATTTTGCCTACTTTTCAAGCAAAGAATCTGGGTAAGGGATCCAAATGCCCATTATTCAGGAAAATTTCCCAGTTTTCAAGTTGAAATCCAGTAACATCACTAAAACACCCATCCTCAAGGCCATTCGCCATCTTTTCAAGCTAAGAATACCAGAAGGGCACCTAAATGCCTATCTTTGAGGCATTTTGCACACTTTTCAAGCTAAGAATTCAGGTGGGGGCACCAAAATGCCCATCTATGAGCCATTTTTCCTGCTTTTAAAGCTAAAAATTCAAGGTCAGCAAAGTCCCCATCCTTGAGGACTTTTCCTACTTTTGAGCTAAAAATACAAGGGCACTAGGGGCATTTTGCCCAGTTTCTCAAGCACATCCCCTCCTATTTTAGGCGTGGAGAAAGATCCCTCTAGGGTTTTTCTAGATTTTTGGTGAAAATTATGAAAATGTCACTAAGTTAAAAGCATAAAAGAAAGAAATGATGCAGCAGCATACCACACAGAAGTTTCATCGATCTTCTCTTCATCAGCAAGCCTATATGTCATCAAATATAGCCACATTGCACTAATAACACGATCAACAAGGGGTTCGCCAGCATTCCACTCAGGAAGGTGAGGTTGAAGCATTGAATCAATAACATGTTTTTCACTTTCTAGAATATGTGATGCACTGACCCCATTTAGTAGAGAGAGATTCGGAAGAGATTCGAGAATTTTAATTGCACTCTTTCCAAGAGGACCAGGAATATCCACCTGCAAGATACCATAGACTAAGAATATTGCTCGATGGCTTTGAGCCCATTTCAGCAAAAAGTAATCAGGCTAGTTCCATTGTGGATACCTCTAGAGCTTGCAAACAAGTGAATCCTTGCAGGAGTTTCAACAAATCACCAAAAGAATCCTGGTCCAATGGATTTCCGCGAAGATTCAAATATGAAAGTGATGGCATTTCGGCAGGGGAGAATGCCTGGTAGGGAAAAAACAATAAGAGAATGAAAATCAATTAAACCAATTAAACGAAAACCATCTTGAATGAAAATCTGCTAACTACCAACGGAAACTTGGAAGAGAGGAATGACATGATGCTCAACCCAAAGATTTCCACAGTATCCTTGGGTAACTGTACAAGTGGAGATCCAGATCATTGATCTGATGGACTCCGCAAGTGATAGACTCTGCAAATAGACAGCTAAGAAAAAATATAGAAAGAACCTCATTCAACAAATATAAGTGCTTTTTGGGGGAATCCCGCATTCACATTGTGGGGCCCATTAGATCAACAGTCTAGATTAGCAAACGATAAGAACCCCATTTGTGGACTCAAAACCCGGCAATGCTATCCATATCCTTGGATTGAGGATAATACAGTTCCACCTTTGAAGATATGCTTAACCAGTGAAATGGGTCCGAAATACCTATCATTATAATTTTCTGTGAGAAGTGAGATGTTCATTCAAATCAATTGAATTCTAACCACCAAAACCTTGAAAGTTGAATAAAATCGCAAAATGGCATGAAGACTGAAATTGTAAATTGTAAATCGCAAATCATACAATCATAGTAGGATTTATAATATTTACATAAAACATTGAAAAATCGCAAAATGGGATGAGGATTGAAATTGTAAATTGTAAATCGCAAATCATACAATCATACAATCATAGTAGGATTTATATTTTATATTTACAAAAAATATTGAAAAATCTGAAATAATATTCATAAAATCTAAAATTTAGGATATGATGAAATATTCATATTTTATAATTCCACATCATAATTTGTCATTAACTAAAGAATAGATTACTACAACACATTGCTTGACATTATCTTAATAAAAATCAAGCTAAATATAGTACTTTTCTGGCTTCAAAGTTTTTTGAAAAATTCATTGCCAAAACTTTAAGTTGAAAAACGTGACAGTAAATTAAAAAGTAACACTATCGAGAAAATGAGACAGAAGTTTGAAACGATTTTCCAAAAACTTCAAACTCTAAGGTCTCAAAATTTGCTTCTCAAAATTCTTGCAAATCATCAACTTAAAAGTCTCACAGAAATATATTATACAATTGGTCTTAAACCCAACAGTATTGCCACCAACTCGATGACTTCAAAATAATGTTCCCACAAACCATAAAACATTGTCCTGTTGTAAAGTCAAAGTCATAAACTGCAAATTCCTAATGAGGCCTTCGAAAAAAATCTTCAAATACGTTTTTCATTATTATGAAGAATTAAATGAACCTTTGAGTTTAAAGTCACATAATGATAACCTAGAAAAACACACAACAAATAAAAAGCAAAATCTGAATTCAAGTTACATAGATCCGAGATTTTTTTAAAAAAAGTATAGGTCTTTACATTGGAGTTAAATCCTAGCTATCATGATACAACACATGTACGTCAACATGATTGCAACCATCCATAAAAACATTCCAAATAAGTCATAGATCAATTTGGTGTCTTAACCAGTTAAGTACGAAATCATAAGGAAAAGCTCCACAATTTAAGGTTGAAGAGAAGATCCATCACTTAGGCCCTTTTTGGTTGCCACTTAAAGATGAGTTCATCTTATTTTAGTTAACAATAGTTATTTGTTAGAATTTAGAGATTTTGATAAGGATTAAAAATAATCTTGGTAACCCATAATTTAAAAGATTCTTAAAGCCCCCACTAATTTAAAAACATAAACTGAAAGCCAAGCAAAATTTTAAAAAGAAGAGAAGTATAATTGAATTGTAAATTGGGATTTGAATCATTAATCCCAGGATTCAAATCATAAAATTGTAGGATTCACCTAAAAAGGGTCACAAAGTGAGATTCAAATTGTTTTTCCTAAGATTTGACTTCCATCACAAAAGTACATCATCGGATTTTGACAACCATGCCAAACATAGGAAAGGAAACACAAGTCATACGCAAAAGAGAAGTGATAAAAACAAAGTTGCATCTCACCTTATTAGTAGATAGCCTCTGAATACATCTACTTGACAGATTGAGATTGGTAATGCCTTCCAATGGATGGTCAGTGTTCTGGGAACTGCATGGTTTGTCATCTCCATATATTCCCCCACAAAAACCCAGTGCCCACTCACCGAAATTACTGGTGAAACGTGAGTTGTAAACCTCTAGTGTGGGAACACCTTCAAGAATTGCATGCGCAGCCTGACTATCACTGAAAAAACACAACATGATATTTTATTTATTCTTACAAACAAATGCAATAACCACTACAGTGCTACCGCAAAACTGAAACAGAAAGAAACACCTACCATGAAAGCAAAACACCCGATATTCTTTATCCTTTGTAAAAGACACTATACACTTTTGGTAGATCCATGTGGCTTTCTCAGAAGATACGTTATTCTTTCAATTTTATCATTGGCTAGATTACTTCTCAGAAGTTTAAAGTATTCTTTACAGGTTGTAAGCTGCCAATATTGGCATTTTATGTAATTCCATTCTACTTTGCCAAAAAAGAAAAACCCTTCATCATTACACAATTGTACATGTTAACTCCATCAAAAAGCCTTACAATACCAGTTCAGACAACTAAACCCCCCCCCCCCCCCCCCCCCCCCCCCAAACAATAAAAGAAAAAAAGAAAAAAAAACACCTCAGAGCAAGCAAGGAATATTACCATACAAAAAGAGCAAAATATCAGCAGCGAACTTACCAGTTTTGCATTACTGGGTTGTCATTCATCCAAAGAGCTCTTAGGTTTCTACATCTTGTGATTTCCCGCACAACCGTTTCTACGTGCTTGAGCTTGTTTCCCCACAGGTTAAGGGCAACTAGGTTCTGATGCAAGAAGTGTTTGAAGAAATCAAATCATCAGCATCATGGCCTTGCCACAGTTATTCGGGTTCAGCTAGATGAAGAAATCAAATCACCAAAATCTGACAAAAGATTAGTATAAAAAATAAGGGGCTCATGGTTCAGCGATCCAGATGGTCGTTCTAACTCGTCCCACCAAATAGATATGTGATGGCCTAAAAATCCTCTAGATAGGAAAATTCTAGCCCTTCAACCCGTGGCCTACAAAAAGATGTTTAAGATTGAAATAAAGCGAGGGTCTGCATTGAACTGATAAAGGGCAAAAGATTAGGTGGGTAGGATCTTCCAATCTGAAAGATATTTGGCATATCCCCCATCTGCAATGTGCCTCATCGGATAGATGGCTTAGGTTATCAAACCATTCCCCCACAGTTTGGAATCTTGTGTGGCAGAAATTTGCACGTTTGCTACTGAGCAAGACGCCATAATTCCTCAAATAAAAATAACCCAGTGTGTGTTGAGAATCAAGGCATAAACAAGCTTGAAAGGAACTCTTGAGTAATAAAATGAAGTAAATACGTTGTATGCATGCAAATGTGACTGCCAAAGAACACAAGTATATGCCAGGAGAAGTGACACACCAAATATTTACAAGATAAATCCAGAAAGCAAAAGATATCATCATCTGTATCAAGCTCGTCAAACTCCCTTACCAAGTGATCTTAGCCATTAGATGAAAATGGACAATTGCAACCAATGTCCACATTAACTGGGAGGAAATCAGACAGTGGAAATCATCTGACGGAGGACATTTTTGGTTGGCCAAACGGCATGTGTTTGTGTGTGTGTGTATTATGGGAATTATAATCTTCTAAGAACAAAATCTTGTGTCAAGGAAAAGTGACAGACCGGAAATTTACTAGATAAATCCATTGAGCTCAGCATATCATCATCTATGTCAAGCTCTTCAAGCTCCAACCACGTTTTAGCATCAGGTCCTTTCTCTTGGGATTTCTTCAGTTCCCTCTCCAAGATCAATGCAATACTTTCTTTGGCAATGTTCTCATCTTGCCCATTGGATTCAAACTCCTCCGCTTCAGCATCTGAGCTAAAGTCAATATCTACGCACATCAATGCAGCCATCCTCTGAGCTAACCCCGGAACTTCCTGCAGCTGCATGTGCCCAAGATTCCAAGAAGTTTCAATCGTGAGAAAAAAAAAAAGAAAGAGTAAAGAAAATATAGGGGTTCAAAGAGGGATTCAAGTAATTGAGTTCATTGCATTAAATCCTAGGAAATGCTGGTTAATCCTGCATCATCATAAAGAAAATGCCTCAGCTTGACACAGATTTGTTCAGTTAGTAGCTTCTGTGATATAACGGCCATTATCGAAAAACAACTGATCTTATTTAACAGGTGTTTCTACTACATGACACAACATAGAGTGATCGTTCCCATTATAACAGACATTACTACATAAATTATGATGAGTTTTCAAATCCTTGCTCAATAGCGCATCATGCACCATTAGGCTGCATTGGGCTCGACCTGCAGGAGAAACCATTAACGATTTTTGGGATTTCTACGCTCACTAGAATTTCAGACAAAAAAAGAAGAAGAAGAAGAAGAAGAAGAAGAATTGTACTCATTTGGATAGGAAAGTGCTCTTTCTTTCCACTCCAACAAACAAAATAAGAGTCCCATTTCGAATTCTGCTCAGGGTAGAAATTCTAAAATCACCAATTATGTTTCTCCTCTCCTGAAATGGCCATGAACCAAACACAGCCTTTGTATTTCTAGATGTATAACTGACATGAATTCCCATACTAAAGCTATTGTAATTGAAAAAAATAAAGATTTGCTAAGCCCACACAGCATGTACAAGTGAGCTCATCTGCACACCGCCCTATGTGCCAATGTCGAAAATGTGTTCAAGGTCCAAACCATCCATCTGGTGGGTCCCTCTCTGTAGATGCCCCTGCCAAAAATCAGGAAGTCTGCTCATCAAAGAGCCTGCGATGTTAGAAAGAAAACTATGTTTACAAGCCATCCATGAGTATTGGACAGACCCGATTTTTGGTCAAGGGCATATAAACAACTGAAGGATTGCCTCCTTGTACATGTGTGTGGGCTCTATAAAAGACTCTCCATCTCTCGACATAGTTGTACTAGCTTTCATTTTGAGTTGAACCTAGGACCTGTTTGGCGCTGCTTTAATAAGAGTTTTTAGGCAATTATAATTCCCAAAATCACTTAAATGAGCATTAGACACATTTGGTTATTGTCCCATATTAATTGTTTACTAAACCCAAAAACAAAAATACTGCTTTTTCCTTCAGCAACTTGAGACATTTCTAAGACCGGTTGTGTACTAAACAGGCAGATGTTATTTGAGGGAAGCAGACTACATGTCAAATCTATGTGCATACAGCACACATGTCAGAGATCTAGGCCATTCATTTTAGGGTAGCATGCTCATCAAGTGAGCCACACATAGACATTGAATTTGGACTGTCGGACTTTCTCTGATGGCTCATTTTCTTATACAAGTTTGACCTACCTCATTGGCGGCACATCATAATATTTAGTCCACGGCATATTCAGTGTGCTCTACCTAATGAATGTCAGGATCTCTGACATGCAATGTTTATCCTATCTCTAACATGTGTTCTGACCACTTGCATGTAGGGGAATTTCTTTGAAACATTAGCAAGGTGTCAAGGTATCAGCCAAACGACTCCCTCTTTTTTTTTAAAGACAAAAACCTATGTTTCAAATTACATGTAAAGTCTTTGCACCTGAAAAGACATCATATATTGCAGAACATGATGGTTGATGCACATGCATGCTATGTGGGGCCAACTATGATGTGTACAGTACATCCAATCCGTTCATCATGGGACCCACATCCTTCATTTGACCTAATTTTATCTTTGGGGCCCACATCCTGATTGGACCATAATAAATTCATGTGTTGATATGATTCATTCAGTCTATAATTTGAAACTTGATTCTTATTGTATTTTTTTTTTTAATTGGTTATGCAAAATTTCTGTGCTTTCTCAATTGGTGATTGAAATGTTCATTTGGAAGTGCCACTACATGGATGTGGGCTGGACCTAAATCCACTCCTGTACAGTTGCTGACATGTTATTGATGGTACTATTGGGCCAACTGTATTTTATCCTTTGTTTCAATTTGTAGGCTAATTATTGGACAGTTTTGTACCAGGGACAATCCCCTAAATGATGTATCAGTATCATTTTAATGTATTAGTTGATAGATTGAAATGGTGACTCGCCAACTATCTTTCAAGGCGACCAAATTTTGTCGCTTTTCCTTGGAATTGACCCCAAGCTTAAACATGAATGGTTAGAGAAGACCATTTGGTGATAGATTTATTCTAAATGTTGTTGTCTAGAGTTGTTTTGTATTTGGATTAATGAAGACATACAGTTAATTAGCTTTTTCTTAATGTGTTTATGGTTAAATGTTTATATTCAGTTATTTGTCCTCGTAAAAGGTCATTTGAATTCATGGGCCCACTTCTATCGCTCACCTAATGCTTGGTCTAATGTGAGAATCAGCCCTAACCTTTAGTGAGCTGGGCTCAACCCAATCATCCATCGTAAAATCCACTCTTATATGTCATTTGAAAATTTCTTAAGGATTTACTTCTCTATGCTATGTCAGCTGTGAATATCCAATTACAGTATATAAACAATTTACAGGCTATCCAAACACAGACAATCATTTACTACTTAAAACATTTACAGGCATTCAAACGACCCCTTAAAAGCCAAACAGGATACACCTAAAACTCTTTTTGGGCATCCAAACGACCCCTAAAACAACACGAACTATCGCAATCGAAACCAACCGCACATCCAAACATGGCATGGACGGTTGCAATTGAGAAATGATTCTAACCTGCTTCCGCGCGTCGGATAGGCGAAAGGTCCACGCGTGGTCGACGAGGAAGATATCGGATTCCTTGGGCGTGGAATCTGAGGAGAGGACGAGGCGCCGCTGCCGTCCGTTCTCGCATGGCTCGACTTGGAAGAAATCTCCACCGTCGAATGTTTCAGACGAGAGCTTGAGGAAGAGCTGCTTGTAGAGAGAGGGAGGGATGGCGGAAGATGCGAGTAGGATTGCGTGTACCTTAACGAAGTCATCGAAGTTCCGGATGCGAGTAGACATCGCAGTGCAGTTCAAGCGCCGCCCCCTTAGAGTTCTGCTGCTGCTGCTGCTATTTTGAAGAAGGTAGCAGTGGCGGGGCAGTTTACGAAATAGCCCTGTGCTTGATTAGGAATTACGAAATGGAAAAAAGAATTGATACTCTTGTGAGCGTGATAGTTCATACGCGTGCACTCAGTATATTGCATACGTGGCATACAAGGAACTCAATATTAAGCCGTCAGAAACGTGGATCATGACCTAGATGGATGATATACTCAGATATTTAATGAATGGATTAGATAACGGAATGATTTGTAACCATTTAATGAACGGTTAAGATGGCAAGTGGTAAAGTGTTTGTGGCCTTTGGGACTAATCAAGTCGTTGCCACTGCCTGTACGGTTTGATTTGATTTACATGTGCCACACGTGTATAATAGCTGAATGCACGGGGCATGATCATCACCTACCTTTTGATCGGATTTAGATTCGGTAGTGAACCCTCCAGTAGGGATGTCGGTGCTGGAAAAGCTCCGTGGGCCCTATCATTATGTATGTATTAAATCCATGCCGTCCATTCATTTTTTCTGCATCATTTTAGTGCATGACCCAACAATGAGACAGATGCAAAGATCAAGTGGACCACGTGGTGGGGATTATAACATCCACGGTCGGAAACTTTTTGATGGCTGGAGCAGTTTTGGACCAGGCTGATATTCGTGCTTTTCCCTTATCCTGTTTAGCAGCGGAGATGATGACGCCCATGGTTGAAACCTTCGGCAGGCCCGTGACAACGTTTAATTGCCATCTAACCCATAAATGGATTACTAAGTAAACTCTACGGGCCACCAAGTTTTATTTTGGCATAAAAATGATGCTGAACTTTTCAAATGAAAAGGTGTAGTTTTGCATTTGACCTATATTAGAAATTAGAAAATAAAATTTATAATTTATATGTGGAAGTGTATGTAATATTATTATTTAAAGTTTGGAGATTGAGATGCTTAGATTGTATGTTCTTGTGTGTAGTAATGCACGCACGAGCGTGGCTATAATACCGCTAGTTGGCGTACTTTACACTTCGTATATGCGCATTGTGTCTCTGTAGATGAATCTTATGTGTGAGCAATTTGATATGAGCTTAGGTTTTATAGGCTACAGAGAACAATGGGATTATTAATCCAAAACAGTTAGTTGTTTTACGAAAAATCACAATGGTGTAAAAACGGACGGGTTATGATGATCCAACAGTCATATTTTTTTATCCAACAACCAAAAATGTCACAAATTAAACTAGACTATTCTAATAAAAAAATAAATCAACTCCAATAGATCTCTTCTCATCCATCAAATCTTATATAAAACATCACCGTTAAAAATACTACAAATACGTCAATTGTTTTAATCTGTTAAAAGAATAATTGCATTGAATTGTTTTTAAGTAGACCCTTCGTAATTGTTGCACGCAGGATTTAGATAGACTTGTTTTATCTTGAAAGCAATTCATATGTAACCCATCAACAATTGATAAGGGAGCAAATCATGCTTTAAGGACAACATAATTTTTATATGATTAAACTTAATGAAACAAAAAATAATTATTATTTTTAAAATTTTAAATTTTTCGGTATTTCCCAACATTTTTTATTGGCTCCGTTCATTTTATCAAATAATTTTAAGGATCAAGCAAATAAAATAAAATAAAGCATGTCTAAAGCTCAAGTACCATGCTATAGAAAATAGAATGCATTGAATATATACCATGAAAAATTTATTGGGAGGCATTGAAGTTTGGATCAAGTTGTGGGTCATAGGAAGGCTTCTGCTATGGAAATCACTATTCTCATTATTTATATGTTGGTGCATTTGACCTTTTCAGTATACCTTAATTTTAGTTGCAGGGTTAGGGCTGAGCCGAGCGCTGTCCAAGCCCGGCCTGCAATTCTAAACCTAAGCTCAAATCTAAGCCGAGCCTGTGACGAGCTGAAATAGTCCAGCTTGAGTTGGCCTGGAACATTTGAGAATCTCTATATTGATAGATAGTAATTTGGTGTGCTTGAGAGGGTGGAGAATGAGAGAAACAAGACAAATTTAGGTTTAGCATAGATTTATCAGGCCAGGCCTGACCGAGTTTATAGGCTTTGGGGAGCAAAGTGCGACTGTGCGAGTCCATCCCGATTTACAATCGGGCTCCTGATTTAAGCCTGAGCCCGACCATCAGGCCCAATACATCACCCCAAACCTGGCCAGATACGAGCCAGGCCCGAAGGGCCGTCGAGACTATTCGGCCCATCGATAGCCCTAGACGCAACCCTACAATGAGTCGGAGTAATGGATGGACCGCGTGCATAAACCACATACATTCATGGTAGCCCATCATAGTTAACGCGGTAGGATAAAAGTATAAAATGTTTTGAGTCACTCATTGGGTAATCCAATTTCATGTAACTCATTTATAAAGTTATATAGGTGGTGAAATTCCACTACGGCATAAGTGTTTGGTGGTGTGTATGAAAAAAAAAAAAAAAAAAGCCAAAGAAGCCCTGGATAAAGGGAAAACACAAATATCATGTTAGTCCAAGACTGCTCCAGCCACTGAGAAGTTTCTAACCATGAATGCTGTAATCCCCACTCTATGGTCACTTGAGCTTTCGATCTACCTCATTTTTTGGGAACACGCCCTTATAATATATGGAAAAATGGATTGATGGCATGGATAAAACACATGCATACAGAGCTTTTCCAGTACCAATGAACTATCCCCGCCAGTGGGTTTTGAGGGGCTACTATGATGCATGGGTTTTATCCAAACCATCCATCCATTTTGCCATATCAATTTAGGGGTCCCAAAAATGAGCCAGATCCAAGGTTAAGGTGGACCCCACCACACGAAGCAAGGTGATAATGACCCACCATTGAAACCTTCCTAGGGCCCACCAAGATAATTAATTTCCATCCAACATGTTCACAAGGTTACATAGACCTGAATGAAGGAAAAACACAAATATCAGCTTAGAACTTCTATGGCCCCAAATATGTTTTCAATAGTAAGTATTTAGTCCCTAGAGTGTGGTCCACTTGAAACTTGGATCTACCTCATTTATGGGCTTGTTCCCTAAAATGATATGGCAGACTGGATAGACGGTTCGGATAAAATCCATACATCATGGTGGCCTAGGAAAAGGCATGGGAGGTACCCAATCCGTGTCCGGGGCCACTACCAAATCAGAGCCGTTTCGAGCTTTCCAGACGACTCGTGTGTTCGGATCCCACCATGGATGAACCATGCCCTGGAAATAACCTCTATGTGATTAGGACCGTCCACTAGCTGGGCCCAACCCAAGCCCAGGATGGATCGGGCCATGATGGGCCTAAACAAATACATCTAGCTCAGCCCATGATTGTTATGCATGGTCTAATCCCAACCATCAGCTTTCATGCAAGATCTGGGCTGTCATTAGTTGTGCCTCCTCATGCAAGACACACCACCCAAATGCCCTTGAAACGGGCCCAGCCCGAATGGACTGATGGGCTCTTAGATGAATCCAAAGCCCGACCCACTTGATAAGCAGGCTTGATTTTTAGGTCAGCCAAACCCTGACCCTTGTATTCCAGACCAAGTCTAGCCTGACGGGCCAGCCGTCCATTAGTTACCCTTCATGTGACCAACATGGCAATGGCTTTGGCTAGACCCGACCTACTTAAAATTCATCAAGCCCAGGCCTAACCTGACCCTACCATCTAATTGTAATTGGGTTTGTATACACCCCACTCTAGAGTCGACCTTGATTGGATTTCTTGATCATGATTAATGGTTTGGATTTGATGGCTTTTGTGGAAATTTAAGTAGGGGACTATGGCCGGTTTGATTTGAAGATGAATTAATTTTAAAAGTAAGAGTTTAACCCCGATTAATTATATTTGATGATGGTTAAGGGGTGTGGGCCATGCATGGATTGATTAGATTGATTAATAATTAAATTTCATGATATTGAGTGCAACTAAATATACCCTTAAGACAGAGCTTTAACTGCAAGGCGATTATTTTGCTTGATTGTCCTGCTTGGCCGCGATAATAATCCGTCCAAGCAGGGGATTTTTGTGGGCCCCACTGGGATGTATGGGTTTTATTTACACTATTCATCCATTTTTAGGCCCTTTAAAGATTTTTTTCAAAAATAAGAAAATTTCAAAACTCAAGTGAATCACACTGTAGAAAGCATAGGTGATAATAACACCCAGTGTCCAATCCTTCTTAGTAGTCACTTGTTCATAAGGTCATATATAGAAGGGAAAATACAAATATCAGCTTCATCCAAATCTTTTGTAGCTCTTAATAAGTTTTTAATAGTGGCCATTCACTGTCTAATCCACCTAATCCTTGGATCTGCCTCATTCTTGAGCTCACGCCGTAAATGCTCTATAAATGATGGTGATGGAATGTCAACCATTAAAAACTTACTACGGCCCACAATAATGCCCCATAACTTTTCCTTTCCATCCACCCTGTTAGTAAGGTCAAAATGACGTTGATGAAGGAAAAATACAAAGATAAGCAAGACATAAAACTTTCGTGATCCACAAAAAACTTTTAATAGCCAGTCACCCACTGTTTTCAGTTGTATGCTCTACCTGAGATTTAAATATGCTCAAGTTCTAAGACCTCTCCTTAAAATAATATGTAAAAATGGATGGCTGGTGTGGATATACAACAAACTCATCGAGCTGGGCCCACAGGATAAGGATAACACCCACTGATGTATTACCAGGATAACAGCTAATCCTCTCCCACCATCCCTTTTTTTTGTTGTCTCATTTTTCCAAATTTAGATCATATCCAAAGCTCGAGTGGACCACACCACAGAAAATGTGGGGATAATAATGTCGTACAAGGGAAAATACAAATATAAGCTTCATCCAAAATTTTTGTAGTCCTCAATAAGTTTCAACGGTAGGCATTCAATCCCCACTATCTACGATGTGTGGTCCACTTGAACTTGGGATATACTTCAACTGTGGAATCATGTCCTAAAATGAGCTGTAAAAACTGATGGACGGCCTAGATATTCCACATATACATCAAAGTGGGATCTGACGGTCAGGGCTAACCTTCTAAGCTGTTACCCAGGACTCACTTTTGTCTCTTCCTCATGTTAAAACCGTATCACCCTCTTATTCTAATTCCGTTACGAGCAACTGCCTACTCGCGAGAGTCGCCGTCCCTATCGTCGGATCGCAGACGTTAATATAGCGCATCGGAGCAAGATCCGAGCCGTTCATCAGATGGGCCACGCTTTATGTTTGCCGAATGGGAAAAGCCAGGAGAATCCGATCATCAGGTGGGCCGCACATCATAGTTTCCAAAGCCGAAAAGCAGGCAAACTGATAACAGATGGACATGGGCCATTGGTCAAAATTGCCCTGATTTTAGATTTTCAATATTTGGACGGGTGGATTTGAGACACATCCACGTTGACGGTTGGAAGATGCTTTTCAATATCAAACGTCCCTCCAGATTGAGTTCGTTTTGCGTGACAAGATCCATTGTGCGTCGCTAGCCACGGAAGCCGATTGGGTGGTGGCGCTGTGGGGCCCACCTTGATTTATATGTTTTATATCGACACCGTCCATCCGTTTTTTCAGCTCATTTTTAGGGCATAGGATAAAAATGAAGGATGATCCGAAGCTTAGTGAACCACACCAAATGAAACGGTGGGGATAATGACACCCATCATTGAAAATAAGATATTGTGGCGGAATCATTCTACGATGACAATCCTAACCTTTGATTTTTGGAGTTGTTCTGCGCGGTTGAAATCTTCTTTTCATTATTTTAAATTCATCTACAGATGGAGATGGACGCAGACATCCGTTCAACGTAATGTTTGCCCTTTACTGCTTTACAGTACAAAACGCCGGACGGTTCTGATACTCAAACAACTCAATACCTTATCCATAGCGTGTGGCGACACATGCTGAATCATGATTCGCGACAAACGGAAAACGAACTCCTCGAGGAGAGGGGTTCAGTAGCGATTTGGCTACCGACCTTGTCATCATCCAATCGGCGCCCCTCTCACATGGCTCCCTCCAGCTCCATCTTTCTATCCCGCGCGACCACCATTGTGCGGAACTCGTTCACCTCCCTCTCCGTATCCCGCGCGACTACCATTCTCCGCAACACCCTCGAATGCCTCTTCAGCTTCGTCCTCCTCCGCGACCTCGTCCTCTCACTCCTCTTCCTCTACTGCGGCCTCTCCCCGACTACCGTCCGCCTCGAAAAACGCACCTCCGTTCGTCTCTGGGCCCCCATCCGCCCCCGCCACCGCAAACCGAGCCTCGTACTCATCCACGGCTTTGGCGGCAACGCCCGGTGGCAGTGGGAGCACCAGATCCGTCCTCTCTCCAAGGCCTTCAACGTCTACGTCCCGGATCTGATCTTCTTCGGCGATTCCTCTTCCGATGGCGACGAACGGTCTATTGAGTTACAGTCGCGATGTATGGCGGAAGCTCTAAAGAAGGTTGGATTGGAAAGGTATTCGATTTGCGGGATTAGTTATGGTGGTTTTGTGGCGTACGGTATGGCGATGGTTCACGCGGAGGAGGCGATTGAGAAGGTGGTGATTTTAACGGCTGGGATCTGCGCGACGGAGGAAGAGAGGGAGGAGATGAAGAAGAGGAGGAAGGGTGAGAGGGATATCGTTGAGATTCTGATGCCGGAGAGGGCCGAGGATTTAAGGGCTCTGATGAGGCGATCGATGCATAGGCCGCCGTGGGTCCCAGATTTCGTGCTGCAGGATGTTATTCGGGTACGGACACTGCCCATCTGTTTCTGGTTTCACAGAAAAAAGCTTTATACTCTGCCAGAGTGTGATGGATGATACGCAGCCACTTAAACTGCACGATTGCATGTCTGGAATGATTCCGGCAGTGGCCCCTCCAGTACGGTCGGTGCTCTGGGCCCAATATGATTATGTGTTTTGGTCCATGCCGTCCATCCATTTTTCCATCTCATTTTAGGCCACTAGCCCAAAAATGATGCAGATCCAAATCTCAGGTGGACCACACCACAGGGAACAGTGGTGATTGAACGCACACCGTTGAAAGCTTCTTGGTGGGCCATATTAGTGTTTTCCGTTTGACCTAATCAACAGGTTAGAAGGCAAAAAAATACTACTGTAAGCACTAAGAAATTTTTAGTACGGTTCACCTGAGATTTGGATCTTCTGCCCTGGAATGATCTGAAAAAATAGATAAACGGTGTGGATATAGAATACACACATCAAGGTGGGCCCCACGGTAAGGGCCGCACCTAATCCACTCACATGATCCGGATGAACTCATCCAGCCTCGTCCAACTCGAGGTATCGAACCCGATCGGGTCCAACCGGGTCCAAGGCAAAATCACATGGCGCCAGGTTGATTTCGTCGACTTTTGGGTCATGGAATTCTAAACCTATGGTTTTTCAATTTGATGAAAGATGTCAGCTGTCCAAATTCAACGGCCATGATTGGTTTAGATCATTCCATACAAGGATTAGGTGCGCCCCGGCCTCACCCAAGACGGTGCAGTGCAGCCCGTACCGTGGGGTCCATCTTAATCTATATAATCTATATCCACACCGTCCATCCGTTTTGAAAGATAGTTTTAAAGCATGAGCCAAAAAATGAAGCAGATCTAATTCTCTAGTGGGCCATATCATAGAAAACATGGTGATTCACCATTAGTGGGCCAATGAGTTTTGGACCGAGCTGATATTTGTTTTTTTGCCTTCATCCATATTTATGTGACCTTATCAACAGGTTGGATGTCAAATAAACATTATTGAAACATTACGGTGGTCCCTATGAAGCTTTTAATAGTATGGCATTCAGTCATTACTGTTTCCTATAGTATGGTCCACCTGAGAATTAGATCTTCTTAATTTTTGAGATAATGCCCTAAAATGATTTAAAAAATGGATGGACGGTGTGGATATAGAATACATATATCAAGGTGGGCCCCATAGTAAGGGCCGCACTGTCTTTGATCAGGCGGTGGCCGCACCTAATCGGCTCCCGTTTTGTATTTTCGGTTGCTGAAGACGTACTTGGGAGCATGGTTTGGTAACAAAAACCATTGGTACGTTGAGTTTAATGTGGATTTTAGGATATTTTTATATTGAACGTGGACCATTGACAGGGTAGGAATATCCGTTGATCTGATTACCTGACGTGTCGGACCTGAGAAATCCCGCCATGAATATTGGATTTTTTACCCGATTATCTAAATAGCTCTAAATGGCTGGGATAGGAATATTACGAAATCGGATTGCGTACTGTGTTACACCGTATGCTTTTATCGTACTGAGTAAACTCTGTTGGGCCCACTATGAATTCGTGTGGTTTATCCATGCCGTCCATACGTTTTTAAAGATCATTTTAGGCTTTGAGACCAAAATTGAAGTATATCCACACCTCAGCTGAGCCATACCACATGAAATAATGGAAGTATTGATTTCCACCGTTGAAACCTTTCTAAGGCATGCAGTGATGTTTATTTTTCATCCAACTTGTTCATGAGATCAAACAGAAATGGATGAAGGGAAAAAACAAATATCAGCTTGATCTAAAACTTATGTAGCCCCCAGGAACTTTTCAATGTAAAAGTTCAATTCATATTGTTTACATTGGCGTGGTCCACTTGATCCTTTTATAGGCTTCATTTTTGGGCTAAAGCCTAAAATTATCTAGTAAAATGGATGAATCGGGTTAGATAAAATTCATGAATGAAGGTGGCCCCACAGAGTTTACTCAGCACGCAGAATATTACCAGAATCCCAACACCAGCCACCTAGCTGGTGTCAAAGCTCTATGGCCCCACCATGATGTGTTTGTTTTATCCTCCAAATCTCAGGTGGACCACATCACAGGAAAACAGTGTTGAATAAAAACAAATTACTATCCGCTAAAATGTTTTCAACAGTAAGCATCGGTCAATCCCCTTTTACTTTGGTGTAGTCCACCTGAGATTTGGACCTGACGGTGTGGATAAAACAGCTACATTATGGTGGGGCCCATAAGAACTTTGAAACTAGGGCAAGAATAAGGACTAGATGCTTTATCTTTATTAAAGCCAATCATTTTTTGTTCAAATGCTTTTGGATTTGTAGCTTGATATTCGTTAATAAAGTTATGATTATTAATTTTAAATTATTTTAGTTATTTCTATTTATTTGTGGAATTCTCGTGGCAAAATTCCTCAAAGATTTGAATTTTACCAAATACTTCATACAAATACTTTTACAAAAAAGAATTTATATTATTACCCTTCTTTATTTTCTTTACGATAAAGTGGAGAATAAAAATATCTAGAGTCTACGTGGCATGTTTCTCACGTCCAAGCCATACAGTAAATGTAGACTCCCCCTTTTTTTGGAAGGCAATTTATTAAATTGGCGCTGAGATAGTGACAAAGACTACCAAAAAGTGCTAACAAACAAAAATGAAGAAGCAAAAGATTACAGACGCCCATCTAGCCAGATCATGAGGTGGGCCAATCCATAAAAGAATGCTACACGCCGTTCAAAATATCAAAATTCTAGTATAGCCCATTTGATGTTCATGGTGGGGTGCATACGTGGATGGGTTGGACTTTACACCCATACCATGTGGTCCCCACAAGTCTCAACTTTCCTTTCTTTTTAAAGAAAATTTAAATGAGTGCATTTTTATAATTTTGTCGCCAAAAAACACTTCCATGTAATTTTTATTCCTTAAGCATTATTTGGTTAGATACAAATTCTTTGGGAAAATCTCTACGTTTTATTATGTATTTTACTTATTATTAAATTTTTAATTAGATGTTAGTGGGATATTCAATTTCTTACTATCTATCTTATTCCAAGTTTTTTGGTTATCCGAACCCTTACATGCATTTGATGTCAATATTAGAGGCCTGCTTGAAAAGTGTGATTAAGAGTAATATGATTGCATTTGGTACCATGCAATTCCGCTGTGTATTTTGAAATGACGGGAAAGGATTGGATTAATTCAGGTATTAAATCATCCATTCCTAACAATAGATTATGTGGGATTTTCGGTGAATTTTGAAATCCGCTAAATTTGTGAGTCTTACATTAAAGCATGTGTTTTATCCAAGCCCTCCATCTATTTGCGCCCTTTACACCTATCATTCGAGTTGCATATGCATAGTGAATCAGTTGTGGAATCTTATCCATTGATTACAATTCCATGATCCACCAAACAGAGGTTTCTCTTACCACGATGCTTTTCCCATAGGAAGAACTTGACCAAGAACATGGGATTGAACTTTCAAAATACCATGGTCCATGGTATTTCCAAACATACCAACATTGTGCAATAATTGTCTTAATTCCATGTAATGCATTTTCATAGCATTTAATCCAACCGTCTAAACAGGCTTAGGATTTTGGAACATAAGACTCATGGAAGCCTAAGTACTGGCTGATTTCTCTTTTTAGCCATGTGCTTAGCTGTTATTGTTGAAAACTTCTTGAGGGCCACAAAAGTTTTGAATTAGGTTGATATTTATGTTTACCCTTCATACAAGTTTACGTGACTTTCTAAGCATGTTAAATGGCAAATAAACATCACCGCAGGCCATAGAAAGTTTCAACGGTAACTGTAAGAGTTCGAGCCTTAGAAAGTTTCAAGGGTAAGAATTCAATTCTTACTACTTCATATGGTGTGGTCTACTTGAGCCTTAGATTTGCCTACTTTATGGGCTCATGCCCTAAAGGGATCTGTCAAAATAGATAGACGGCGTGGATAAAATATATAGATTAGGTGGGCCTTATAGAGCCCCTAAGTGGATATCAATGTAGGGCTACATTACATAAAAGAACTACATCAGTATAAAGGCACTTATCAGTAGAGTTTTACCTGAACCGAGTTATTTTGGTTACTCGCTTGGCTCAACTTGGCTTGAAACTGGGTTGGAATTGAGTCGAGCTGAATTTTTGAGCTCGAAAATATTTTGAGTTGAGTCCGAGCTTTACTCATCTCAGTGACTCAGTTCAAATCGATTCGACTCTGATCAGGTTCACTTAAAACCTAAACTTGAACTCGGCTTGTAGGTTTGAACTCAAACTTAGCTTGAAAGATCGAGCTCAAACTCGGCTCAAGTTGGCCCAAGTTGCACCGTGCTGAGCCAAGTGGGCTAGTCAGGCTCGGATACCGAGTTGAGTCAAGTTCAAACTAGGGTAGCCTTCTAGCCAAGCCTAGCCGGGCCAAGCTCAACTTGATTGGACTCGCGTATAGCTCTACTTGTAGGGGAGCACATTAGATGAGACCCCGACTCACCTAAGATAGTGTCACCCTTACTATAGGGCATACATTGATGTATGTAATATGTATTTACGCTGTCCATTTATTTTTCCAAATCATTTTGTGGCATTATCTAAAACAAAGAAAAGTAGATTCAATAATCAAAGGCATTATCCAAAAAAATAAAGCAGATCAATAATCATGTCCATACCATAGAAAACAGTGTTGATTGAATGCTCTACCATTAAGAGCTTCTTAAGGCACAGCTTAATGTTTTCTGTAGGTCACATAAGCCTGGATGAAGGCGCAAAAAATATTAGCTTGATCTAAAACTTTTAAAGCCCATTAATGGTCTTGCAACACTGTTTCCTATGATATGGTCCACCTGATAGTTAGATCTGCTTCATTTTTGGGATAATGCTTTAGAACTATATGGAAAAACAGATAGATGGCCTAAATATATGATACATACATCAAGGTGGGCCCCACATTAAATGCCACACCGTGTTGGGTGAGTCCTGGCCTCACCTAAGACAGTGCAACTTTTACCATTGGACCCACCTTGATGTAGCAGTCCATCGTTTTGCCAAATCATTTTAGGGCATTACCCAAAAAATGAAGAAGATCCAAGTCTTACGTGGACCATTCTATATAGGAAACAGTGGTGATTGAATACCATACCATTAAAAGCTTACTAGGGCCCACTGTTTATTTGCCATCCAACCTCTTGATAAGGTCACATAAACCTGGAGGGAGGAAAAATAACTATCAACTCAATCCAAAACCCTTGTGGCTCATTAATGGTCAATCACCACTGTTTCCAAAGGTGTGGTCCACTTGAGAATTGGATCTGCTTCATTTTCAGGCTCATATTATAAAATTATCTGAAAAAACTGATGGACGGTGTGAATATTGAATACATACATCGAAGTGGGCCCCACGGTAAGGGCTACACCCTCTTGTGTGCCGCGGGGATGCACCTATCCCTACCTATGCACCCATCCACGGCACATTTGGTTGCATATGCCGAAGTAGTGGGACCCACCGTAGATGGGAAGTAGCTCCAAATCCAGATCGGTCCAACGACACTGTTTGTTGAATTTGGACCGTTCACTTATTTTGTTTTGACCGTCCATCAGATGCCGGCCAACCTGCCAGCGGCTTTGGGCTTATGATCCATCTACAGCTGGTCCCACCATTCGGGGTCCTTAATATAGGAACATGTAGGCCACACGTGCAACTTATGTGCGCTCGTGTATGAATCATTGCAACCCGCAAGAGCATCAAAGATTCCTGTTTTTATTTATTTATTGTGTATTTCAGGTGATGTACAAGAAGCACAGGAAGGAGAGAATGGAAATGCTGAAGGAATTGCTATCCAGAAAAATAGAAGGAGATGGGCTTCCCGTTCTGAATCAGGTGATCACGTGGTCTACACTTTTCTCCCAACTTCTCCATCCCACGGTACACGTGGCAAACATGTTTGGTGATCAGGACCGTTGATCGGTGTGGGCCATCTCAAAAGAAGGGGATTGGGTTTGGTTGCCATCCAATCAGTGGCATACAAAAGGAACCATTAGCTCAAAACAGGAGCAACGGTCCGCATCCACACAGCTACACTAGGGCGTATCTACCGCTAGCGTGGGAAGGACATTGTGTGGCTTAGATCCACACCGTCCATCAGGTTCGTCACCCGTATTTGGCCTCAATGCAAAGTCAGGTGGGACACACCGCAGAGAGCAGTGTACCATCATTCCTAAAACCTCTAATTTCACGGGTGATGGCGTACCTGAGCTTTCGAATAGCCTGATTTTTGGGGCCCTTCATCCTGGTGAGGCCCCTCAGATGAACGGATTGGATGGCATGTAAACACCACACTGAGCCCTACACACAGCTAATGGTGGGCCTCACCATACCAACTGTTATGGTGTGGCCTGCCTGACTTTTGGATCGGCTTGATTCTTGTGTTATGATGAAGACGTGGTGGCCCATCAGATGGACGGGGTGGATCTCATGCTCATTCTCCACGTGGCAGGCACGATTACGTGTAGCTATACAAGTTAATTGGGTTGGGTTTAGGTGTTTCTACGGTCAGCTTCACTGTGTTGTTTATGAGAATAACGGATCCACTGTGGGGCGTGTTAGATCAACGGTGTGGATGGCCTAGAAATGGGCCCCACTTGTACAAACTCAAGAGTCGATGATACGTGCATGTCCTCGCTCGAGGATCATGTGATTCCCTCCACAATTCAGTAGACAGTAGCTCGTTCTTCAGCGAGCATGACATGAGGCCGGTTCCCCTGCAAGTCCTCGTGGAATGATCTTATTCTACAAGTGCTGCATGTGGGGTCCTCTAGGGAATGTGTGCATGACATCCAACCTTCCCACGAGGGTTGCTCCGCTGTTAGATTTGGATGCCCAAAAATCAAGCTGATCCAACCATCATGTGGGCCACAGGTGAATTTGGATGTTTTTGGATGGTTGTCCATTGTTTCCTATGGTGGGCCTATCATTTTATGTATCCCTTTGAAATCAGGCCCACCTTGATGTTTGTGATGAATCTACTCCGTCCATCCCTTTTGACAGATCATGTTAGGACACGAGCTTAAAACTGAGGTAGATATAGAATTCAAGTTGGCCATAGGACAGGAAACCATGGGAATTGATATTTTTGTGTTTTCAGTTTAAATAAAAATGACCTTATGAACATCACGGTGGACCCCACAGCAAGGTTTCAACGGTAGGCATTTCCCTCCCCACCTTTTCCTCTGGTGTGTACCATTTCAGTTTTAGATCTTCCTCATTCTCGGCCTCTTGTATTAGCATGAGCTAACAAAAGGGATGGACGGTGTGGATATATTGCAAATATCACGGTGGGCCTCATCTAGCTTGGTAGTCTGCAGACAATCCACGGGATGTTTTGTTCGGGATTACCGTTTGTATGGTACGCAAAACCCGCAGCTGCGAGGATAATCAGCATACATGACAAGTTAGAGTAATCTACGTACGTTTATGAAAACTTTTCCATGCACACAGTTTCAATGGACACTGTGGCATCCAATCATATATCTGGGCCGTCCATTAGGTCTAATTCACTCTTCATAGCTTGCTTGGAAAAATTCATAATGATCAGGTGATCCGAAACGTCCAGTTAGTGGCATGCAAAATGGACGTAGCAGATTTTTCGTAGAAGATGCCCCAGACACGGCTTCTTAAAATCATCTTACTCTCTTTTATTACTCGTATAAGAGCACGAGAAATGCAACATCCACGTTTCCTGGGTAGATACGTTAACTGTTCATCTAGCGGATTACTTCCAACCTATGATGTGTTGGCCAAATCCAACCCGTCCAATAGGTTGTCCCTACTATGATAATCATGTTGTATAAAAATAAATCCCATCCACTCATTATCTTTGCCACGAAATATTAAATAATGTATAGCCACTGATAAATAAAAAAAATAAAGGTATGGTCCTCTTGATCAATATATCGGACCGATATTTCATAAAGTGATCCTCATGGTGGGGCCAACATATTCGACGGCTTGGATGTCACAAGCACCTGACATGTTGAAAGTTATCTACTCGGTGGACGACAGCTTATTGTCCAACTGGTTGGATGTGTGCATATCTTTACAAGCACTCTACCTAGCGAGAGCTCTGCTAGCCTAGGCCCACGTGTGTGCAACGAGTACTTCTACACGCCTCCCCACTTGGCAAACGTGTGTGAGATCCAAGCCGTTCATCAGACTTGTCATTGGCCTGTCCACAATTCAATTTTGCTACGGTTTTGGAGCCAATGGATAACGATTTGGGAAGTTATTCTAGCATCATGGCCTGCTTGATAAATGGGCTGCCCTGGAATTGTACTAGGGTGAATCTACACTGTGGGACCCACCTAATGGACGGCTTGGATCTTATACATGTATACAAGATTCAACGGCCCTAACCTTGCATAGGAAATGTTTTGTAGTTGTACTTGTAGTGTCTTGCGTTCTTCTCTCTTTCATGAATCAACGGTTCAAAACAGAAACTGACAAATGGGTCCCATGCTTTTGAAGGAAACTCTCATTATTTGGGGTGACAAGGACGATGTATTCCCATTATCCATGGCCCATCGATTAAAAAGGTACGGATGCTTTTCCACTACGTACCTGTTTGCAATACACGTGCCAACCTGGCAACCGTGCGAGACATCTAAACGGTCCATTAGTTGGCCACCTCCATGCATCATGGACGGTTGGCCACGTGACGGGCCACACCATCCAAGACCTCCAAATCCACATGTTGGCTGCGTGATGGTGGTGGGCCTATAGGCAGCAATGTCTCCAAAGGGCTTCTATACGACACGTGGATTGACTAATAATTAATCCTGGCCGTCCATTTAATAGTACCATTGGTAGCAAGCCAGGCTGCAAAAATCACGGCAATCAAGATAATCCTAACCATGTGATCAATAGCATACAAAATGGACAGTCAAAACCGAGCAACGATATAAAATAGATTCGCATCTATTCGATAGATTTCAGTTTGCATTGCTTATGATTCCGAAGAAGCAATTTGATTTAATGATGACAATCATCCGATCCATCCATCGCTCGTAAAAGAGGATGGTTTTAAAAGATGGCTCACACTCAAGGGGTCAGGATCATGCAATTGGCCTTATATTTTCATCATGGCCAGTTGCCTGCGATCCTGATTTGTCCGAGAGAAATCCACCCCGTCCATCAGTTTCTGCAGCTCATGTTAGGAAAGAATCTCTAAAGGGAGCTAGATTCAAAACTTAAGTGGACCACACTACAGGAATCAGTGGGGATGTAAATGCCCACCATTGAAACCGTCCCAGGGCTCACCTTGATGTTTATATGCTATCCAAACCGTTCATAAGATCATTTTAACCAGGATGAATTGAAAATACAAAGGTCTATGGTCCACTTCTGTTTTCGATCCGGCTGATTTTGGGATCATGCCTTATCGTGAGCTGGAGAATCTGATGGACGGGTTGGATTTCTTACACACATCTCTGTGGGGCCCAGTGGTGTTGCAGCAAGTTGCGTCCGCCCCCAATGGTATGAATGGATGAAGGCCCAGTTCCACACATCTCTGTGGGACGACGGATTAGGTGTGTTGCCAACACCCTCACCTTGATGTGTTGGGCTCTGTGGGTCCCAATTTGATATATGTGTTTTAAATCCACGCCGTCCATCTGTTTTTCCAGCTAATTTTAAGATAAAAACCCAAAAATGAAGCAGATTCGAAATGCAATTGGACCACACCACAGGAAACAGTGGGGATAATGACACCCACTGTTGAAACCTTCTGGGGCCCATCGTAATGTTTATTTGTCATCCAACCTGTTGATAAGGTTACTCAGACCTGGATGAAGGGAAAACACATATAAGCCCGGGCCCTATGGAAATTTCAATGGTGAACATTCAATCACGACTGTTTCCCATGGTGTGGTCCATTTGATCTTCAGATCAGCTTCATTTTTGGATTCACAATCTAAAATGAGTGGAAAAAACGGATAGACGGCGTGGATATAAGATGCATGCATCACATTAGACCCCACAGCCCAACACATTGGAATTTCCATCCATTCTGAGAGGAAATCTCATCAAACCTATTCCACCTTCAATGAAAGCAGGCATTTGGGAGAAAAATCAAGGCTCGAGATAATCAAGGACGTTGGTCATGCAGCTCAGTTGGAGAACCCTCGGGTGGTCAATGATCTGATCAAACGGTTCATATTGAATTCACACCAACCATGCATGGAGATAAAGATCTAGTAAGAAGAATCTCTCCCATGCAAGATCCAATCTGATATTCGACTCTATTGTATCTTCCAGATGCCACCAATAAATATCTATCAACATAAAAGAGAAATGATCAATCTGACCGTTTATCAGTCCTGCACACACTTCATGGGCCAGTGTATGAAAATCACACCAATCGGAAAATTCTATGTTCAAACCGTACCATCCGTCGTATGGGCCTATTATTAATCACTTTGATCATTTAAATATTTTTTTTTTTTTTTGAAAGATCATTGATTTGTATTAAGAAACATCAAAAGATCATATGATATGATTATGTCGTCCGCGGCTTGATCATATGATCCTAGCCATCCTATCCGTAGCTTGGAAGACTGTTGGGCATGGAAGAAGGATGCCAGCTTTGGAGGGATATGATTATGTCGTCCGCGTGGTTTTTGCATGGTGGGCCATGAATACACAGCCCAGTTCGATTGATTAGACGGACGTGGTGTCGATCCTGTCTGGGGTTCCATGGGTCCACCTCGATTTATGTGTTTTATCCACTCCATCCATCCATTTTCTTAGTTCATATTGGGCCCACAAAGGGATCAGATCTCTCGGTAGATTGTTCTTGTTCATCGGGCGGGCGTGCGGTGGGCAGCGGTTGGGTGGGACTGTGTGGTAGAGAAAGAAAAGGAAGGGAAAGGGGCCGTGCAGACCGCGAGTAGGGTTTTTTATATATATACACACACACATTTTTAACCAATCCGAGCCAAGCTCGAGTTTGAGTTTTGATTCGAGTCGAGTTAAATGCCCCCTGATCAAACTCAACTTGAGCTAGGAGAAATGAGATTGACTCCGGCCGACTTAGCCATTCAAGCCGGGTCAATTTGAGCTGACTCGAGCTGAGTCAAGTGAGTTAATCGAGCTAGCTAGACTCGTGAACAGCTCTGATTCAGATCCGACACTCAAGTGGACCACACAACAATGTTGATAATGACATTACCGTTGAAACCTTCCTAGGCCCACCATCATGTTTATTTGCCATCTAACCTGTTCATAAGGCCAGCTTGATTATAAAAAAAAAAAATTGTGGCCCACCAGAGCCTTTTAACGGTTAGTGTTCAATCCCCACTGTCTCCTGTGGTGTGGCCCATATGAGCCTTCGATCTGCCTTATTTTTGGATAAATATCTTTAAATGGATGGACCACTGGATAAAACACATGACACAGTGGGTCCCACAGAGCCTCTTCAGATTGGACTGCCCATTATCGCGAGGGAGTACGCTTTGAACATGCCATGTACCAAAAATAATGGTGCTACGCTCATTTGGCATAGTGCTGTACAAGAGTAGAGTTTGCTTGGTCAGCTCGTTTGACTTGACTCGGAGAAGCTAGACTTGCCTGGGCTCAAAATTGGATTACGACCGAGTTGATCTGGTTTTTAGAGTTTGAAAAATTTTCCAGCTGAGTTCGAGCTTGCTCCAGCTCGACTCGAACCTCAACTCGAATAGGCTCGGATTAAATTGGCTCCGTGGCATTATTATTTTTATCTTGATGCTGCCCGACAAGTGTTTGATGAAATGAGTTAACGGAGTATTGTTTTCAGTGCATATATTCTCTGCAGAATCATTATTTAAAAATTAAATAATAATAATAATAATAATAACTTTGCATTATAAGATTACCATTGTATCTTGTTTTTTATACTGCTTGCCTAAGCATTTATAGAAATAACTATAAAGTGCTATTACTGTTTTACATTTTGTAAGAGATTGATTATATATTATGTGTTCGAGAAAATGTCACATAGGTTGCTCAAAATTTCTCCAATTCTGAATTGAGCCGAGCTGGCCATTCAGACTTGAGCACCGAGCCGAGTTTGATTTGGGGTTACATGCTGGCCGAGCCCAGCCGAGCCGTGACAAGCTCACTCGGTTCGGCAGCTATGTTTGTCTGTCACCGGAGAAGATTATTTTGGTCCCTGGAATTTTCAGCATCTTATCTAATTAATGGCCGGGATCTATTACACATGTTCCGCTCCAACGTGCGTGCGATCTGACCTTTCCATAACGTGGAAAGAGTTCTTTGTATCTTCTGGGTAAATATCAAGAGAATTTTACTCATTGTCTGGACCACAATGATTGAATTGACGGTTTGAAAATTTTCCTACCCGTTCATTTCTTTTGATATACTGTGGCCATCTGGGGTGTCAAATGACCTGACATTTATGCTGGAAAATCTAAACAATGTAGCTCACTTGATTGATAGCTCACATCTTACACACGTGTGTGGATGTGTATGGATCCTCACACATGTGGAATTAGCATACTAGGCTAGATCTGTACATGAGCCCAGCTAGTACAAGAAGCTCCCTCGGCTCGGCTAAATCTAGCTCGGCTTGATTCAGCTTGAACGACGACTTGAGGCGAACCGAGATTTATATAAATCAGCTCCTTTTTTAACACTAGGTATTGGTATGGATTCCCTAGTGGGGGTGGCTAACAATGAAGTGCGAACTGACGGTAGGGTGTACTAACAAGCTGACAAAAAAAAAAAAGGATTTTACTTTTGCTCGGGTGGTAGAATCTCGGGAGTTTCAACACCTGGTCAAGGGTTTGAGTATCCATAGCTAGGTGGTGAAATTCCACTAGCGTGATTGTGTGGGGTGTGTGTGCGTGTAAAAAAAAAAAACACCAGCTCATTTAAAAAATGAGCCAAGTTTGATCATAAGCGATTTTGACTCGACTCGACTCCAATATATATATATATATTTAAAAAGTTAAAACTTAAATCCTTTCTTCTCATCTCTTCACTTACCATTTTTCTTCCTTACTCAACTAGTCGTGCTCGAGCTTTAGAGTCTCTCTCTCTCTCTCTCTCTCTTCTCTCTCTCTCTCTCTCTCTCTCTCTCTCTCTCTCTCTCTCTCCTAGCTCTCTTCTCTCTCTCTCTCTCTCTCTCTCTCTCTCTCTCTCTCTCTCGTAACATTAATAATAAGGTACCTCTATGTCTTTTTCTTTATTATATATATATATATATATTATATATATATATAAAATATTGAATATTTGATTTGAGAGTTAGGTCAGGTGAGGGTTGGGTCAATTGGGTCGGAATGCGGAGTTGAGTCAGGTGCATGTTGGGTGTTGGTTGAGTTAGATTGGGAGTAAGCTCAACTCGCCTCGACTTGATCCACTAGCTTGCCTCGAGTTCTACTCAAGATAAGCTTGCCTCGACTTGATCCACTAGCTCGCTTCGAGCTTGACTCAAAAAATTTAACAAACAAGCCAAGCTCCAACAGTAAGTTCACTCGATGCCAAGGTCGAGTTCGAGGCCAAACTCGAGGAGAGTATTGCCAAGTCAAGCCAAGCTTGGCCCACATCAACTCAACTCAACTCAACTCAACTCAACTCAGCTCGATGTATAGCCTTAGACGTAGCAGGACCAATGGCTTGTGGGGCGGATAGATGTTACATGAAGACACATAACACCTTCATGGGTGTTACCGTTACCGCGTGAGGCCCACCTTGATGAATTTGTTGTATATACATTCTGCTCATCCATTTTTCAGCTCATTTCAGGATAATTATACAAATCTCGGTTGGACCACACCAATGAGAAAAGTGGTGGATAGCCTTTAAAAGCTTTTTGTCGCTCACCACAGTTTTAGATCAAGCCGATCTTTGTATTCTTCCATCATCTAGATTTATTTGACATTCTCCATGGGTTGGATGGAAAATAAAAATCACGGATCTGCTCAATGTGGGCCTTAGGAAGTTTTTAATTGTGGGCATTCAATCACCATTGTTTTTTGTGGTGTGGTGCACCTGATATATGGATCTTCTTAATATTTTGGATCACGCCTTAAAATGGGCTAAAAAAACGGATGGACAGTGTGGATATACAACACATCATCAAGGTGGGCCCCGTGGTAAGGGTG
This sequence comes from Magnolia officinalis, assembly GCA_021015155.1. Classification (NCBI taxonomy): domain Eukaryota; kingdom Viridiplantae; phylum Streptophyta; class Magnoliopsida; order Magnoliales; family Magnoliaceae; genus Magnolia; species Magnolia officinalis. The sequence goes on from JAJHSJ010000014.1 coordinate 3,848,679, forward strand.
ACACCCGCTAAGGTGTTGCATGGGTAACACCTAAGCCACTCCCATGGGTCACGTACTTCACACAGACCGGACCGACTTTGACAACCCATCCGTGACTTTTAACGGTTGAATGTGAATCCTTGGCTTTTGGCTTTTGGATTTTGGGATACTGGCTGTGTTGGGTTTTTTTTTTTTTTTCAAAATAAGAAGAAAAGAAAATTGGAAAAGAAGGGTTGTGGATTCGGTGATTGTTGGTGTGAATGGTGATGCCTCTTGGTAAATGGAGCATCTTTTGAATTTGAAATGGAGGGATACCATTGTTGGAAAGACACCACCATTGATGAAAAAACACCATGGAAGATGTCTTTTCATGAAAAGGGCCTTAAGCATCTCTTGTGATTCCATATAAACCCATCTCTGGGTCAATCCAAATTCACAATTTCCAACAATCTCTTCTCCATCTTATTTTTCTTCACCATTTTCATTTTTGGAAGGTTTTTTGGAAAGATACAATTTTTAGGCACTAAATTATAAATAATTTTCTGGCAGTAAATTACAAACAGTTTTCAGGGGGTAAATTATAACAGCACAAAAGTCAGGGTTGTAAGCTGTAAAAGTGTGTTTAGGGTGCGATTTTTTCGATTTTGCAGGCCGAAACCCACATTTCTCCAGTCTTGGAGAAGAGGCTTATTGTATCTTGGAGGCGAATTTGCTGTAACCCTCTTGCAAATTGGTTTAATCATCAATAGGGTGCGAATATTGCCTTAAAGATAGCGACATCGTAATGCGCCTTAAGCCTATCTTTAAGTGATTCATTTTATTTTTTTGCCTCAAAAATAACAATTTTAAGGCGATATTATGACCTCTTCTATGGGTCATCTTGACGTTGTTCGAATTACGCCGTTCGACAGCTCAAATTTTCTTCGATGACAATCGAGGGTCCATCTCTTCCTCACAACACTCAAGTTGGATCATGTGTTCACTCAGGATCCTCATTCACCACCATCTGACGATGATACATTAGAACAAATTAAAAAAAGACAAAGTTGGGAACGTAACGATTACCTATGTAAATGTCATATTTTCAATGCTTTTTCTGATTCGTTATACGCTGTTTACCGTCAAAATAAGACTGCTAAGGATTTGTGGCACACGCTGCTCACCAAATAAATGTTTTGAGCAGAGAACGATAGGTTGGGTCGGACCTGAAATCAGACTTTAAATAGGCCTGCCTAATCTACTGACTCGAAGCTGTTCAAAATCTGGGCCAAGCGCTACCCCCATGCCTGGCCCGTTGACAGTCCTGAGAACGAAGGAAGCCTTATCATCCGTTTCTCCAAGTGGGACGCCGATTCCCTGCGAATGTCTTTCCAAGAAAATTCCTGTGATGGGAAGCTATGTGGGGCCCACCGTGATGTTTGTGGGAATCCACTACGTCCATCACTTTTGCAAGATAATGTTAGGATATGGTCATTCGTTTCTCCAAGTGGGACGCCGATTCCCTACGAACGTCTTTCCAAGAAAATTCCTCTGATGGGAAGCTATGTGGGGCCCACCGTGATGTTTGTGGGAATCCACTACGTCCATCACTTTTGCAAGATAATGTTAGGATATGGTCCCAAACATAATCAAAATCCAAAACTTAAGTAGCCCATGTTCATCCCCATTATCGTTATTCCTCTTAAAAGCAGATCAGAATTGATTTTGTATGATTTATACAAATTCGGGTAATGTATTTGGAGATTTGAAAAGATTTCTTAGCAAACAAGATCAGGAACATATTTAATAATGCCACGTCAATGTTTAAGTGATCCGTGAATAAGCAATCGAGATTTGAAAAGATTTCTTAGCAAACAAGATCAGGAACATATTTGACAATGCCACGTCAATGTTTAAACGATCCGTGAATAAGCAAAACCAAAAAATTCCATGTAACGTCGATATATCGACAATATGTCGATATATCGATGCTTGATATTATCGATATATCGACATATGGTCGATAATATTGAATTAAGTCCTCATTTGTCCAGCGACTGAACCAAAAAATTCCATGTAACGTCGATTATATCGACATATGGTCGATAATATCGAAATAAGTTGTCGATATAATCGACATATCATCGATCTTATCTGCGTAAGTTATCAAGCTTTTAAAAAATTTCATGTAACGTCGATATATCGACAATATGTCGATATATTGATGCTTGATATTGTCGATATAACGATATATGGTCGATAATATCGAATTAAGTCCTCATTTGTCCAGCGACTAAACCAAAAAATTCCATGTAACGTCAATATATCGACAATATGTCGATATATCGATGTTATATCGAATTAATTTTGTCGATGCATGTTGTTACTGCGATATATCGAAGCTACAGTTAAGGCTACGGTTATAATCCGTAGCTATAAGGTCCCACTGACCCCAACTCAGTAGTTCTTTTTTTTTTCTTATATATATATATATAAGGAGAACTTTTTCTCCCTTACATTTTTCTCTAATACATAATTATGTAAATATGTATATATAAGTATATAAAAATATTTTCTTATCTTTTAATTCATTTTTTTGTCTATGTATTTAACAAGCATATCTCCTAAATTAGAATTTTTTTTATCATTATTTACACACGCACACACACACCCACACACTCACACTAGTGGAATTTCACCACCTATGGATACTCGAACGCTTGACCGGGTGTTGAAACTCCCAATAGTCTACCACCCGAGCGGGGCAAACTAAAAAAACAGTGGGGTAAACTGAAATATGAGCGAGGCAAACAAGAAAAACAGCAGGAAAAACATGAAAAACAGCGGGACAAACTAGAAAAACAACGGGAGAAACATGAAAAACAGCGGGGCAAAATAGAAAAACATGAAAAACAGCAGGGGAAACATGAAAAACAGCGGGGCAAACTAGAAAAACAGCGGGGGAAACATGAAAAACAGTGGGGGAAACACATTATAAAAGCAAGGATTAAATGCCTACTTTTGAAAGCTTTCTGGAGTACACATGAAAAACAAGGATTGAATGCCTACCTTTGAAAGCTTTGGACATGTTTCCATTTTGGGCTCATACCCTAAAATGAGGTTTAAAAAGGGATGACCGACATTAATAAAACACATACATCGTTGTGGGCCCCATACAATCCAATCATCAAATATATTGGTGGTATTTGGCTCACCACACAAGCCCACTCGAATGGATAGGGACCCCACTACCTAAGTTGTGTTCGAAAAGCTCTATGGGCCCATCGTGATAGATGTGTTTTATCCATGCTAGGTTGTTGTCCATTTTACCAGCTCATTTTAGATTATGAGCACGAAAGTGATGCAGGTCTAAACAAGTGCAGCTCAACATTTTTGAGGGCCTTAGGCAAGTTGTAAAAATAAGGCTTAGAATTTAATTTTTTGAGAACTTAATTAGCAATAAAGTAGGTAGTTATGGTCCTAGGTTTTAGGAGAAGAATTTATTGAGAATGATGTTATTATTTTGAAAAGAGATGATAGAGTTAGACTGTTATTATTGAGGCCCGGTGTAGTGTTTATCTGAAATCCAATCTGTTTATTAGGTCATAAAGACCCAGATGAAGGCTAAAAACAAAGATAATCTTGATCCAATACTTTTTATGGCCCCCAAAAAGTTTTTAATGGTCGATGTTCATTAAACACTGTTTTTCTAGTTTGCCCCGCTGTTTTTCTAGTGCGCCCCGCTAATAATTCAGTTTGCCTCACTGATTTCTTAGTTTGCCACGCTGTTTCCCGCTAATAATTCAGTTTGCCCTGCTGATTTTCTAGTTTGCCCCACTCGTAATGTAGTTTGCCCCACTTTTTTTCTAGTTCCCCCGCTAATATTTCAGTTTGCCTCGCTGTTTTTATAGTTTGCCCCACTGTTTTTCTAGTTTCCCCCGTCGATTTTCATGCTTGCCCCGCCGATTTTCTAGTTTTGAACGCAGATTTCACATATTTCCCCCGCCGATTTTAAAGTTTCCCCCACTGATTTGATAGTTTGCCCCGCCGATTTTTCTGGTTTCCCCCGCCGATTTTGTAGTTTCCCCGCCGATTTTCTAGTTTCCCCCACTGATTTGATAGTTTACCCCTCCGATTTTCATGCATATTACAACCTGGAAGCAACCAAAATGCATATGCCTCAATTCTGCAAAAGTTTATCTTATAAATATAGTAGGCCCAAACTCAAGGTACATGAATTTTGGTGGGCCCCGAACTCTATGTACATGGTCTACACTATTGATCTCATCAAACTCTTAAATAGGAATCAAATATGCACATCAAGCTTGTAAGCATAACACATTGTGCAAAACATATAACCCAATGGTAAAGGCATACCTTAAGTGACCCAAATTAATTTAAAGGGTTGAGCCCCAAATTGAAGCATATTAAAAGATCAAGTGGATCATACCACGGGAAATAGTGGGCATAATGATTTCCACCGTTGAAACCATATTAGGCCCAACAGTGATGTTTGTTTGTTATCAAACATGTTCGTCCATTTTTTAAAAGAATTTTGCAATGGAATTGCATGGAATGTGTTGTTTGGAATTGGATTGAGTCCACTATCTAAATCAGTCTTATATGCATGCGTAATTTCATTTTGAAATTACATTGATTCACGAGGTGTAGTGGGTTTTTACTTTACATCGTATCCTACACTATTGCTACTGAAATGATGTCTTGGGTTTGTTGCAATTTTAAAAATAAATTGAGGGCTTTTTCTCTTTCATGGCAAGTGATAGGTCTTAGGTGGCCATGATTATTGGATATGAAAAAGATGGACTTTTTCAGAATCTCAAGAATAGCATTGTGTGATTGCCATATACAATCAAAACCACATGCCTGTATCTGTATCTATATGTGCATATGCATATCTATATATTTCTATAAGTATGTATGTTTGTATATGTGTATGAATTTACAAATGCATCATCATCACCATTATTATCTTAGTCTTCTCCTAAGAATTTGGGTTGGCTTTTAGGAAGTACATGACAGAGGTTTCTACATGGAGAACTCTTTATAACCAACTACAACCATGTGAACTACCAAAGCAACCAGAGCAACATTCATCACATTGGGCATTTATTGAAGCCAAGCAGATGGAAGTTAGAAATGAGCCAGACTTCAGATTACATGAGTTATATTATAAAATATATTTTATTGTAATTCAAATATTGGTCTGATTGCATTCTCATCACTGCACCATCCTATTCTGGAATAGGACAAGAATCCTATTGATACGTCCTTTCATAATTTGAGCCTTCTCATGTTGTAGGAAGATGTTGCTCATGAAGCTCAGACAGGCAAAACATTGCATTTCAAGGTTACATTCTCTATGATGTCTTAATGCTTTGTTTCTTTGTTTTTTTTTTAAAAATTTTTTGTTTTGTTTTGTTTTGTTTTATTTATTTATTTATTTTTGCATCAGGTGTGAAGAAGAAAGTTGATAAAATAATAGTACCTGTGGGGAAAAGAGAGGAGAAAATGATTACAGACCTATGGCTACAGATTATAACCGTAGCCATAGATTATCGATAATATCGAAGATGAATGCCAAATTGTCCAACAACAAAACTAAAAAAATGGATGAATTGTTGATATGTTCGATAGTATCAAGCATAAGTCATCGATAATATCAAGACATGATCGATAGTATCGATAACTAATGTCGAGTAATAACCGTAGACCTATCGCTACGGATTATAACCGTAGCAATAGGTACCGTAGCCGATCTGCATCAACCGCAATGGGAAAAAAAATTCATAGACTTGTATGACTACAGTTATCGCTACGGCTATAATCCGTAGCTATATCTGTATCGCAAATTGTAGGATTTTTAAGACAAACTCGTTGGACAGTTCTGAACCTTTTTCGATCATATCGCAAGACCTTCGATACATCGCAAAGGATATATCGAAAAAGCATGGGTTGCGGTTATAATCCGTAGCCATTTTTTGATTTTTATTTTTTCTGTTGTAATCCCCACCACTTTTTGTGGGTTCTTTTATGAGGTATGTGTTATATCCAAACCGTCCATCTATTTGGAGAACTCATATTAAGGCTTGAGACGAAAAATAAGATAGATCTAACTATCAAGTGGACCACACTGTAAAAGGCAGTGGGGAATTGAACGTCTACCATTGAAACCCTTTTAGGGGTTACAGAAGTTTTGGATCATTATGAAATTTGTTTTTTCTCTTCATCCAGGTCTTTGTGACCCTATGAAGGAACTTAGATGGGGAGGATTTCTCACAAACATCACAGTGGGCCCCCTAAAAGTTTTTAATGGTCAACGCTCATTCAACATTGTTTCCTGTAATGTGGTACATTTGAGATGTGGATATACCTCATTTTTTGTCTCATACCATTAAATGATTTGAAAAAATATATGGACGACATGGATACTATTGTGCAATTGTGCGTCCCTGCATGGGTACGAGTGGACGCGGATTGCGTGTTGTGCAACACACCACCGTGCTAGATGTTGTGTTGATGTCATTAATTTCTATAGGCCCCACCATGATGTATATTATCTATGCTGTCCATCCATTTTATAATAGCATTTTAGAAGATGGGTCAAAAAATGAGGCAGATCCGTACTCAAGCGGACCACACCATAAAAAGAGTTAGGATAATGATGCTCACCGTTGAAACTTTATTGAGCCCACAATGACATTTATTTGCCATCCAACCTTTCATAAGGCCACACAGACCTCGAGGAAGGAAAAGCACAAATATCCGATTGATTCAAAACACCATTCTCCTAAGAAGTTTTTAATGCCAGACGTTTAGCCTACACCATTTTCTTTATTGTGGTCCACTTGAGCTTTTCATCTACCTTATTTGCCTACACCGTTTTCTTTATTGTGGTCCACTTGAGCTTTTCATCTACCTTATTTTTCGGGCCATGCCATAAAATGGTCTCGTAAAATGGACGGACGGTCTGGATATAACACATATATCATGGTGAGGCCCACAGAACTGAGTCACGTCAACACACCACTGATCTCAACTGCATAGAGCACACAACGCAATCCTTCTTGGGTAGTTGGGTGGTGATCATAAATCTTTACAAAGGGCAACAAGATGATCGGTATAACCTGACCATATACCATCTACTTCATGTGGCAGGTGATTTATCAATCGGGTCCATTCATCTACCGGACCTATCATGGCATGGCTTACTTTTTTTTTTCGAGACAATGTGTCTCATAAGTAGGATACTGATTCATGATAAAGGTAAGTTATGCCGTGATGATCACATGGTGCAAAAGGTCTACTCATAGAGTGAGTCACAATATGAAATCAGTGCGCATCTGATGGTATCACTCAGTCTACTGGTGTGGCCTACTTGATGAGTGGATGAGCTTGATTTTCATTCCTAGTGATCATCATGGTGTGGCCAATTTTTTTTTAAAGGATTGGATATTTTATGCAAGTGATATGTTGGAGAGAAAGCAATGAAAGTGAAAGTTCACATACAACAAATACATGTGATCATTTGTTGGTAATTTATCCCTCTCCCTCTGCAAATATGCTTGTTTTTCTAGATATTTCTTTCTGTAGGGGATCACTCTTAGCATGGCACCCAAGTCGAAGGTCCAAACATCTCATCAGGGAAACCACATCATCATCAGCATAACATAACACGATGATCAGGCTGATGCATTCATCAGGAGGGCTACAAGTGCAGGTTAGATGATGACCAATACTGTTGAACTTATTTTAACCTCCCATTTTTATCATACACTTGTGGCCTAGCCATTTAATGATCAGTCTGGCCTGATTTTGGTTTCATGTAACGTTCGCAGTGTGGCCCGCCAAATGAATGATCCAAGTGTCAGAAATAAGTATTTCTAACCCTGTTTTTTTATCAAACCCATCCAATGGGAGAATTGTATCCAGTCCTTGTACATGCAAGAGACACCACCTGGGGTTCAGCCATCATTTGGCCGCCTTGTATTGTACTCATCAGCTACGGTTCCAACGATTCTTGCAGGCAATGGGAAGGCGAAACTCGTGATTAAAGGAAGGCATGTGTGGGCGAGACCCTACATCCCAAAAAAGAAACGATCGCTATCAAAGTCGTAGCTGATCGAAAAATAACACCCACCATCGTCGTTGTCGTATAAATAAGGGGTCTAAGTGGATTATGATTGAAAATTGATGTCATCATCATCATCGTCGTCGAATAAATAAGGGTGTTTGCATGAATTATTACTATTGTGGTGTATGTGTATGCATGAATATTGTAAACCCGTTGTATTATCAGCGACATGCATATATGTTTTATGGTTAAATAAATTCAAGAAAAGAGACTTCAAAATACAAAGAGAGAGAGAGAGTGGAATGCTCACTTGTGCCCCTTCACAGATGTGTCATGTGCTCAAAATCTAAATGGTGCATCTAATGCGGCACCCCATGAAACCTCTAGAGCCTAATTTTCAACTTAAACCAAAACTTTTGTGGCGCCATAGCAAAGAGAGAGATACAAATTAAGGGAAAAAAAAAAAAACTGTTTCTTTTTCCCATCACGTGTATCGCCATTCACACACACACACGTGTGTGTGTAGGGAAATGGTTCTATGTGGTCAACCTCATGGGAACTTCCCATGAGGTCGAGTGTTGTGTGGGCCCCACCATGATGCGTGTCGAACATCTACCCCAGTCAGATGCACCATTTCATGGTGGGCCTCGGGCTTAAAAACCCAGTCAATCCATGACTTTTGTGGGCCACACCACATACAAAAGTTGAGAGGGGTTACCCTCCCATTAAAACATTTATAAACATTTGTTGGGCTCACCGAGATGTGGTTCATAAACCCAGCCCATCCATTATGTAAATGCGAGTTGGATGAGGGGTCAGACCAAGTTTCAGACGCATCCAAATTTCAGGTGGGCCCCGCCAAGTGATTTTATATGTTTAGGAATGTCTTCATGTGATTTTAGATGGTATGGCCCACCTGAGTTCCGTATATGGGTGATTTTTAGGATATTCTATAATTTAAAGGGGACCTATCAAATGCACGGTGTTGATGTTCAACACGCATCATGGTGGGGCTCACACAACTCGACCGCATAGAACCGTCCCCCCTCCCACACACACACACACACACGAACAAAACAATTAACTAAGTCACAAAAGAACAAAAGCATTGAGTTGAGGGTCAAATATTGCATACCAGACCCCAATTATTTTCTGGATTAACAGGGTGCTAAAAGCACGGATTTAATGCTCTGAAGTCACCAAGGCAAGGGACAGACCCTAGGAGACTAAGATGGATGAATTTACAGCCAACTATGGAAGTCTAGTATCAAATTTCTATCAAATAAGAAGAAATCAACCACACAAGGAAAATATCATGACCTACCACTGCACTTCCTACCCTCCACGTATTGATTTACTCGATCTTCTTCTTCGGCCTCAACTGATTGCTTTGGCCGCACTTCTTTTTCCTGCAGTTCACAACTAGAGGATGTAGGCGAGCATAACACTTCCGGCAGATCGTTTCATCTTGATTGTACTTTCAAGCCAATGCCATCAAAGACTGTTTGATAATCCCGCTACGAAGCCTCAGCACAAGATGCAGCGTCGATTCTTTCTGGATATTGTAGTCTGCGAGTGTGTACGGCCGTCTTTGAGTTGCTTTCCTGCGAAGATCAGACGCTGTTGATCCGGTGGAATTCCTTCCTTATGGATCTTGGCTTTGACATTGTCGATTGATGATGTCGTTGGATTCAACATCTAGGGTTATGGTCTTCCCCGTTAGGGTTTTTACGAAGATCTGAATCTTCTTATTCGCTTCCTACCCTTTTATATATATATATATATATATATATATATATATATATATATATATATATATATATATATATATAAAAATATGAGAAATGTTCTATGCGGTACCTCATGGGAAGTTCCTATGAGGTCGAGCTGTGAGGGCCCCACCATGATGTGTGTCGAACATTAACACAGTGCATTTGATGCGTCCCCTTTTGCTGTCCATTGACTAGATATCTTTCAACATGTTAGGTGCTTGCGACATCCAACCCATCGAATAGGTTGGCCCCACCATGATGATCACCTTATGAAATATCGGTCCGATATATTGTTCATGCGGACCATACTTATATATATTTTTTATTTATTAGTGGCTATACACTATTTAATATCCCGTGGCCTAGATAATGAGTGGATGGGAATGATTTTTATAAAAGACGATTATCATAGTGGGGACAACCTATTGGACGGGTTGGATTTGTCCAACACATCTTAGGTTGGGAGTTATTCGCTATCTACGACACCTACGATTGGTGCAATTGCACAATAGTATTCGTGAGTGACCATCTCAATGAAAAACAACCCCTAAGATAACAATTAATAATATCAATTAAGATTATTTCAAAGTGAATTACCTTACAAACGGTTTAAATGGATTTCTCACAAATATCATAGTGGGCCCTACCTTGCATCACAACGTCAGAACTTCCTGAAAGGCTTTCACAGAAAATCCACATCCCCCACTAGGACCTAACTATAAATGGATGGTTATGTCGGGGTCTTCGTGGGGGCCCACCATGATCTATATCTTTAATCCATTCCATCCATATAGTTTGACATGTCAATTTAGACAACTAGGCTAAAAAGGAGATGGATTAAAAGCTCAAGTGGACCACACCACATAAAGCGATGGGGATTGAACTCTTACCATTGAAAATGTCACACGGCCATCATGATGTTTATTTGCCATCCAACCTATTTATAAGGTCACATAGAGCTGTATGAAGAAAAATAAATAAATATCAACTTAATACAAAACTTATGTGGCCCCTATAATTTTTCAATAGCATGCTTTAAATCCCCACTACTTCATGTGTGTGTGTGATTCATTTAAGCCTTAGATCTACCTCATTTTTTATATCAAGCCCTCGAATGATCTTTCAAAATATATGAATGGTGTGGATAAACATATAGATCGCATTGGGTCCCATTGAGCCACTGACATGACTGTCTGTCTCTAGCTAGGGTGGATCCAGAGGTGAATTGCCTCTTGGTGTTGCACCGCTGACAGTAGCGTGGTGGATCTAGATGAGGATTGCTTACTGATGTTGTCACAGTAAGGTGGCTATTAAACATTGTTGACTGATGTTGTCATAGTACGGTGGCTATTAAACATTGTTGTGTGGCCCATGATCAAACCCAATGGTTGACAAACACAAGTATAGGATTGAGATGCGGCAATAACTCGGTGTGACCGAGGTCGATCCATATGGACTTTGGCGAGAATACACCAATTGAACTTAATATAAGGATAACGATTGGTTGGGATTTTTAATCCAACAGAATAGAAAGGTTGTAAAAACAATTAATAAAAATGATTAAGGATCCAAGAATCCACAATCAATCGACTTTGAACTTAATTCGTCTTCTCGAGTTGATAACTCAACTAGACCTGAATTTCAATATTGTAGAGAATTGAAAGCATTTAATGTACCCGGATGTGATAATAAATCAATCAACTTTACAGATTAATTTATTATCTAATCTAGAAATTCAACCACATCTAATCACAATTTAACAATAAAATCTTAACTTTCAATTAAAAAATGAATTAACTATCAAATATCTATTAAAAGATTCATCTCTTGACCTTAGCTAAGTGATTAACCAAGTTGATGGACCACGTGATTTGTTAGTCATTTCTCTCTCCTTCATACTTGGTTTCCTTGGATCTTTGGTATTTGAAATATTCAATAATAACCTCCAAACATTCAAGTATTCGCTTGCTAGTCTATTAAATTTCATCGCTACAAAATATATATTATTATTAGTTAATCAAATTAACACTTTAAATGCGTGGAAACTAATGCAATTAATAGGATAAATATATACTATCTAGATATTATCACCTCACCATAATGTATAATATATGTGTTTTATCCACACTGTCCATCTATTTTTTTAAAAATCATTTCAAGAAATGATCCCAAAACGAGGAATATTCCAAATTCATGTGGACCAAACCATGGGAAACAATGGTGATTTAATGCCCACCATTAAAAGCTTATTGGGGATACAAAAAAGTTATGGATAAACCTGATGTTTGTGATTTCCCTTCATTTAGGTCCGCGTGACCTAATCAACAAGTTAGGTGGTAAATAAACATTACAGTGGGCTTATGAAGTTTTTAATGGTGTGTGTTGAATTGCCACTATTTTCTCGTGGTGTGTTCCACATGAGATTTTAGGCCAGTGCATTAAAATGATTAGAAAAAATAGATGAATGGTGTGGATCAAACACATATATCATAATAAGAAACAAGCATTGTACTAGCTTCGTCGTGCTGACAATGTTAGTGGGCAATTCATATGTGATCCACTTATGCCACGTCTGGGGCTAGAGGCGAACGGCTTCGTTAGTGGCTCTGTGGGGCATACCGTGATGTATATGTTTTATCCACATTGTTCATCTACTTTTCAATATCATTTAAGGGCATAAGATAAAAAAGAGAGGTATATATAAGGCTCAAGTGGGCCACACTGTAGGAAATAATGGAAATTGGGTGTATACTGTTGAAAACTTCTTAGGGCGTGTTTGGGCAATGGGATTAGAAGGGATTAGGTGGGATGGGATTCATCTGGTCCCGTGCCAATTCCACTCCATGTTTGGGAAGAACGGAAAAGCTTGGAATTAGATTAGATGGAATTGCATTGGGTTTGTGCCAATTTCACTCAATTTTAGCAAGTTGTGTAGGTCCCACCGTGATGTGTGGGCTATATCCACACCGTCCACCCATTTTTTGAGATTATTTTAGAGCATGGGCCAAAAACTCAGGTAAATCTAAAGCTCAAGTGGACCCCACCATAGAAAGCAACGGGGATTGAATACTTACCGTTGAAAACTTCTTTGGGGCCACATAAGTTTTGGATCTACCTCATTTTTAGGTCCATGCCATAAAATGAGGTTACAAAACAAATGAACGGTTTAGATATAACACATGTGTGTTATTCTCATTAATTTCAAATGATGGTGGGTATATCCATTCAATGTACTACCGTATTACCAACAAAGCATGAAATTAATCTTATCCCATGGCAACAGGGGACAATCCCTGCCATGGGTAATAATTATATTTTTTGAATCCCATCCCACCTAATCCCTTCTAATCCCACCGCCCAAACACGCCCTTAGGGCCGCGAGAAGCTCCATCAAGCATATATTTGTTTTTTTCCTTTATTTAAGTTAGCGTGACCTTATGAAGAAGTAAGATAGGAAATAAACCTCACATTGGACCATTGAAAGTTTCAACAATGATCATTTAGGACCTGTTTGGTTTTCTGACTCAAGTGTAATTACCTTGTAAATGAGTAATCATTATTTACTAAGGTAATTACCTGCATCTTTCCCGATGCTAACTTGACCAATTACTTTTTAAGCACTTAAATCAAGGAAATTGTAAAATAAATATGAGTCCCACTATAATGTGTGTGGCTTATCCACACTGCCCATTCATTATGCCAAATGAATTTAAAGCATGAGCCCAAAAAATAGGCAAATCCAAAGGTCAAGGGGACCACACCATACGAAATTATGAGAATTGAATGTTTACCATTAAAAACTTGTTGAGGCCCTTAGAAATTTTAGATCAGGCTTATATTTATATTTTTCACCTACCCATGTCCATGTGACCATATGAACGGGTTAGATGGTGAATAAACCTCAATGTGAGCCCAGTAAAAGAATCAATTTTCAACGGCGGACAAATTAAGTCCGTTGTTTCCTTTCATGTGGGTCAATTGAACATTAGATCTTCCTAATTTTTTCGAATCAAGCCTCAGAATATTCTAATCAAACAGATGGACAACACAGATGTATTATATACATTATGGTGGGGCTCACAGATTTAAGTCAGCATTTTTGAACCGGTTTTCTAAGTGAAACTACTCACTCATTTTAAAACAAGTGAAAAAATGTAATAATTACTTCTTTACGATGATTTAGCTGGATTATGGAAAACCAAACATGCCCTTAATTATTATTGGTTTCTATGGTGTGGTCCATTCGAGCTTTATATATGTCTCATTTTTAGGCTTATGCTTTAAAATGATCTTAAAAAAACTGATGGAAAATGTAAAACTAACACAAATTATGGTAGACGTTGAAAAAAATTCCCATGTTCTCTATTACGCAACCAATATAGGAGATACAAAACATCCGTAACAAGGCAAGGATAAGTAAATGGTGACATTTTTTTAATATATATATATATATATATATATATATATATATATATATATATATATATATATATATGAAGCGCATTTCATATACACTATTCCGCATTAACAATAATAATAATAATTCATATATATGAAGCGCATTTCATATACACTATTCCGCATTAACAATAATAATAATAATTCATATATATATATATATATATATATGAAGCGCATTTCATATACACTATTCCGCATTAACAATAATAATAATAATTCACGTATTCCTTTTCGAATTCCGCATTAACAAACGACGTTTAACACGGAGCATTTTCTCGAGGCGGCAATAATTGATATTTTTCAGCTTTAACAAAGAGGCCCTTAAGTTTCTCTCTCCCTGTTAACATCGGTATCACCAACCAGAAGAGAGTCTCTCTCCCATGGCTCCCTCCAGCTCCATCTTTCTATCCCGCGCGACCACCATTTTGCGGAACTCGTTCACCTCCCTCTCCGTATCCCGCACGACTACCATTCTCCGCAACACCCTCGAATGCCTCTTCAGCTTCGTCCTCCTCCGCGACCTCGTCCTCTGCCTCCTCTTCCTCTACTGCGGCCTCTCCCCGACCACCGTCCGCATCGACGAACGCACCTCCGTTCGTCTCTGGGCCCCCATCCGCCCCGGCCGCCGCAAGCCGAGCCTCGTACTCATCCACGGCTTCGGCGCCAACGCCCGCTGGCAGTGGGAGCACCAGATCCGTCCTCTCTCCAAGGCCTTCAACGTCTACGTTCCGGATCTGATCTTCTTCGGCGATTCCTCTTCCGATGGCGACGAACGGTCTATTGAGTTACAGTCGCGATGTATGGCGGAAGCTGTAAAGAAGATTGGATTGGAAAGGTATTCAGTTTGCGGGATTAGTTATGGTGGTTTTGTGGCGTACGGTATGGCGATGGTTCACGGGGAGAAGGCGATTGAGAAGGTGGTGATTTTAACGGCTGGGATCTGCGCGACGGAGGA
Organism: Magnolia officinalis; assembly: GCA_021015155.1. NCBI lineage: Eukaryota > Viridiplantae > Streptophyta > Magnoliopsida > Magnoliales > Magnoliaceae > Magnolia > Magnolia officinalis. Next base: position 3,863,917 of record JAJHSJ010000014.1, read on the forward strand.
AGAGAGGGAGGAGATGAAGAAGAGGAGGAAGGGTGAGAGGGATATCGTTGAGATTCTGATGCCGGAGAGGGCCGAGGATTTAAGGGCTCTGATGAGGCGATCGATGCATAGACCGCCGTGGATCCCGGATTTCGTGCTGCAGGATGTTATCCGGGTACGGACACTGCCCATCTGTTTCTGGTTTTACAGAAAAAAGCTTTATACTCTGCCAGAGTGTGATGGATGATACGCAGCCACTTAAACTGCACGAGTGCATGTATGGACTGATTCCGGCAGTGGCTCCTCCAGTACGGTCGGTGCTCTGGGCCCAATATGATTATGTGTTTTGATCCATGCCGTCCATCCATTTTGCCATCTCATTTTAGGCCACTAGCCCAAAAACAATTCAGGTGGACCACACCACAGGGAAGATTGGTGATTGAACGCACACCATTGGGTGGACCATATTAGTGTTTTCCGTTTGACCTAATCAACAGGTTAGAAGGCAAATAAATACCACTGTAAGCACTAAGAAATTTTTAGTATGGTTCACCTGAGATTTGGATCTTCTGCCCTGGAATGATATGGAAAAATGGATGAACGGCGTGGATATAGAATACATACATCAAGGTGGGCCCCACAGTAAGGGCCGCACCGAATCCACTAGCATGATCCGGATGAACTCATCCAGTCTCGTCCAACTCGGGACATCGAACCCGATCGGGTCCAATCGGGTCCGAGGCAAAATCACATGGCGCATGGAATTCTAAAACTATTGTTTTTCAATTTGGCGTAAGATGTCAGCTGTCCAAATTCAACGGCCATGATTGGTTTAGATCATTCCATACTAGGATTAGGTGCGGCCCCAGCCTCACCCAAGACGGTGCAGCCGTACTGTGGGGTCCACCACACCGTCCATCCGTTTTGAAAGATAGTTTTAGAGCAAGAGCCAAAAAACGAAGCAGTTCTAATTTTCAGGTGGGCCATGCCGTAGAAAACAGTGGTGATTAACCATTAGTGGGCCACATGAGTTTTGGACCAAGCTGATATTTGTTTTTTTGCCTTCTTCCATGTTTATGTGACCACATCATCAGCAGGTTGTATGTTAAATAAACATTATCGAAACATACGGTGGGCCCTACAAAGCTTTTAATAGTATGGCATACAGTCGTTACTACTTCCTATAATATGGTCTACCTGAGAATTGGATCTTCTTAATTTTTTAGAACATGCCCTGAAATGATTAAAAAAATGGATGAACAGTCTGGAAATAGAATACATACATCAAGGTGGGCCCCACAGTAAGAGCCGCACTGCCATGGATCAGGCCAGAGCCGCACCTAATCGGCTCGTGTTATGTATTATCGGTTGATGAAGACGTACTTGGGAGCATGGTTAGGAAACAAAGACCATTGAGTTTAGTGTGGATTGTGGGATATTTTTATATTGAACGTGGACCATTGACAGTGTAGGAATATCCGTTGATCTGATTATCTGACGTGTCTGACCTGAGAAATCCCATTATGGATAGTGGATTTTTTACCCGATTATATAAATAGCTCTAAATGGGTTGGAGGGGTTGGATAGGAATATTACCAGAATCCCAACACCAAGTTAACCCCAGCCACCTAGCTGGTGTCAAAGCTCCATGGCCCACCATGATGTGTCTGTTTTATCATCTAAATCTCAGGTGGACCACATAACAGGAAAACAGCGTTGAAAGAAAAAAAAAATAATTTTACTATCAGCTTGATCCAAAACTTCTGTTCTTCTAATTTCTAAAATGTTTTCAAGTTTACTTTGGTTTAGTCCACCTGAGATTTGGACCTGACGGTGTGTATAAAACAGCTACATTATGGTGGGGCCCATAAGAGCTTTGAAACTGGGGCAAGAATAAGTACTAGATGCTTTATCTTTGTTAAAGTCGGTGATTTTTTGTTCAAATGCTTTCGGATTTGTAGCTTGATATTTGTTAATAATGTTATGATTTTTATTATTTATTTTATTTTAGTTATTTCTATTTATTTTTGGAATTCTTGTGGCAACATTCTTCTAATATTTGAATTTTACCAAATAATTTATAGAAATACTTTTACAAAAGAGAATTTATATTATTATCCTTCTTTATTTTCTTTAAAATAACAAAGTGGAGATATGCCGTTCAAAATATCTAAATTCAAGTGGAGTTTATATTATTATCCTTCTTTATTTTCTTTATTTTCTTTACAATAATAAAGTGGAGTTTATAGATACGCCGTTCAAAATATCTAAATTCAAGTAGCCCATTTGATGATCATGGTGGGGTGCATACGTGGATGGGTTGGACTTTACGTCCATACCATGTGGTCCCCACAAGTCTCGACTTTCCTTCCTTTTTAAAGAAAATTTAAATGAGTGCATTTTTATAATTTCGTCGCCAAAAAACACCTCCATGTAATTTTTATTCCTTTAAGCATTATTTGGTTAGATACAATATTTTTGGGAAAATCTCTTCATTTTATTATGTATTTTTATTATTAAAAATTTTAATTAGATGTTAGTGGGATATTCAATTTCTCACTATGTATCTTATTCCAAGTTTGTTGGTATTTGACTTAGATCCGAACCCTTACATGCATCTGATGTCAATATTAGAGGCCTACTTGAAAAGTGTGATTAAGAGTTATAGAATTGCATTTGGTCCCGTGCAAATTTTGTTATGCATTTTAAAATGATGAGAAGGATTGGATTAATTCAGATATCATATCATCCATTCCGAACTATAAATTCCGTGAGATTTCTGGTGAAAATTGAAATCCACTAAATTTGTGGGTCTTACATTAAATCATGTGTTTTATCCAAGCCGTCCATCTATTTGTGCCCTTTACGCGTAACATTCGAGTTGCATATGCATAATGTATTAGTTGTGAAATCTTGTCCATTGATTACAATTCAATGATTCACTAAACAAAGGTTTCACTTACTAGGATGCTTTTCCCATAGGAAGGACTTGATCCCGAACATAGGTTTGAACCATCAAAATACCACGGTATTTCCAAACATACAATCGTTGTACAATAATTGTCTTAATTTCATCTAATGCATTTTCATACCATTTAATCGAACGGTCCAGCATGCTTAGGATTTTAGAACATAAGACCCATTGTATCCAAATTACTGGATTATTTCTCTTTTTAGCCATGTGCATAGCCGCTATAGTTTTGAATTAGGTTGATATTTATGTTTTCCCTTCAAACATGTCTATGTGACCTTCTAAGCATGTTAGATGGCAAATAAACATCACCGCAGGCCATAGAAAGTTTCAACGGTAAGAGTTGGAGCCCTGGAAAGTTTCAAGGTTAAGAGTTCGATTCCCACTGCTTCATATGGCGTGGTCTACCTGAGCCTTAGATTTGCCTCCTTTTTGGACTCATGCCATAAAGCAATCTGTCAAAATAGATAGACGGCATGGATAAAATATATATAGATTACGGTGGGCCTCACAGAGCCCTAACATGACCTGATGGTGGTAGTACCCAATTTGTGTCCTATGAAGAGAACATGTCCAGATTCCACCCAAAAAAATTCCTAGTCGGTGGATGTAATATCCCTGTTGGTGGATTTCAACGTAGGGCTACATCACGTAAAAGAACAACTTCAGTGGAAAGGCACTTATCCATAGAGTCGTACATGAACTGAGTTAGCTTGGTTAACTCGACTCGACTCGGCTTGAAACTGGGTTTGAGTCAAGTCGACTCGACTCAGCTCCAAACTTGACTTAGTTCGATTCGATTCAACTTGGATCGGGTTTACTTATAACTTAAACTTGAACTTAGCTTGTAGGCTTGAACTCGAGCTGGCCTGAGTTGCTAGCTGAGCTGAGCTGAGAGGGTTAGTCAGGCTCAGGGATCAAGCTGAGTCAAGTTTGAGCTAGGGTAGCCTGCTGGCCAAGCGGATCCGAGCTGGGCCAAGCTCGACTGGATTGGACTGGTGTATAGCTCTACTTGTCTGGGGCATATTAGGTGGGACAGCGACTCACCTAAGATGGTGCGGCCCTTACTGTAGGGCCTACCTTGATGTATGTAACCTGTATCGACGCCGTCCATATATTTTTCCAGATCATTTCGAGGCATTATCTTAAAAAACAGATCCAATAATCAAAGGCATTATCCAAAAAATAAAAGCAGATCAATGATCAGGTCCATACCATAAAAAAAAACAATGTTGATTAAACGCTCTGCCATTAAGAGCTTCTTAATGCACGTCATAATGTCTTTTATAATATTTATTTGTCATCCAATCTGCTGATTAGGTCACATAAGCCTAGATGAAGGGAAAATAATGTTAGCTTGATCTAAAACTTTTTTAGCTCATTAATGATATAGCAACACTGTTTCCTATGACACGGTCCACCTTATAGTTAGATCTGCTTCATTTTTGAAATAATGCTCTAAAATGATGTGGAAAAATAGATAGATGTGTTAATATAAGATACATACATCAAGGTGGGTCTCACAGTAAAAGCCGCACCGTCCTTGTTGAATCCGGGGTCTCAGTCAATCCGTTCGCTGCTTTCGTAAGTGGATTACATACGGCCCTCGCCTCACCTAAGATACTGCAACCTTTACGCTAGGACCCACCTTGATGGATGTATTATGAAAAAATTAGACTGTAGACTCTTCTATACTGTGCCTCTTTTAATCTTTTTTTTTTTTTTTTGACGCCTGAAAACTTATGCTACTAAAAGAGTTTTTTAGGGTAGAGGTCTAGTTTGGTTTAGTAGGTTTTGTTTAGGTCGTGTAAAAAATAGTGGGCGCTCCCTTGGGTCTATGCTAAAAACATACCCACGTATTATATATCCATGCAGTCCATCGTTTTGCCAAATCATTTCAGGGCACACCCCATAAAATAAAGAATATTCAAATCTTAAGCGGACCATTCTATAGGAAACAGTGGTGATTGAATACCCTACCATTACTAGGGCCACTGTAACGTTTTCATAATGTTTATTTGCCATCCAACCTATGATAATGTCACATAAACCTGGAAGGAGGGAAACATAACTATTGGCTCATTAATGGTCAGTCACCACTGTTTCCAAAGGTGTGGTCCACTTGAGAATTGGACCTGCTTCATTTTCAGGCTCATGCTATAAAATTATCTGTAAAAACTGATAGACGGTGTGAATATAGAATACATACATCAAAGTGGGCCCCACTCTAATGGCTACACCGTCTTGCGTGCCGCGGGGATGCACCCATCCATGGCACATTTGGTTGCATATGCCGAAGTAGCGGGACCCACCGTAGATGGGAAGTAGCTCCAAATTCAGATCGGTCCAACTTCACTGTTTGTTGAATTTGGACCGTTCACTTATTTTGTTTTGACCGTCCAATAGATGCCGGCCAACCTGCCAGCGGCTTTGGGCTTATGATCCATCTACAGCTGGTCCCACCATTTTGTGTCCTTATTATAGGAACATTTAGGCCACGTGTGCAAGTAATGTGCGCTCGTGTATGAATCATTGCAACCCGCAAGAGCATCAAAGATTTCTGGTTGTTTTTTTTTTTTGTCTTTTTTTTTTAATTATATATTATTTATCGTGTTTTTCAGGTGATGTACAAAAAGCATAGGAAGGAGAGAAAGGAAATGCTGAAGGAATTGCTATCCAGGAAAATAGAAGGAGATGGACTTCCCGTTCTTAATCAGGTGATCACGTGGTCCACCCTCTTCTCCCAACTTCTCCCTCCCACGGTACACGTGGAAAACATGTTTGGTGATCAGGACCGTTGATCGGTGTGGGCCATCTCAAAAGAAGGGGATTGGGCTTTGGTTGCCATCTAATCAGTGGCACACAAAAGGAACCATTAACTCAAAACAGAGCAACGGTCCGTATCAGGTTCGTCACTGAGCCAGCGTGGGAAGGACCTTGTATGGCTTAGATCCACACCGTCCATCAGGTTCACCACCCGTATTTGGCCTCAATGCAAAGTCAGGTGGAGCATACCACAGAAAGCAGCTTCCCATCATTCCTAAAACCTCTAATTTCACGTGTGGTGGGGTACCTGAGCTTTCGAATAGCCTGATTTTTTTGGGGCGCTTCATCCTGATGAGGCCCCTCAAGATGAACGAATTGGATGGCATGTAAACACCACGGTGAGCCCCACACACAACTAATGGTGGGCCTCCCCATACCGGCTGTTATGGTGTGGCCTGCCTGACTTTTGGAACGGCCTGATTCTTCTTTCCATGGTGAAGATGTGGTGGCCCATCAGATGGACGAGGTGGATCTCGTGCGCATTCTCCACGTGGCAGGCACTATTATAATCGTATTATACAAAAATCAATCCCATCCACTTATTATTTGGGCCACGAAATATTAAATAATGTATTACAACTGATAAATAAAAAAATATATAAGTATGCTCTTCTTGATCTATATATTGGACGGATATTCCATAAGGTAATCCTCATGGTGGGGCCAACCTATTCGAAGGATTGGATGTCACAAGCACCTAACATGTTGGAAGTTATCTACTCTGTGGACGACAGCTTATTGTCCAATTGGTTGGATGTGTGCATATCTCTACAAGCAATCTTCGATAGGCCCACATGCGTGTGCAATGAGTACTTCCACACACACCTCCTCAGTTGGCAAACGTGTGTGAGATCCAAGCCTTTCATCAGACTTGTCACTGGACGCAAACGTCCTTCATCGAAATTGGCCTCTCCACAATTCAATTTTGCTACGGTTTTGGAGCCAATGGATGACGATTTGGGAAGTTATTCTAGCATCATGGCCTGCTTGATAAATGGGCTGCCCTGGAATTGTACCAGGGTGAATCTACGCTGTGGGACCCACCTAATGGACGGCTTGGATCTTATACATGTATACAAGATTCAACGGCCCTAACCTTGCATAGGAAATGTTTTGCAGTTGTACTTGTAGTGTCTTGCGTTCTTCTCTCTTTCATGAATCAACGGTTCAAAACAGAAACTGACAAATGGGTCCCATGCTTTTGAAGGAAACTCTCATTATTTGGGTGACAAGGACGATGTATTCCCATTATCCATGGCCCATCGATTAAAAAGGTACGGATGCTTTTCCACAACGTACCTGTTTGCAATACACGTGCCAACCTGGCAACCGTGCGAGACATCTAAACGGTCCATTAGTTGGCCACCTCCATGCATCATGGACGGTTGGCCACGTGATGGGCCACACCATAGAAAGCAATGGACAACCATTCAAGACCTCCAAATCCACATGTTGGCTGCGTGATAGTTTGGTTGGCGTGATTTACGGGCATTACTTTCATGATGGGAAGATATTATTGGACGGCTTGGATGCGGCCTATATGCAGCAATGTCTCCAAAAGCTTTTATATGACACCTGGAATGACTAATAATTAATCCTGGCGGTCCATTTAATAGTACCATTGGGAGCAAGCCAGGCTGCAAAAATCACGGCAATCAAGATAATCCTAACCATGAGATCAATAGCATATGATATGGACAGTCAAAACCGAGCAACGATATAAGATAGATTCACATCTATTCGATAGATCTCAGTTTGCATTGCTTATGATTTCAAAGAAGCAATTTGATTTGATGATGACAATCATCCGATCCATCCATGGTTCGTAAAAGAGGATGGTTTTAAAAGATGGCCCACGCTCAAAGTGTCAGGATCATGCAATTGGCGTGATCTTTTCATCATGGCCAGCTGCCTGCGATCCTGACCACAGGAAGTCTGGAAGCTATTTGGAGCCCGCTGATTTGTCCGAGAGAAATCCACCCCGTCCATCAGTTTCTGCTGCTCATGTTAGGAAAGAATCTCTGAAAGGAGCTAGATTCAAAACTTAAGTGGACCACACTACAGGAATCAGTGGTGATGGAAATGCCCACCATTGAAACCGTCCCAGGGCTCACCTTGATGTTTATATGCTATCCAAACCGTTCATAAGATCATTTTAACCAGGATGAATTGAAGATTCAAATGTTAACCTGGTCCACTTTTGTTTTCGATCCGGCTCATTTTGGGATTTATCGTGAGCTGGTGAATCTGTTGGACGGGTTGGATTTCTTACACACATCTCGGTGGGCCCAGTGGTGTTGCAGGCAACTTGCGTCCTTCCCCCTAATGGTACGAATGGATGAAGTCCCAGTTCGACGAGTTGCCATGCCATGTTTCTCTGTGGGACGACGGATTAGGTGGTGTTGCCAACACCACCCCCACCTTGATGTGTTGGGCGCTGTGGGTCCCAACTTGATATATATGTTTTAAATCCACGCCGTCCATCTGTTTTTGCAACTTATTTTAAGGCACCAAACCAAAAATGAAGCAGATTTGAAGTGCAATTGGACCACACCATAGGAAACAGTGTGGATAATGACACCCACTGTTGAAACCTTCTGGGGCCCACCGTAATTTTTATTTGTCATCCAACCTTTTGATAAGGTCACTCAGACCTGGATGAAGAGAAAACACATATCAGCCCGGGTCCTGTGGAAGATTTCAATGGTGAACGTTCAATCACCACTCTTTCCCATGGTGTGGTCCACTTGATTTTCAGACCAGCTTCTTTTTTGGATTCACAACCTAAATTGATGTGAAATAACGGATAGACGGCGTGGATATAAGACACATGCGTCACATTAGGCCTTGCAGTGCCTAACACATTGGAATTTCCATCCATTCTGAGAGGGAATCTCATCAAACCTATCCCAACTTCAATGAAACAGGCATTTGGGAGAAAAATCAAGGCTCGAGATAATCAAGGACGTTGGTCATGCAGCTCAGTTGGAGAACCCTCGGGTGATCAATGATCTGATCAAACGGTTCATATTGAATTCACATTAACCATGCATGGAGATGAAGATCCAGTAAGAAGAATCCCTGCCATGCAAGATCCAATCTGATGTTCGACTGTATTGTTTCTTCCATACACCAATAAATATCTATCAACATAAAAGAGAAATGATCAATCTGACCGTTTATCAGTCCCGCACACACTTCATGGGCCAGTGTGTGAAAATCACACCAATCGGATGATTCTAGTTTCAATCCGTACCATGCATCGTATTGCCCTATTATTAATCACTTTGATCATATGATCCTAGCCATCCTATCCATGGCTTGGAAGACAGTTGGGCATGGGAGAAGGATGCCAGCTTTGGATGGATATGATCATGTTGTCCGCATGGCTTTTGCATGGTGGGCCATGAATATACAGCCTAGTTCGGTCGATTAGACGGACGGGGAGTCGGTCCTGGCAGGGGCTCTGTGGGGCCCACCTTGATTTATGTGTTTCATCCCCGCCATTCATCCATTTTCAAAGTTCATATTAGGCCCAAAAAGGGATCAGATCCGACGCTTAAGTGGGCCACACAACACGAAGCAGTGTTGATAATGAGTAGCCGTTCAATCCCCACTTTCTCCTGTGATGTGGCCCATATGAGCATTGGATCTGCCTTCTTTTTGGACAAATGTCTTAAAATGGTCTGTCAAATGGGTGGACCGCTGGATAAAACATATATGTCATGGTGGGTCCCACAGAGCCTTTTCAGATTGGACTGCCCATTGTCTTGAGGAAGTATGCATTGAACATGCCATGTTACCATGTACCAAAAATCATGGTACTACGATCACGGATCTGCTCAGTGTGGGCCATAGGAAGTTTTTAATGGTGGGCAATCAACCACCACTGTTCTGTGGTGTGGTCCACCTGATATTTGAATCTTCTTAATATATGGGACCACGACTTAAAATTGGATGAAAAAATCGGTTGGACGGCTTGGATATACAAACACATCAAGATCCATGGGATTACTCATACCCCCTACCCCGGGACAAGTTCACCTCATCTGTTTGGCTCGTCATGCCGATCCCATCCCTCTTAATACCGTGGGATCTGCCTGGCCAAACAGGCCCTAAGGTGTTACTCGGGTAACACCGGGAAGGGATTGGCTACTCCCCCCGCCACCAGCCAATGGCTGGTGGTCAATGCTCTGTGGACCCCACCATGATGTATGTGTCTCATCCATGCCGTTCATCTATTTTTTCAGATCATTTTATAATACGTGACTAAAATTTAAATATATCCAAATCTCAAGTAGACCACATTACAGGAAACAGTGTTGAGTTAGCGTCGGCCATTAAAAACCTTTTGGGGGCCATAAAAGTTTTCGATCAAGCTGATTTTTGTTTTTTTCCCTTCATCTGGGCCTGTATGACCTAATCAATAGATTGGATGTCAAATAAACAGTACATTGAGCCTTCGGAGGATTTTAATGGTGGATATCCAATTACTATTGTTTTCCTGTAGTGTGGTTCACTTGAGATTTATATCCTCTCAATTTTTGGGGTCAATCCATAAAATGACCCGTAAAATGGATGAAATACATACATCATGGTGGAGCCCACAGAGCACCGAGTACTAGCCACCGGGCTGGTGGCAGGGCGAGTAGCCAATCCGTTTCCGGTAACACCTAATCCGCTCCCATCGGTCACGTGCTTCACACAGACTGGACCGACTCTGACAACGCATCTATGACTTTTAATGGTTGAATACGGATCCTTGGCTTTTGGCTTTTGGGATATCGGCTATAATGATGGTGGCCCACCTTAACAAAGGTCACAATCGCCGGATATCATTCATGCAGCAATAGTAGCTTTGCTAAGCTCACACGCACGTACGAGGCAGCTCATGTGCTGTAAGCTGGCTTTGGGCTGCAATATCCAAGCCGTTACCGTCAAGTGATGTGCATTGAACATCCCATGTACCAAAAACGATGGTACCACACGCATCAAATGAGCCACACACGTGCATCAAATTCTATCCGCCCATTTTTCTGACACGAGTTTGGCCGGCCTGATCAGTTGGTGTAGATTATTTTTAGTACATGGAATTTTTCGTTCGCCTTACTTAATGAATGGCTTGGATTTGTTACACGTGTTCCGCTCAACGAGAGGGGCCTCGAATCATCAACTCATTTTAATACGGAAGCGGATTGTGTAGCGGGTAACTCGCTACGGTTAGCGTACTGAGAAAACTCTGTGAGGTCCACCATGATTTATGTATTTTATCGGCTCCGTCCATCCATTTTATAAGATAATTTTGGGCTTGAGCCCAAAATGAAGCATATGCAGAGTTCAGATGGACCACACCATGGGAAACAATTGAATTGGACATCTACCGTTGAAAATTTATTTGGGGCCACATAAATATTGGATAAAGCTTATATTTATGTTTTCCCTTCATCTATATCTGAATGATATTATGAACAGGTTAGATGGTAAACAAATATCATTATAGACCACATACATTTAAGGTGGGCTCAACTGAGTTTACTATGTACGATGGGAACATAATGAATAGCGAATTGCGCACTGACTTACTCAGTACGCTTAATGGGGCGTTTGGCGCATGTATTAGATGGGATTAAGTGGGATAGAATTGCATTTGGTCCGTGCCAATTCCACTCAATGTCTGAGAAGAATGGAAAAGCTAGATTAGATGGAATTGCACTGGGTCATGTGCCAATTACACTCAATGTTAGCAAGTTACATAGGTGCCGCCATGATATGTGGGCTATATTGACAGCATCCACCCATTTTTCGAGATCATTTTAGAGCATGGGCCAAAAAATCCTGTAGATCTAAAGCTCAAGTGAACCCCCACCATAGAAAGCAGTAGGGATTGAATACCTACCATTGAAAACTTCTTTGGGCCACATAAGTTTTTGATCTGCTTCATTTTTAGGCCCATGCCATAAAATGAGGTTACAAAACAAATGAACAATTTGAATGTAACACATATGTGTTATTCTCAATCATTTCAAATGATGATGGGTATATTCATTCAATGAACCACCGTATTACAAGCATAATATGAAATTAAGCTTACCCCATGATAACAGGGACAATCCTGGCATACGTAATAATTACGTTTTTTAAATCCCATCCCTACTAATCCTTCCCAGTACCATGCACCAAACACCCCTTAAGCGTACATCGCAAACTCTGTGGGGCCACCATGGATATATGTGTCTTATCCAATCCGTACAGATGTTTTTACAGATCATTTTAGCCACGATCTCAAAATTGAATCATATCCAAAGTTCAAGTGGACCATACCACATGAAACAGTGGGGATAACGATATCCACCGTTGAAACCTTCCTAGGCACCTAATCCGATGTCGCGCATGCGTGTATAAAAAGCCCACTCGATTGTACGAGGCTGCTCATGTACAGGCTACAACATGCGCTGTAAGCTGGCCTTTTGGGTGCAGTATCCAAGCCGTCCATCATCTGACTCTGACGATGTATAAATTTCCTTCCTGAAACGAATCTGGTGCATTGAACAGGTGGGCCACAATAGCTGAAACGGTTGAATGGGGCAAGAAAACATTAGCCAAGCTTTTCCAGCCGTACGTTTATTTTGTAAATAGGGGTAAGCCTCTGATGAATGGACCGGATCTCTTACGCACACGGCATGCTGGCACTTGTGTGGCGCGTACATGATCTGCCTGGTACACACGTGTGGGGTCAGCAAATATCCTCCCCCAGCAAAAGCGCTACTTGCTGTCCCTCAACATTCAGTACATTTGAGACCACGGTCGGTGCAAACCGTCGATCTGATATGCCCCACGGTGGTTTCTGCTTCCTCGACCGTCTATTTGTAGGTCAATGATCAAAAGGGTTAGAAACTTCCACTATGGGAGAATTTTTGGGAATCCCTTATCCATTGCATGGCCCATGAAATGGACGGTGTGGATCACGTTATCTGGAAAACAGGCCTCTTCAGGAAGGCCCCAGACTCATTTTCTTGCAAGGAGGAAATAAAAGAGGAGTTTGGTGAAGAAGTAGCTGTGCAGGTCATCAACAAATAGATGCCACCAAACGTTCGCTTCCGAAATTCAATTCCCACGTACGAGTTTGCCAGAATACATCCCGATGTATTGCAGTAAGATACATCTGTACCCTAGCCGTTGGATTTCGAATTGTTTTAAGTGATCCAAGCCGTTTATTTGATAGGGCATTTCACGGTTGTCGGATAACGCAAGAAAAATCTTGGATTTTATATTTTAATCCCTTGATTAGGCAAACGTTAAGGTCACTGTTCATGTTTAAATCAAATGACCCAAATTATCAATCGGTTGATATAGTAAAAATTAGAGGTTTTATTTGATCAAATTACAGGATTCAAATAGAGGTTCGTCAGATAAACGGTTTCGATCGTTGGAAGATGACTCAGATTCAAAAGCTAGCGTCCCGACGTACCGTGATGTAATTTGTCGTGCGAGTGAAAGTCCACTGATAAATATTTCAATCTGTGAACGATAGACCGGGTCGGGCCTGAAATCAGCATTTGAATAGGCCCGGCCCGATCTACAGACCCGATACTGTTCAAATTCCGAGCCGAGACCTACCCCATGCCTGAACCGTTGACAGCCCTGAGAACGAAGGAAGCCTAGTCATCCGCTTCTCCAAGTGGGACGCGGATTCCCTGCGAATGTATTTTCAAGAAAATTCCTGTGATGGGAAGCTATGTGGGGCCCAACGTGATGTTCGTGGGAAATCCACTACGTCCATCACTTATGCAAGATAATGTTCGGATATGGTCCCAAGCATAATCAATCGTGACGAAATTGTTACTGGACAGATGACAACAGGAGAAATGGAGGAAGTAGTGGCGAGCGATTATGGCAACCTTTAGAACCAGAGAAATATTCAAATAACCAAATTAAAGTTATAAATATAAGAGGAATGCAAGAGTAAGATTTCGTCTTATAGCAACTCAATCAAACCAAAAATTACCTTTCAATTATAAGTCAATTTACATTCTATAGTGTAATAATTTACTTTTTATGTCGAGCAAATTACATTTCTTAGTATAATCCTTTACTTTCAGTTCACCGTTTACATTTTGTGGTGTAATTCATAGTGTTAATCAAGTAGTTGCTAATTTTAGTTGTAACGCTTCCATGCTGGATTCATTTTTTCACTCGAAAAAGTGCTTTACAGCTGTTCTTCATGACCAACTATAAGAATCCATTTATCATTGTACTTTATCTATATTGAAAAGTCGTTTCGTACGGAAAGCAAAGGTGCAACCCATCATTTAAATATGAACTCCACCTATTGAATATCGCTTGATCCTATTTACACATTAAGTGAGTGGCTAAATAGGTGACCGATCTCATCAGATCTCGATCATACACTACATGTTTGCATATCTTGGTGCTTGGGGTCATACTTGTTCAGTTTGAATTGAGCCACAATTTCAATTATGGTACGCCCGCAAACGTACAACAAAAAATAGAACCATGACAACAGGCCGCATATCAAGAAAACGTGTGTAGGTAAATTCCTACCATTGAAATCTCCTTGGGTCTACTGTGATGTTTTTATGACATTTGTACTGTTCATAAGGTTATTCCTACTACAATGAACTGAAAACACAAAAGCTAGCCTGATTCAAAACTTTTGTGGCCCCATGCATTTTTCAACATTGAACGTTCAATCCTCTATAATACGGCTCGCTTGCGTTTCATATTTGCGTTAGTTTTCAGTCCATGTCATAACATGATCTGAAAAAATGGATGGAAGGATTGGATTTCTCACAAACATCATGATGGGCCCCACCTAGCTTCCCAACACAGGACATTCCTATGAAGGGCGAAATCTGCCTCCCTCGAAAGCTCGAAATGCCTTTCCAATGAGAGGCGACGGAACTGCGAGCCATTTTCCTGATTTGGAGTTATTGATACTCTGGCTGTGACTGACACTTGATAGTCAAGCACTTAGAAACTGAAGGGTACTGATGAGATGTATTAATATAAGTGGTGTTCACTATAGCTAAGTTATAGTCCAAAAAAGGAAATTTGTTTGAATAATCCAAACCTTTGATTCATGGTCTAATGTTGAGGGTCAAATATTGCATATTAGACCCTAGGTATTACTTGGTTTTATATACATGATAACGTTTAACATTCCATTTTAATCAAGTTTGTGTTGCAAGGTGAATTTAAGACCTTGGATTGAAAAGGGTACTAAAGGCATGGATTTGATGCTTACAAATCACCAAGGTAAGGGACGGATCTTAATGGACCGAAATTAAAGAATTCACACGCCAAAGATCTAAGAAAACCGAGTGATTAACAATAAAGAAGCTTGAAAATCTCCTGAATGTAAGATCATATGGTCCCAACCATCCGTTTGGCTTGAAACTTTATACCTGGCCTGAGAATCATAAAGTAACCGTACACGTAAAATATCAGCCATTCGATCTTTGTGGAAGTGGTCCAACGGAGAGATCAGCCACAAAACCAACGATTTGGAGTCCATCTGATCCCTGGATATGCATCAATTTTGGTCTCAACTCCTCAAATTAGATGATAAACTGAATGAACGGTGAGATTTCTCATGAACATCACGATGGGCCCCACCTTGGGGTGAGTACGCACACAGTGGACGTAATTCCGCAGCGCACCAGACCGGAAAGTTTGGCTAAAGCACGTTGACCCGATCTCCTTTCGAAAACGGAAGTTTCCATTTTTTTACCACCAGCGTCCGCATGGATGATTTCAGTAGGCCACTATCATCATCAGGTTCGATAATCTGGACCATCCATTCGATCAAGAGCGTGGGGCCGACCATAGCCATGATGTCCTTTTATGACCATGCACGTGCACACGCGAATATCTTATCCGAATGCAGGATGAACGACAACGTGATTTGATACAGTGGGTCGCACCAAACTCGAGCAAAACCATCCATTCGTGACTGAAATTTCACTACGAATCTAATGGACGGGGTGGATTTCTCCGAATACATCATTGTGGGGCCCACCAAACACCTCAGCGTAGGTACATGCTCAAGAAGACGTTTTATGCTGCCCGATTTTGGGCGGCCGTTGTGCGACCATGGCGTTAATCGAATGGCTGATCTGGACCGTCCATCTTGTAGGCCATCCAAAACCATCCAAAGGGATGTTGTTTTTAAAGGAAAGAAGGACGTTAGGAGAACTAGAGGGATCTGTGTTCTCGGGCTTTCACGTAAAGTTGCATAAGCTGCTGCGTAAACAGACTTACACACGCTGCCTTCTCCACCGCCTCTAAGCTCCACTCGACCGACTTCCAGTGCCTAAAAAAGGAGAAGAGAATAAAGAGAGAAATCATCATCTGAACGTGAGAAGCAAAGGTGAGAGAGAGAGAGACGTGGAGACGACCATTGGGTTTTCCTTCTCCTTTTCTTCTTTAGTTTTTTTTGTTCTTTCCTTTAATGTTTTTCTGAGTTTTAGATCATCATGTCTATGATGAGCTAAACCTTTTAGCTAGGGCTAAGAGGTGAAGCTTGTAGCGTGATGGGATATTTTTTATGGCTCTGATTCATGTTTAAGATTAACTAACTTTGATTTTAGTTTGAATATATGAAATACTTCTAGTTTTTAATGGTTTGTTGTGACTTAAATTACAATAGTTTTGCGATAGCTTTGAGTATATTCTTTTCATTACAGAGATTGTGAACTTGGGAACCCTGTTATTCACCATCGTCTCTTTGACATGGTTGGATGATGAAATTCTTCCTAACATTCATAAATCTCTCGGATTGGTTGTGGATTGGTACATTCTGTTGTTTACTTTGTCTCATGGGCATGGTCTTGTGATATAATCAATTCTAGTTCTCATACCTCTCATCTCTTGAAAACTGGATTAATGGAAGTTCAGAGTTGAGTTTTAATGAGATACCTTCCAATTTGATGAAGATAGGACTTTGATTTCAGTTATGTTCTTGAATCAAACATAGATCTCCCTGATCTCTACAAGTGGATCCTTTGAACCCTAGTTTCTCACCTTTGAATTCTACAAGTTCTAGTTAAGTAGTTTACCATTACTCTCTTAAATTCCCCTGAATAGATTACATCTTCTTCTAGTTCTAGTTCTGGTTACTTTCAGAATACGTATAAGGTTCAGTCCCTGTGGATTTGACCTCGGTCTTACCGAGATTATTACTACATTGCTACCCTATACTTAGGGTGGTGAACATCTAGCTTTCTCCATCAATGGATAGTCATGCATGTTTTAGTACACAATGTCGTACCTACAATAAGGACCCTGAAATCCACTTGCTACTGGATAGTTGTGATACCTCAAAAATCGGCACTCGAGTACAAAGACTCCGTCTTAAGTTCCCGGCTGTGAATAAAATGAAAACGCACGTGTGACCTTATTCAGATTCATAATCATTTCACACGTGATCAAACAAAATAGTATAATTCAAATTAGCGGATCCAAAGCGATGTAGAGAAATAAAAAAAAATAATAAATACATGACTAACAGGCAAAGTACAATAAAAAAAAGTGATGTTCACCTAAATGATGATTATACAAGCCACAATATACATACCTAAAATCAACATAGAGCACACCCAGCCGAAGACTTCAACATATACATGCACAAGATTGAAATAAGTGAAAGGTTTTCTAATTTCACCCAACACTTCTAATACTTCACAGCGAAAGCACAAGCTGATACAAGCCTACTCGCTGGAGATCTCGATTGCACCTGCATCAACAACATCGTCTGGTTGGTGTTTTAAAACACTATCCTAAGTGGGAGTGAGTAGCTAACTCAGTGGTTCCAATAGTTTTAAGTTACAGATGTTATCAACCTAATCAGTGCAGGTTATAATAAAATAAGGAATCAAACAATTCCTAAATAATTTTGTTAAATGCACATATGAAGATATGACATGATTCATACTCTTTTCAAACAACACTCCCTCCCAAGCGACTTTAACGCCTATTTGACATATGCCAACACTTCCTCACAAGCGACCCAATGCCAAATTGCAAGTCCTATTTAATGCAATACGGTGAATGCGTATATTAGTTGAGTAGTTATTAGATTTCATTCATCCAGCATATTGAGGAAACTAGGGTACTCTTATTTTATCGTGGTCTTAACTGGATCACTAGGCTCGGGGTGACCAAAGTAACTCTTTTACCTGTCTCCCTTTATTCGTATTTGGGTTTAGCACACAGGAGAAAACTCCCCAATCAATGTAAGGCTAACACTGGCCTCACTAATTTGCTTGACTGATCACTAAGGACCCAGATGACACAGCCCAGACGTACAGTGTTAGGCGGCCCATCAACGAGTGAAGGACGCCCACAAATGATATAAGAGTCATCACCTAAACACAAATGCGGAGCGGTCGCGACATCATTACATTTTTTGATGTATCAGGCTCATAGCCTTCTTACTTGCTCATTGGTTACTACGGGGAGGCTCGTCACCCAAGCGTAGGCCAACAACTCAAATGCAGTGTCTCATACCACCATGTCCAACCCATGAGTCTCGTGGATCGTATCACTAATAGTTATAAGTAGACTCATTTAATGGGAATGAGGGTATTTAAATTCTATTTGTCGGTTTCATACATTGTGAACATACATAGTCAGTCGACTATTGGGTTAATTCAATTAACTTGGAGAACTCTGGAGCAACCGACATTGGGTGCAAGTATCTCGTCTAGTTCAGCCATTATCGATTGTTCGTGTTTGACTAGGGGTTGATCGAATAATCCTAGGGTGGTCGACCTAACTCGGGCCACCCCATAGTTCGGGCTGTTAGCCAACTTTTCCAACTTTGTAAGCAACCTGCGCATCACCACGGCCTACACAATTCATCATGTCGTCATAGCATAGATTTAACAACGCAAACACTTAGGCACTTCATTAAATATGTGAGCATCAATAGAACAACACATATACTTAAGTATTTTATCAAACATGTGGGCATTAATAAAACCACACATCTAGTTAAGGTACTTTATCAAACATGTGAGCATCAATACGACCACACGTCTACCTAGGCATTCCATCAAGCATATTGTAACGTCCTGTAACATCCTGAATTTTCACTGTTTTGAATTTTCAAAAATCCTTAAATTTTTTTAATTAATTAACTTATAATATCACTTAATGACCATTAACACTCAATGTTAGTTACACAAGTCCGTTTAATCAACCGTAGGAAGCCAACGAATCCACCCGATCATTTGAACAACAAGTTTAGTCCCATGATTTACTCACATAAAGCCCAAATCTAACCGACCCATCGCTAACTAATCAAGACAAGCATAACTAAATTAAAGATCTAACTGAAGCCAAGTGAGATAAGGCCTGGATCTTAGCTAATAGACCAAATCAACCCCGTTACTCTTTTAGCCTAAAACCGACAGTTTAGAGTAATCATGACCAAATCTTCACTTTCACTAGTTATAAATAGGCCACACTATAAACATAGCTAATCCAAAACCTAATCATTGCCCACGAGAAATCTCAGTACCTAATTCATTCCAGAAATGCCCCAGTTTTTCAAACAAGCTCTAGACCACTCGTTAGTGGGCCACTAATTCCAAAACTATAGAATAATGTCCGTCTTACTGGGCTTGACGTCCATCGCGGGTGCTGGACCTGGGTGGTGTCCAGAACCGTTCAACTTGAGCTAAAAGACTGTGCATGAGAAGTGCAAATACCCTAAAGAAATGAACTGAAACTTAAGTGAATTGGGTCATTAACTCTTATGCAAAGTTTAGAATTTCGGACCGTCGGTTTACGACCAAACTTTACCCGTGGAGTAAATATATTTTCCTGCTCATATCTGTATAGCCGCGGCCCCGATCAACTATCGGTGACCGTTGAATAGACTTCTAATCATATCTGTCGATCGACGCATCCAAATGGCGGGTCGATCATATACATACGTAGATCATCATTAGGGTAAACTATCCAACGGTGAGTGTCGACTCCTACGCCCCATAGTGGGCCCTAGAGCTTAGAAAGTCTCTCCCATAAGTCTAGTATAGTAAAAACCTAGACCTTGGGGCCATTTACACCAAATCTGACATTATAAAAGGGCCTCATTTGGGAACCCCCCTCTCTCCATACGATTTTGCCCTAGAGGAAAGAAAGAGAGAAAGAGAGAAAATGGAGAAAGAATAAAGGAAAAAGAGTTTGTGAGGGTGAGGAAAATCTTGATGCTTGTAGAGTTGATATTTCCTCAACCAAATCGGTGGCTACTACAAAACCTCCACCAAACCCACCCATGCCAAGAAGCAGAGGTAAGAATGGTATATTTTTCCTTTAATAGAGCAACCTAGTATAGATTTCTAGGCATTAATGTTATCTTTCTTGATTTGATTTAAGAATTGGTAGTTTTATCCAAACCCCCAAACCTTAAGATCTCAAAGAATGGAAATCTCCTCTTAAGGTGCGGACTATTAACCTTAGGTGGCCTAACACCAATTATAGTACGAGTTTAATGATTGTGATTGCTTGGATGGTGTATTTGAAAAATTTAGAGAAACCCTAGGAACTATATGTTTGTTGGAATTGTATGGAATTGCATGTTTGGTTCTCATATGATGTTGTTCTTTCCTCTCACATGATTTTGTGTATGGATGATTACATGTTGATGCTTTGTTTGATTTTCCCATATGGTGTTGCTTCATAGCATGTATGATTCCTTACTCTTGTGCATATGATTCCTTAAGATGAAAGAAGTGCTTAACTTCCTCACCAACCCACACAACTCACATGCACTATGTTTCATGATAATGATAGTTTGCTTGTTAGGAGTATCTGATTCGCATGATTGAGGTGCATGAAAACATGATATTGTTATGCTAGTTGATAATCTAGATAGTTGGCATGTTATGGATCACCATCACACCCTTGGGTTGGTCAGGAACATGAGGAGAGACGGTAGTCCCATCGGTAGGGCTCTGCTAGGTCTAGACCCGTGGGTTTGGGCGGGTATGTACGGGTGGCAGTAGTTCGACTACATGGGTCCCTTGTACCCAATGTCGTTCATCACGTGCTCGTCTGACTCGTGCGGTCTAGCCTACTTACTGACCAACCTTGTTTGTTAACCCTGTTTGTTCATATATGTATGAAACCTAAAACACCCTACAACCATTGTAGCCCATCGATGACCAAATTGAAACTGATCCACTACCTCGTGAGCCAGACATGGTAGAATGAGACACTGTGTCCGAGCTGTCGGCCTACGCTGGGGTGACGCGCCTCCCCGTAGTGACCGCAAGCGATCCCTTCTTCTCGGCACTCCCCATGTGCTTGAAGTCGGGGACGGGAAACCCGACGGGATTAAGGATCGCGGGGTCTTGGCCTCATACGTTGGGGGGTCTTGGCTTCGCAACCAGTTGTGGGCATTAATATGTGGGGTGTATCAGATTCCCCAACCTAATTAACATGCCTTGAAAAATAAACCAATTATTGTCGTATTTCACCATTCATGGAAAAAGGCTTAAATTCTATAACTAGGATTTTTTTTTTTAATGTAATAATTTTTTTGTGGACCATCCACACTAGTTGGACGCTTCAGATTAACTAGCCATAAAGCCACGTGCACACCTCGATATCAACGAACCAAGCGCAGTTGGTCGTGAACAATGGTACAAGCGTAGAGTCAGTGCGGATATTAATTAAAATAACATTTAATTATGATGTAATAAAAGGCACCGGCCTTAACATCTGAAGTCATTATTTATTTAACATTTTGGGTATTTTTTTCAATTTTGGAGGATGAAAATGCCCTCTGCCAATTGTCCCTCGTATAGCGGTAGCTTTTCACAGAAGTCGAGTGGATCTTTTAATAATGACAGTGTAGGCTCCAATCAACAATTGGGGGCCACCTCTCGGTCGATCCAATCCGTTCACTTTAATTAGATAGTCATGAACCCACGGTAGGGTCATTTAAAAGAAATTAAGCTATCTGTGGCTTACAATTACATTAACGTTGTGGGTTAATTCTGAACTTTTTCTTTCGATGTGGTTTATTCATGATGAGTTTTTCGCTTTAAATTAGGTAGATGACATGAAATTAAAACCTCTTTTTCATGTGGACGGCTTGGATATACTACAAGATGATCCAGTGAGCCCCACATAAGATATGGGATGGATTTAATTGGTGGGTCCCTTGTGTGTAAAGGTCACTTAACATTTTTTTTTCTTTCTTCTTTGTTTTTTTTCACGAGTGGGGACCATTTGGCCATTAGGACCATTGCTACCTCTGTGAGACTTACTCCGGCGAGCTTTCAGTATAATTCCCCCTATTCTAGCAAGCTTCTGAATATTTCTTTTTAAAAATATTTCTGACCACACTCTCTGATGTATAAGCTATAACAGCCAAAGGTATGTTTAAATTTGGATAATAATAGCTTTTGTGTATTATTCTTTTTTATTAGTGGGTATCAATAATGAAAGTTTGTGAAAAGGAGGAGAGTGTGGTGATTCCCTATATAATTATGTTTTTGTTTTTTGTTATGAGTATAAATGGTTGGAGTTTATGAAAAAGAACAAAATTGTAATCAAAGAATGTTATAACAGATGAATTTTGAAATGAAAATTTGTTAAAAGCAACGGATGTAATGAATGTTGCCCACCATTGAAACTTTCCTATAACCCACCGTGATGTTGATTTGTCATTCAACCCCTTCATTAAGTCATATAAACCTAAATAAAGGGAAAATATAAATAACTATAAGAAGTCTTCATTGGTAGACATTCAATTCCTATTGTTTCTTGAGGTGTCGTCAATTTGAGTGTTGGAACTGTTGAAATTTGTGGTTTTTGAAAAAAAAAAATCAAAATTTGAAAATTTTCGATATTTTCATTTTGCCATCAAAACACTTTTTAGAAATTTCAAATTGAAAAGTGCGACGTGTGCTTTTGTCCCACATCGAAAATGAAAAGAAGAAAATCATACTTTATATGTGGAGGTGTGTGTAGTATTCTTACTTGGAGCTTTGGATATTGAAATGCTCGGGTTATGTGTTCCAGTGCATCACATTAGAACGCGAGCTTGGGCACGGGCACGGGGAGTGTGGCGCTAGTTGGTGCACTTTTTTTTTTTTCACTGACGAGTGATTTAGTATAAGCCTAGGTGCGATGGGTCAATGGTCGGATTATTAATTTGAAACGGTCAGCCGTTTTTTAAAGCGGCTAGTAGCCTTGAAAGACACAAAGGTCTAAAAATGGACGGCCATAATGATCCAACGGTCAGATCTTATGATCTGACGACTAGAAATGACTTAAATTAATGATCAACGGTCAGAAATATTTTTCAAATGTTCTGAACCATTTATAACCACTTAGCAACAATTCACTCCCTAGTGCCTATATAAACCGGACCATTTCGGTCCAAATTTCATTAACTCAAAAAACATATCTCTCCTCATCCATCAGATCCTCTAGATAACATCTCGATCTTAGAATACCGTAAACACATCCACTATTGGTTTCTGCCAGAAGATCCGCTACGTTGAATTGTTCCTAAGTGAACGCTTCGTGATTACTGCACGCTGGATTCAGACAAACTCATTTTATTATAGAAGCAATTAGCTTGTAACCCATCAACAAATGATGATAAGGGGGAGAATCACACTTTAAGGACAGTGTATATTTTACAAGATTCAGCCTGATGAAACTAAATTAATCTTATTTTATTCTTCTTCTTTTTCTTGATATTTCCAACACATTTTACCAACAAGAACGGCCTTGAAATGATGTATCAAAATGTAATAAATTGCATTTACAAAACACATGCATCAGGGTGCGGCATAGAGGCCTTGAGAGGATCGTCGACCTCTGCAGGGCGCGGACTGGGTACTTCCGGGGGCTATCCCGAGTTCTGAACAAACTAGGGTTGTAGGGGCCACCGTGATGTATTTATTTCATCCGCACGGTCTATGCATTTTTCCACATCATTTTAGAATACAGATCCAAAAATGAGATAGATCCGAGTCTCAGGTGGACCACGAAATGGGGATTAAACTCTTGTACATAGAAGTTTTGGATGGAGCTGATATATTTGTTTTCCGTTCCTTAGTAAAGTTTTAATGGTAGGCGTCATTAGCACCGCTCCTTCATGTGATGTGGCCCACTTAAACCTCGGATCTGCCTCATTTTTGGATGCATGATCTAAAATAACATGAAAAAAATACATGGACGGTGTGGATAAAATCCATACATTACGGTTGCTCTCTGAGCTGGACGCAGATTGCGTCCTACCCAAACCTGTCTCCAGCTGAGAACGTGCAGCAGGTTTGAGTGGCCATCATGATGTATGAGTCTTATCAACACTGTCCATACATTTTTTTTCGTATCATTTTAGGGGATAAGACAAAAAATTAGGCAGATGTGAAGCTAAAGTGGACCACACCACAGGAATCAGTGGTGATAATGATTCTCACCGTTGAAACTTTTCTAGGGCCCACCGTGATGTTTATTTGACATCAAACCTATTCATAAAGTTACATATATCTTGACGAAGATAAAATAAAAATATCAGCCCCATCCAAAACTTCTGTGGCCCTCAAGAACTTTTCAAAGGTAAGATTTTAATCTCCACTGCGTAGTCCACTTGAGCCTCGGATCTACGTAAATTTTTAGTTTATACCCTAGAATGATAAAAAAAAATAAAAAAAATGATGGACGGTGTAGATAAGATCCATACATAACGGTGGCCACTCAAAGCTGCTGCCCGTTCCCAGCTGTGTAGAAGACGGGCGGGGTAGGACGCAATCCGCGCCCGTTTCTAAGGGACCCGAATCGTCCACGACATCTATTTTACACGGCACCTAAAGCTCCGGAGATCTGTGACCCAGGGACCGACCCGTTGCATATCTAAAATCCACTGTCCATCAGGTGAGAATCATTGTATATCTAAAATCCACTCCGTCCATCAGGTGAGAACCATTGTGTGGACCTTAACTACAAAATATCAGCTTGATTAAAAAATCATATGGGCCACACCAACGGAAACAGTGCAAAATTTCTCCGAAAATCAGTAAATTCATGGTGTGGTCCATTTATTTCATCAAGGTGAGTTACAACCGATTAATGGGTTTGATGATAGATTCACACCACGGTCGGTCTACATAAAAACCTACGGTTGGCATTCCATACGCAGTCCTCCATATGTCGTGGCCCATCTAACTTGAGAATCTAAGCTGATATTATATATATATATATATAACACGGTGGGCCCCATGGCCGTAAAACAAGCGTTGTAGATGGTTACAGGCATTGAAGAGGATTGCCGTCTCAGTGCTCGCGTATAAATCATCACTCTTCGGTAAAACTCCGTGAACTCTCTCTCTCTCTCAACTTCTCATAATTCCAAAAAACACCTTCCCCCCTTCTCTCTCTCTCTATACTTCTCATAATTTCAAAAAACACCCTCCCTCTCTCAATTTCTCATAATTTCCAAAAAAAAATCCCTCCCAGATGTTCGGTTTTAGTCTCGTTTCCCTCTACTCCTACTATCTGCGGCGCATCTTCCGCTCCTCCGGCCTCTACCCTCAAACCATCCAAATAGACCCCCAAACCA
Source organism: Magnolia officinalis (assembly GCA_021015155.1). Lineage (NCBI taxonomy): Eukaryota > Viridiplantae > Streptophyta > Magnoliopsida > Magnoliales > Magnoliaceae > Magnolia > Magnolia officinalis. The sequence continues at coordinate 3,889,302 of JAJHSJ010000014.1, forward strand.
CCATCCACTGCTGGCTCCCCACCAAAAGCGGTTTTCCGTCTAAACCGCCGTTAGTGCTCATCCACGGCTTCGGCCCCTCCGCCATCTGGCAATGGCGCTCCCAGGTCCAATCCCTCTCCCCCCACTTCTCCCTCTACGTCCCCGACCTCGTCTTCTTCGGCGGCTCGTCCACGTCATCACCGGAGAGATCGGAGGTCTTCCAGGCGGCTTCGGTCGCCAAGATGCTGGAGAAGCTCGGGGTCGAGCAGTTTTCCGTCGTGGGGACGAGCTACGGTGGTTTTGTGGCCTACAATTTGGGGAGGATCTGCGGGGAGAAGGTGGAGAAGGTGGTGATCGCCAGCTCCGGCGTTTGCAGGAGACGGCGTGATAACGTCGAGCTTCTGGAGAAAGCTGGGGTAGAAAAGATTTCGGATCTGATGCTGCCGTCAACGGCGAAAGACTTACGGACGTTATTACGTCTGTCTGTTAATAGGCGGCTGCACATACCGGACTGTCTGCTTAACGACGTTATCCACGTAAGTGACGTTCCCCCGAAATTCGCAATGCCCACGCGCGTCTACAAATACGCTAATGCAAACGCACGAGCCCCGCATGTGCCAGCGTGGCAGACATGTGCGGTATCCGAGCCATCCATCAAAAGGGTGCCTCTATATAGATTCTCTCTCTAAGAATCAGATCGGTCCACTGATTGAATGCTTCGGGTCTGGCCAAGATAACACAGAGTTCTGTCGAACTGTAATACGGCCATTGCAGTGACTCCACCGACTGCTTTTGGTGGATCTGTGGGTGGAATCTCTGACCATGGGATCCACTATATGCCTTATATCCACGCCGTCCATCCTTTTTGAAAACTTATTTTAGGGCATGACCCAAAACATGAACCTTTTAATGGAGAGGATTCAATCATGACTGTTTCCTGTGTCATGGTCCACCTAAGATTTGGATCTGTTTCATTTTTTTAATCGTGCTCTAAAATGAGCTATCAAAATGGATGGACGGTGTGGATGTAAGGCACATACATCATAGTGGGCCCTACAGTTAGAGATCCACCCGAACTACGCCTGCTGCGGGAAACGGATTGGCTACTCTGATGGTCGGTGCTCTGTGGATCCACCATGATGTATGCATTTCATCCATTCCGTTCATCCATTTTTACAGGTAATTTTAGATATAAATCTCAGGTGGACCCCAAAATGAGAGGAATATAAATCTCAGGTGGACCACACCACAGGAAAACAATAGTTATTAGATATCCACCATTAAAATCCTTCCAAGAACCATTGTACTGTTTATTTGACATCCAATCTGTTGATTATGTCATACAGGCCCAGATGAAGTAAAAAAAATAAAATCAGCTTCATCAAAAACTTTTATGTCCCCCAAAAGTTTTTTAATGGTCGACCCTCGTTCAATACTGTTTCCTGTAATGTGGTCCATTTGAGATTGAGATATACCTAATTTTTGGTCTCATATCATAAAATGATATGGAAAAATAGATGGACGGCATGGATGAAACACATACATCATGGTGGGCCCACGGAGCACCGACCACCAGCCATTGGCTGGTGGCACGGGGAGTAGCCAATCCGTTCCCCCTGTTGCGATCCTAAGTTAACCGATCATATCTAGTGGGCCAATAAAAGAGTGCCACGTCAGCATATCGGAGCTCAATGTTATCCGATCATGACTCACTTCGCTCCGCCCAACCTCGCTAGAATTAAATAAACAAATGTACAGTTGTAAATAGGTGGGCCGAGGTTTTCTAACCTGTCAATTGTAATTCATGGCACACCTACTGAGTGGACCACCTTTGTCTTTCGGTAGCAGCATCTAGGCCGTTAGATCCACTTAATGGATGTGGATGGCTTGAATATTTCACCTGTTTGTAGCGCTGGCATTAGTGGTGGGGGGCTCTAATTTCATTGAGTACTTGTAGACAGAAGCTTTGTGGGGCCCACTTTGTATCCAAAGCACAACTGGGCCAAACGGTGTGGATTGAACTCCCACCGCTGAAACCTTCGTGGGGCCCACCTTAATGTCTCTGTTCCACGAAACTGTTCATAACATCAAATCCGAATGAAGGTTTCAAATGGTGGGAGTTGAATCCTCAGTGTTTACTGTGGTGTGGCCCAGTGGAGTTCTGGATCTGACTCGGTTTTTGTTTCATTAACTAAAATAATTCGGTGAAACTGATGGACGGATTGGATTTCACACGGATATCATGTTGGGCCCACAAAGCTTCTTCCTACGGGGGACTTTCGGTTGGCAGGAAATTAGCGATCTGGCGTGTTTATTGGCTGACTTGTACGCGTGAGCTTAGGAAAGCTCGCGTTTCAGGTCTGTTTGGTAGTAGTAGGTTGCGGACTAAAGTAAATTCGTAATCCGCTGGTCGAGCCGTATGTCTGGATGATCGGAACCGTCCAAGAGGTACGTCTGCTATGAATTACTTCTAATTGAAGTATGAGTTTCTCAAATGAGCAGATAAAACTGGATTACTATCAACGGTGTACTTCCAGTCTGTTTTTTGATTGCCTAAGATCAGGACCGTCCATGGCCTATGCATGGTGGGGTCTACCTTCTATAGTGGATCTTACACTGTAAACATGGCCCACCTAACGGACTATGATTTCACTTCAGTAGTCGGAAGACTAAAGTGTTTTTTAATTTTTTATTTTATTCCCTGCCCACTACGGAACTTTGTAGATTAAGATTAACCTACGACAAGATGTGTGGGGCCGAGCATGGTGTGTGCGTGACAGCCAGCCCAACCATCACCTGCACCCCCGCTTATTCTTCTTGGCGCCCAAACAATCAGGAAAATCCAAAACTCAGGTGGGCCACACCGGAGGGGAACAGTGGGGATGTGGACGGCCTACATTAAAAATCTTCTAGATTGTGCGGGGCCCACCGTGTTTTGTATATGTCATCAAACTCATTCAGATCCGACCCGTCAGGATGAATGGACACCTCCAAAATCAATGATTTAGAAGTTACATGATTCGATCTATGGTATGTCTGACCTGAGTTTTGTATGGGACTGTTTTTGGGACGCGGCTTGTCCGGTGACTCTTTTTTCTGGATTGAAAGCTCTACGATCGGTCCCAATCATGATGTATATGCTTTATCCACGCCGTCCATCCATTTTCCCAGCTTAAATTAGAGGATTTGCCAAAAAATTAGGAAGATACAAAGGTTGAGTTTACCACACCACAGGAAACCGTTGAATGCTTACAGTTGAAAACTTGTTGGGGGCTACATCAATGTTTATTCAGCGTTTATTTGCCATCCAACCTGTTCATAAACTCACGGAAACCTGTATAAAGGGAAAACAGAGATATCGCCTTGATCCAAAACTTCTCTGGTCCCGACATGTTTTCAACGGTGATAGTTCAATCCCTACTGTTTCCTGTGGTGTTGTCCACTAAACCTTTGGATCTACCTCATTTTTGGGCTCATCCTTTAATTTTAGCTGGGAAAATGGATGGACTGCGTGGATAAAACACATAAATCATGTTGGAGCCACGGAGCTTAGACTCGGTTTTTTTGGCTCATGCCCTAAAATGAGGTGGGAAAATGGATAGACGGCGTGGATAAAACACGTGCATCATGGTGGGCCCACAGCTTTTGACACCAGCTAGCTGGCTGGTGTCGGGGTCATCAGCCAAACGGTGTATATGCTTTATCCACACCGTCCATCCAATCATGATGTATATGCTTTATCCACACCGTCCATCCATTAGACATGTACAGAAGGGTGGATCCGTGTCGTCTGACGTCCCCCTTCCAATGTCTTCCAGTGGTCTATTTGGTGTGGCCCACCTGAGTTATAGATCAGGATAGATTTTGGGATTTAGTCCTACTTTTGTGGGGGAGCATCTAATGGACGGTTTGGATGGCACTCACGAAGCACAGTGGGACCCACACGCATGTGGAACTCGTGGTGATTTTGAACACGCACGAACTTGCGTAGTCCCGGTTAACTCTCAGAATTACTCCCGTACCGAAGCTGGCCGCAACGCTTGTGTGCGCGGCCCCACCTGACATACAGGCCGATGGTTAGAGCTACTAATTCCAAGGGTTCACATTTAACCGGGGATGGTTAGGGTCGTGGGATCCGGTGCATGATCTTTCACAAGATGAATGGTTCGCATCACGAGTGGGCCCACACACACCGATAATTGATGAACCATTCATCTTGTGAAAGATGCAGCGACCACATATGAATTCTAAGATTATAACATCCCTTCTCTTCATTTCTTTTCTAATTTATTTTGATTGATCACAGACACTCTACAAGGAAAATAGAGAAGAAAAGATGCAGCTTCTCACGGGCCTCACCATCGGAAGGGACGACGATGTACAGATTTCTCCTCTCCAACAGGTACTAATCTCTAATGGATATAACGGGATTAGGGGAAGGCACGAGGGACCCTTCAACCAAAGGCTATGTGGGTCCCATCAAGATGTCTGTGTGACATCTGCTGGGCCCATCAAATGCAGCTCAAACTAGCTAAAAAATAGAGCGTATCTAAACTCAAGTGGGCGACAGCACCCCCAAACATAGGATGGGAGTAGAGCAGCACACGAGCCGAACCGAGTCGAGCTTGGCCCAGCCGAACCCAGCTCAAACTTGGCTCAGCTTGGTCTTCGGCACTGACTGGCCAACTCGGCTCTGTCAATAGCTCAGGCCAGCTCGAGTCAAGTTCAAGTTCGATCTTTTGAGCCATCTAGCTGAGTTTGAGTTTGAGTTTAGATTTTAGAATTTTTAATATGTATAATATATAATATATATTATATATAATTGACTTAAATATATAAATATTTACAAAACATTTATATTAAGCGAAACCAATCCGAGTTGAATGGATTTGAACCGAGTTAAGTTTGAGTCAAGTTCCGAGTCAAGCCGAATCGAGCTTGGTCTAGCTCGAACTTGGCTGGAAATTTTTTCGAGCTCAAAGACTCAGTTTCGAGCCGAGTCGAATCAAGCTTTTTCAAGTCGAGGCAAGCGAGTTAACCGAGCTAACTCGGTTCATGTACAGCCCTAGATGGGACACTGTTATTGAATAGTCTTGGACATTTTTATCCCTTTGGGATTGATGACATAGGATACCGTGAACGCTGGAAATCGGTGCCCACCCTTCTGGTGTATAGGTTTGGTATTTGTGGAAGGGGGTGATTAGGCTGATTTGTAAATGTTGGAGTTGCCACTAGCCAGTTAATCTCAGAATCCCGCAGTCCTCTAGAACTCGCGGAATACGTAAGGTTAGAGAAATCCGAAGACTCTCCTACCTTAGATTGATTCCTGGTCTGCGATCTGGGATTCCGGGTAAGGTACCTTGGTTACAAAGAGGGAAGGTTTTAGACACCCTCTCTACTTGTATGGATGTACAGTCTCTACTTGGTGTGGTAAGAAAATCTCAAGGGATGAATGATGTGGTAGAAGTAGGACTAGGCGCACGTGGATTTCTGATGCAACAAGATCCGAGATTTCGGCAAATCAAAGAGCATACGTCCAACAATGTGTCTAGAAGGCGGATGTGATGATGCTTATGCAAAAAGGTAAAGAAAATAAGACTAGATTACTATGAATTTCTGATATAACAGGATCCAATATATGGCAAGTCACAAAGTATACGCTCACTAGAGATCCAGAGAAGCAGGGGGGTTGAGAAGGGAATAGATGTTATGATGAATGCTTGTATAAAGTAAAATGATCTTTGGCTTGATCTTAAATAGGCTAAGACATGGGTTGCACCATGATCAATCCGGGCTAGACGGGTTGAGATGGTTGGGAGAAGGTTAAGGGATAGCTGAAAAATCTGGACTTTGAAGCTTGGGAGCTCTCTCTCTCTCTTTCCCTCACTTGAATTTTGGAAATGAGAAGTGGTTGTTTGAAATATGAAGAGGAGATGGCCATTTATCTATTTATAGCCTTATGAAGGGTAAAAGCTGACATGGCAGCTTGGGATTGGTTGAGGAGAAAGGAATGTCACGTGATGTGCTCTCATTAACTCTTGGAGGTTGGTAAAATGGTAAATAAGGTGGGTTGGAGGGATAAATCCATATAAAAGTTGACTTCGGGACGAAGGACAGCTATTGCTCGGAGGACACACATGTCTCGCGCGCGGAGATAATCGGACTACCGCCATGGGTTTGGTCCGAAGCTCGTCCAGCTAGAGCCGCTTAAATTTTTTAGAGCAGGCGGTAGTCGGATTACCGCTCGGGTACAGTTTCTCCCGAAATTTGGCCGGTGGGTCCTTTTTTGGGTCCTGAGAGCGGAATAAAATCCGTTTTGGATATTCGGCTTCACATGACTCAAAATTGGCTCGACATGACTCAAAATTGGCTCGATCATGACCTAAAGTGGCTCGAAAAATGGATTGATTGTGGGTGAAGGTTTGGGCATGCTTTGACTTGAATGCTGGCTCGTGATGGCTCAGGTTAGGATTAGGGTTTAAGCTAGAGTTAGGATAGGTTTAGGGTTTAGGCTGAGGCTTGGGTTAGGGTTAGGCTGGTTTTTTGGTTTACGGTTCGAATTAGGGTTTAAGCTAAGATTAGGGCTTGGTTTAGGATATGATCATGGTTCCCGGATTGCCTTAGCTTTCTCAAGATATTAGCCTGGGTGGGGTGTTTACAAATATCATTTAGTTCAACAATAGGGTTCTTTTCATGATTATGAGGGTTTAGTTGTTTTGTTGTTCAATCTGGTCGCGTTGCCACACTTGTTACGAATGGTTTAAATTAAGTCAAACGTGTGTGATTAGGAATAGCATCGGGTGTGCCAGAGTCAATCAAATGAATGCTTGTGACCCTAAGCGTCAAAATTAGTTGGATTAGGATCAAACCTGTGAAGGTTGATTGGGTTGTTCAGTCACCAATTCTTATGCAATTTAAGAAGATATGGTAATGAACGGGCAAGATTAAAAATATAGTTGATTGTCAATTTTGTTGATTTGAATATAAGGAAAGTTCAATCATCGAAAAAGAAACTAAGCAGAGAAGAAAATAAGTACAACGCCTACTTATGCTGACGAAACGGTCGTGAAAAAGACCAGCTAGTCGTGGCGTGAATTTAGCAGGACATGGCTGATGATCTGTCAACTAAGAACTCAATGATTGGAGATCTAACGATGGTGGTCTTGGATATTTAAGTCACTCCTAGGGCATATTGTAGCGATAGCAAAGGACAGTAGCGAATCTAAACTAATATAAGGGCTCTGAACTTTTTGCGGCATGGCTTGACAAAAATGGAGTGTTTAAGCTAAAAAGTTCAAAAACTATAGATATGTAATATTGCGTTATAGAGATATTGATTGTGTATGGTAAGGGTCTGAAACTCTTCGTCGAGTGCTGCTTTTATATGTTTGGAGAGACAGTGGCCATATTGTAGTTTCCTTGTGAATCTTTGATAGCGTTGCGGCCGTATCCTAGTAGGATCTAGAATCCTTACCATATGATCTAGAATCCTTGCCATATGATGCCATTATATATGATTTGCTTCAAATTTCGAAAGAATTTTTCATTATTTGCTCTTATTTTCTTATTGTAGTTGAGAATCACCGATCGTCTCAAGGGAATTTTCCTTTTGTGTGGATTTGTTTATGTTTTGGGATGGTTGCGTTATGCGTGAATTGAATTACAAAGCATCTGTCATCGGCAGGTCTTCGGAAACTTCTTGTGTATGTAAAAGGCCACACGTGTCATGCATGTGTTGGTCACATGTCTTTCGAATCATGTCTGTCTTTTTTGTCACAGACGTGCATACAACTCTGAGCTACCTTGCTTTTGGCAGGTTATGTGTTGTTGATCGTCGGGTTCTTACGCCTTCTCTCTAGCGCGAGTACGATTGCCTCCTACAATTCGTACATAAGTGCCGGCACATGACGGCTTCTCACTAGGTATCCTGGACTATGACAGGCTAGGTGTAAATGATGCTCCCATATCACTTTACATTTGGAGAATGTGAAGGAATGCCATGACATTTCGATTCTAATAAGCATGAACATATCTACTCGATCCAACAGTCTAATATGTCCATCAAGCTCCTATATGCAGCCCATATGCATTTTCCTAGTGTGAGGTCCTCAAAGATGTATGAACATGCACGTGGGGTCTTCAATGTGGCTAGGAATGTGAATTAGGTCAGATGAGCCACATGTAATGGTCGTCCAGGCATAAGGAAATTGGCTCAATCCTCCTCCTTTGGTATGGTGTTGGATGTCCTTATCATGAATGTTTTCTATTTCACGTCTGTGTTAAAAGTTTGAAATCATGGCAAGCGATTTCCGATGCTATAAGGTTGCCCACGACGACCGAACGCAAACTATGTGCCGCTACATTCACTCGTTGAACGCTCATTATAATCAAAACGTCACATCTCTTCACATTCTCTGAATGTAAAGTGAAGTGAGACGCATTATTTACACTTGACCTGTTGTAGTCTACATTGCCTAGTAAGAAGCCGCCACGTGTTGGCACTCATGTACGAATGGCAAAATGCAATCGTACTCACGCAATAGAGAAGTTGAAATGACCTACCAATCAGCAACATATAGCTTACTAAAAGTAAGCTTGCTTAGAGTCGTACACACGTTTGCGACAGAAATTGTGGATATCATTTGAAAGACACGTGACCGACACACGCACGACACTTGTGACCTTTTACTTACACATGAAGTTTTTAAACACATACTGATGGCGGATTCTTTGAAATTCAATTCACATGTGACATGACCGTTTTAAATCATAAACAAATCCACGTAAAAAAAGGAAAATTTCCCTAGGACGATCAATGATTTCTCGGGGACAATAAGAAAATATGAGCAAATAATAAAAAGTTCATTCGAAATTAGAAGCAAATAATATACGATGGCATCATACGATAAGAATTCTAAATCCTACTAAGACATGGTCGATATATGATTAAACATTCATAAGGAAACTACAACTGGCCACTGCCTATCTAAGCTTATAAAAGTAGCACATAGCAAAAAGTTTTGAGCCCTCACCATATACAATCAATCTCTTTACAACGCAGTGTCGCATATCATTAGTTTTTATCTTCTTAGCTTAGACGTTCCACTTATATCTAGCCACACTGCAGCAAGTTCAAAGTTGCCTTAGATTATTTTAGATTTGTTACTATCCATCGCTACAGTGCACCGAATAGCTTAAATATCTACACCTACTGTCCTTGGATCTTCAATTAACGAGTTCTTAATTGATAGATTATATTAGTCACATCCTCAATCGTGCTCGTCCACCACTAATTTACTTTTAAAATGAAAGTCCTCAACTCAAGACAAAAAAAATAAAATAATTATTTTAAAAAGTAATCCTCCCCTTTTAAAACCGCCTGTCGCTTTAATAATTGGTTGTATAAGTCTAATCTTAATATAGCAAGTTTGACGCCCGTAATCACAAGCATTCGATCAATTCGAGCTGAATGTGAGTTTAGCTGGCACAGCATTATTATTAATCATGCATATTAGACCGAATTGACAAGTGTAGTCCGGATTTAACAGAAACACACACCTCACGGTATGACAACAAGGAAAAGAGTTTTTTATTCCGTCAGTGCGATGAAATGAAATTACTGAGAATGTGTAGACTTTTAGAATACAACTAAGTCAAACTCGACCATCTAAGATTATGAGAGCTAGTGAACGGGGCTTGGAGCGGGATGGGCCCACCTATGCTAAATCTGTCTTCTGAGCGAGACCTACTTCATGGCCCATTAAACAGATGCAAGCCTAGGGCCCCACCTGTTAGGGCGGACTACGCGGGCCTGGAGCATGGCAAATCCTGATGCAGTCCTCTGTTTCCTGCCAACACAAGTTATTAGGACATCCCCACCGTACAAACTATGGGCCCCATTGTGAAGGTCTCCAATATCAAAATTCAGGATGATGCACTCATTAGGTGGGCCACACCTGAATGTGGAGTGAGACCGCCGGCTTTCTATTGATTCCAGCGGCGTGGCGTGCCTGATGAGCAAGCCGGCCTGGTTTTTGTGCGGGGTGATATCAAGGTGGGGCCGAACCGTTTTTACGGTACAGATGTCTTATGCAAGTGGCACGTTGGCAGGAAATATGGAGCTGCATGGTAAGTTAGCATACAACCAGCTGGATTTTGATTTGTAATGTTGAATTGAAATTGAGAATGGTTTTGCAGGAGGTGTTGATAATATGGGGAGAGCTTGACCAGATATTTCCCTTGGAGAAGGCCTTCGAGCTTAGAAAGTAAATATTCTCTTCATCTTAGTTCCATACAGACCTGGTTAAAGTCTGTGGGGCCTACTCTAATGTATGTGCCTTACATCCATGCCGTCCATCCGCTTTGAAAGCTCATTTTAGGGTATGGTATAAAAAATGAAGCAGATCAAAATCTTAGGTGGACCACACCACAGGAAACAGTAGTCATTGAATACTTACCATTAAGGGCCATCGGTTTATTTGCCATCAATCTATTGATAATGTCACAAAGACGTACGGACCACACAAATATCAGGTTGATCCAAAACGTTTCTGGCCCACGAAGTTTTACTTCTTTATGGTAAATCTCAGGTGTGGTCCACCTGAGATTTGGATCTTCTTCATTTTTGGGATGATGGCTCGAAATGAGCTGTCACACGTTCCCCCAGATATCAATACATGCAGCACAGATCTAAGATATCTGAGCCGTTCATCAGGTGGGACCCCACCCTGTATGTGGCGTGGCCTTAAAATCAGGCTGCACACAACTGGATCCCTACCATGGCTACTCAAATCCTACACTCCTTGCACGTGCCACTACATCGTGTGCTATGGTTGATCTGGGCCGTTGATTACGTTTTTACCCACTGCGGATGTGCTGTGGCATGGAAATCAGGCCGTGGAGCTATCAGGTAGGCTGCCCTTGTACGATTAATGGGGACTGTTGGTTGATCTTTTGAGCTGTCAATACACGTCTGGCCTACCTGATGCTGGACTGGCTTAATGGTGCACGTGCCTCGTTGACACGTATGGGGCCATCTGATATAGGGATGTAATACGGTGGATGTGAACTGTGTATTTTTTGCCAAGCATACACGCATGTGCAATTAATCTAATGTACAAGCCACACATGTGCCAGCTTGGCACATTGGTGCGAGATCTAAATCATCCATCTAACATTTTAAAAATAAATTCTGGTCCAATCAGCACGTGGGCTCCAATATTGGAAACCGATGGATAAGTTAGAAAATTTCAGCCATGTATTTCAGAGCCGTACATTTGCTTTACAACTGTGGCCTACCTGACCAATGGATCAAACTGGTTCTCGGGGTACTGCATCAATATAGTGGTGCCGTTCTGATGGACGGATTGGATCTTGGACTTATCATGCCATGCTGGCACATGTGCGGCGTGTACACGAGCTTTATTGCACGCGTGTGGGTTCATCAAAGCTCTTTATTTTCGTTGTCTTTCCGGCTACCTTATGTGAGACTCAACTGGATCATTCGCCCGTGTGGTTTGGACACATGCGGCTGCAGGTATATGGGGGAGAAGGTTAGGATGGAGGTGATCAATAAGACCTCGCACGTGCCGCAGATTGAGAATCCCAAGCGCTTCAATGAGATTGTGAAGAGCTTTTTGTTGGCATTTCCAAATTCTTCAACGTAATTGATTCTAGGGACCTTAATGCTGATCAAAATGATGTGGCCCACTTGTGATTATGTGGTTCGTTTTGGCCCTCTGATCGCTGGTCAGCTTCTTAATCTGATCGTTATTGCATAAAATCATTTATCTTGGAAATAATACATGGTCATCAATTTTGAGTGAGGAATGATTAAAGATAGCGTGTGAGATCCGCGCCATTCATGAGTGGGCCCCGCGGTTTGATGTTCAACGACTGGATGGTCACCAGTAAGATTTTCAGGTTGATCTCAGCCGTCCTATATGCCGTTCTGGATCTACCTCGTTTTTGGTCTCATGTCTGTGACAAAACGGCTGGACGGGTGGATTTCTCACAAATTTCAGTGGGCCCCACCTAGCTTCCTACTGCAGGAGCTTCCTCGGTCGGGGTCGCAGGTAATCTGCATCTCCGCCAGATGAATCAATGGAAAATGGACGTCACGTGTCCGAGGCATGACTTCTTGTACGATCGAGCTGTGTGGGGCCCACCATGATGCATGACATCCAATCCATCCAAATGCAACGCTATAGGCCTAGAGCCTAAAAATCAGTCTACTCCACAATTAAGTGGGGCACTCCACGGAGAAACAAGGCATTGGGGAATCATTAGTGGATTTTGGATGGCACCTGACAAAATTTTAAAATCATATGTGTGAATGCATTAGAGAATGAGAAGGTAGAAAGGGCTTTTCCTTTAATGACCCACGGGAGAATCGGCTCTACCATTAATGGGCTAAGTTTATATAACCTAGCTTAAGAATGACACCCTGATCCATAGCTCAAGTGGTAGACTGAGTGAAAGATACCTCGTTTTAAACATTGAGGTCTTGGTATCGATCCCCAGTGGGGGTGGCTAAGAGTTAGCTCGGTCAGCTTGCTCGATTTGACTTGGAAATGCTCGACTCGCCTTGGCTCAAAATTGAATTCGGGCCGAGTTGCACTGGTTTTTGGAGCTTGAAAAATTTTTGAGCCAAGTTCGAGCTTGCTCAAGCTCAACTAGACTCGGATCAAACCTCAACTCGAACCAACTCGGATCGAATCAGCTCGGTGACTCGGTTATTTTGATATGACGGAGTGTTTGATGAAATGACTCCACGAAGTGTTGGCGAGGATGGAATGGATATGTCTGGTGTTTGATTTTGATGGTGCTCGCTAGGTGTTTGATGAAATACCTGTGAAACATTGTTACTGTTGTTTTACATTCTTGAGAAATTGAATATGTATTCTACCTGTTTGAGGAAATGATGGATAGGCTCGAACTGGCCCGAGTTGTTGACCGAACCATGCCGAGATATTAGCTACTGTTTGAGCTGAGCCGAGTTGTGCCAAGCTCGACTCGGTTCAACTCGTGTACAACACTATGCACAAAGGGTCTTAACAGGCCTTGTTGGAAGTGGGCCGTGTGGGGCCCACCTTCCAAGTAATCCATCTCTCCTTTGTGCATATTTACTGCCATATTCACCCTTACCTTTGGTGGGCAGAATAATAGGAGTGAACTTAGTATTTCTTTCCCTATAGTCGTGATTGTGGACCACCCTTTTGAATTCACCATTTCATCTCTTGATGATCAAAGTCCACTCATTCTAACAGCTGTGTTGATTCGACTCCATCATCGATCGCTTTCGAACGGTTGGCCCATTTTGGCCTTTTAGCTCACATGATGTTTGGGTTTGTCTGATCTATGACCCATATCTTATAAAAACCAGATTTGGTACACGTGCCACAGTAACACACATGGAACCATCACATTTCTCCACACGTTCTAAATCATAATTTGACGGTAAACTAGCGGTGGGACCCAAGTGGGGTTTTCGGTAATGAGGAGTTGTTTGATACTCTGGATGTTTATAGCACTTGATATGCAGGTAATTAGAAATGGTACACATGGTATCCATTAATTTGAATTATACAAAACAACTGTTCTTAAGTTAAGGTATGTAAGTTAGATTGGTTGATTGATCCTGACCGCTGATTCCTGGACACTTGCTTTTTGAAATATGACCAGTTGAAGATTTCATTTTTAACCATCTAATAAATGTCGACCAATCTAACAATCAGATCATTGATAAACCATCTAAAAGGGTACCCAAAATTTGGACAGTTTGATTTGAATTACTTGTATCCCATGTATGCAATTTTGAAGTAAATTTCAAGTGACCTGTGTATCATCAACCACACTTTGCCAGAGTACTAAAGTTTCTATCTCTATGTTACTCCCAGAGGCAGTTACAACACCCCTCTTTTTTTATAAGTCAATTCCTCTTCAATTATTGTAAAATAAGCTTATTCTATATGTGGGGTCCATCGTATTATAATACAATGTCTACATTGTCCATAACTTGAGCCCTTCAATTCACCCATATAAAAAAATCACATCCCATCCAAATTAAAAACGGGTCACAAGACCACATAAGAGAGGGGGCAGTTGGGATGGGACACCTAACCCTAAAACCTTTAGGGCCTGTTTGGCCGGGTGGATTAAGAGGGATTAGGAGGGATGGGATGGTAAAATCCCGGGATATGCCAAACAAGCCAAACAGACCCGATGAACTTGTCCCGGGATATAGCAAACCCATGGATCTTAAACCAATCCACTGACATCACCATCATTACCTTAAAATTGATCCCATCCCTCCTAATCTCATGGGATTCCCATCCCTCCTAATCTCATGGGATCCATCCGGCCAAATAGGCCCTTAATCCACCCGGCCAAACTGGCCCTTAAAGTAGTGTACATGGGACACGGATTTCCTACTGAAGCCTTTTGCAGGAAGTTCGTGTGCTGGGATGCTTGGTGGGGTCCACCATGATGTTTGTGAGAAATGCATACTGTCTATTTATTTTAATAGATCAGTCTATTCATTTTAATAGATCATTTTAAGTCATGTGAACAAAAATGAGACGAATCCAAAACTCAAGTTGTCACACGCGAGGAAACAATGAGTATTATTCATGGCCACAAAGTTTCATATCAGGCTAAGTTTCCGGTGTTTTCACTTTATCCCACCTTATAAAGAGTTTGGTTGGCATATAAACATCAAGGTAGATCCCGAGAAAATTTCAATGGTCGGAAACTCTTTCCCCTGTACTTCTTGTATTCCTTATGTATGGCCGCCTTGAGTATTGGATCCACCTGATTTGTGGTATCATGTCTTGAAATGATATTGAAAAATGGATGGACAATGTGGATTACTCACAAAATTCATGGTGGGCCCCACCTAACATCCCGGCCCAGGAACTTCGTGCGTCACAGGAAATCTGCGTCAGTGTACATGCCTACCGTATTTTATCCAACCCATTAATAAGATAGGCCCAATCATGATTACTGGTGACATAAAGATATGACCATTAAAAAGTTGAGGTGGGCCACACCATGTCATGTGATTCTAGTAGTTTCATGCATAAATTTATATGGTGTCGTTCACTTGAGTTATGAATTAGCTTGATTTTTGTTGCCTTACGTATGACTGTTCTGTCTGTAAAATAGAAGGATTTGATTAAACAACAAACCATTTGATATAGCTCATATGCAAATCATGTATGAAAGTTGTTTTATGAAGTGCAAATTGACATAACCGTGCCTAATGTCTAATCAAATTGACATAACCGTGCCTAATGTCTAATCAAAAACTTAAACCACATTAAAAAAACATGATGGACCCCACACATAGTTAGTCACGTAAGCATTTTTGGTTAGAAAATTTTCCCTGACCATATAGAGATGTGCTATAACCATTCACTCTTTAAAGAGACGGGTCATGGGTGCCAAGTTACAAGGACGAAAAATGGCACAGCGTTTGTTGACGCAACCTCATGTTAGGCCTTGATCAGGACAGCACAATGCTCCAAAACTCAAGTAGGCCTCATCAGAATTTATATATATATATATATATATATATATATATATATATATATATATATATATATATATATAAATCTACCTAAATCTTTAAATTCACGTTGTGTATCCTACTTGTGTTTTATATAGCACATTTTTAAAAAGTACCTTCGTCTTGATATAATAACCATGATGTGGCCGTCCTTATGATTGTCCTGCATTGCTAACCTATGTTTTGGTGGAATTTTGGCCCCCAATATATATATATATATATATATATATATATATATATATATATATATATATATATATATATGCTCAAGTGCGCACCTTTGCACACGTGTTATGGGGTGTCTAATCTGAATGGTCCTTGTGATGCTGAATCCCATGAAACCCTAAGAGACAAATTTCCACTCTGATTTAAAATTCTGATGGACCATAGCAAAGAGAAATGCAAATCAAGGGAGGAAACTATTTTCATTTTTCATGGCCTACCAAAGTTTTAGATCAAAGTAAAACTTGGGCCTAAGAGGCTTCATGAGGTGCTGCTTCACATGGACGGTTCAGATTTTGGATCCACAAACCGTATGATGAGTTCTCAAAAAAGTTGGCACCAATTCTGTGCAAATGGATGCGCAGGTGAGCATTTCCGACGTATTCTTACTGTAGGAACGCAGTTGGCCAAGCGCGCTACTCCTAGGACGCGGATTGCGTACTACCCCGCCCGTCGCTAGCTCCGAACGGGCCGTTTTGTGGGCGGGCCCACCATGATGTATCTGTACATTCAAACTGTATATCTCTTTTATCATAGTATTTTAAGGCATCGAAACAAAAACGAGACACCTATCCAACTATCAAGTAGATCACACCCCACATGACTCTTGCATTTAATACAACTGACATTTAATGTTTTGTGCATTTTAATGAAACTAAGATTATTATTTGCAGTGGTCCACTTGATCGTTAGATCTGCCTCATTTTTGTGTTGATGCCTTAAAATAATCTGATAAAAGAGATAAAGGATTTGGATGTACAGATACATCACGGTGGGCCCGCCCACAGAACTGCCCGTTCGGAGCTAGGGACGGGCGGGGTAGTACGCAATCCGCGTCCCTACTCCTGCTGCTAACGCTACTATAGTAGTTGCTGCTGTTACGCCACGTATGTCGGTGGTCTGGGGTGGGGTCACCACGGAATCCGCGTGTTTTGGACCGATCCAATTTCTATTTTTCAACGGAAACGTGAGTCAGCCTACCCAATGGACGGCGTGGATCTCATGCGTGTTCCATGACTATACGTGGACAGGACAGCGCCGATGGAATAAATTCCTTTTACAGACAACAAAAAGTCGGACAGAGACTCTTTCCAATGGCAAACTTCATCGTGTATTCCTCCCGAAAGTTCTCACCTTCCAACCAACTAACCACGTCGCAATTTCACAACGTGACTTTTTAAATTACCCAAATGCCCTTTGAACTTATTTTTGTTTCTAGTGATCAGTTCACGATGATCTGGACCGTTGATCTAGTAGGCTCCACCGCCGCTTGAGAGTCAGACCCAAAGGAGAGTCTCAACAAACTTCGAACGTTGAAGCATTTTCCGCTGTGAATTGATGGGCATCAGGACGGTAGTTCTGAATTTTTGGATGCGCCGACCTCCACCGTGACTATTCATGTGCAGTGTACGGTGGATACTGGATGAGAAGTTGAAGTGTTCCACTCCAATGTTCAAAACATCAATTAACGGTCAGGATTGTCCAACTGGTGCACCATTCATGTCTGTACCAGTTGTGGTGTTCATTGATCAGGTTACTTATGGTGTTCAACCGACACTAGCATGTTCTGTGTGCCACCATTCAATGTTCGCACGTTGTGGTGCTCATTGATCAAGTTACACCTCTCATTAATCAGGTTACTTGTGGTGTTCAACCGACTATAGCATGTTCTGTGTGCCCACCGTGATGATTCTATGCGGTGGAGGTCATGGGAACTTCCCATGAGGTCGAGTTGTGTGGGCCCCACCGTGATGTGTGCCGAACATCAACATTATGCATTTGATGGGTCCCCTTTAAATGATGGGATATCCCAAAAATCAGCCGTATACGGAACTTAGGTGGGTTATATCATTTAAAATCATGTGAAGACATGCCTAAAATATATAAAAGCACTTGGTGACACCCACCTAAAATTTGGATGCATTTGAAACTTGATCTGACCCCTCATCCAAGTGGGACACACATAATGGATGGGCTAGATTTGTGAAACGCACCTCAGCGGGCCCAACAAATGATTATGAATGTTTTAATGAGAGGATAACCCCTCTCAACTTTTGTACATGGTGTGGCCCGCAAAAGTCATCGTACACACTGGCTGTGTGTACAATGGAGACTAGATGAGAAGTTGAGGTGGTCCACTCATGTTCAAAACATCAATTAACGGTCAGGATTGTCCAACTGGCGCACCATTCAATGCATGCACTCATTGATCAGGTTACTTGTGGTGTTCAACCGACACTGGCATGTTTCGTGGGCCCACAGTGATGATTTTATGTGATGGAGCTCATGGGAACTTCCCATGAGGTCGAGTTGTGTGGGCCCTATTGTGATGTGTACCGAACATCAACACCGTGCATTTGATGGGTTCCCTTTAAATGATGGGATATCCAAAAAATCAACCGTATATGGAACTCAGGTGGGCTATACTATTTAAAATCATGTGAAGACCTGCCTAAAATATATAAAAGCACTTGGTGGCACCCACCTAAAATTTGACTGCATTTCAAACTTGGTTTGACCCCTCATCCAAGTGGGACACACATAATGGATGGGCTGAATTTGTGAACCACACCTCGGTGGCCCCGACAAATGATTATGAATGTTTTAATGAGAGGATAACCCCTCTCAACTTTTGTACATGGTGTGGTCCACAAAGGTCATCGTACACACTACTAGTGTGTACGATGGAGACTGGATGAGAAGTTGAAATGGTCCACTCTCATGTTCAAAACATCAATTAACGGTCAGGATTGTCCAATTGGCGCACCATTCAATGCATGCGCTCATTTATAAGGTTACTTATGGCGTTCAACCGACACTAGCATGTTCCGTGGGCCCACCGTGATGGTTCAATGCAGTGGAGACCATGGGAACTTCCCATGAGGTCAAGTTGTGTGGGCCCCACCATGATATGTGTCGAACAACAATACCGTGCATTTGATGAGTCCCCTTTAAGTGATGGGATATGCCAAAAATCAGCCATATACGGAACTCAGGGGGGCTATACCATTTAAAATCATGTGAAGACATGCCTAAAATATATAAAAGCACTTGGTGGCGCCCACCTAAAATTTTGATGCATTCGAAACTTGGTATGAACCCTCATTTAAGTGGGACACACATAATGGATGGGTTGGATTTGTGAACATACCTCGGTGGGCCCAACAAATGATTATGAATGTTTTAATGAGAGGATAACCCCTCTCAACTTTTGTACATGGTGTGGCCCGCAAAAGTCATCATACACACTGGCTGTGTGTACGGTGGAGACTGGATGAGAAGTTGAAGTGGTCCACTCTCATGTTCAAAACATTAATTAACAGTCAGGATTGTCTAGCTGGCGCAACATTCAATGCATGCACTCATTGATTGGGTTTCTTGTGGTTTTCAATCGACACTAACATGTTCCGTGGGCCCACGTGATGGTTCTATGCGGTCGAGCTCATGGGAACTTCCCATGAGGTCGAGCTGTGTGGGCCCCACCGTGATGTGTGCCAACATTAACACCGTGCATTTTATGGGTCCCCTTTTAATTATGGGATATCTCAAAAATTAGCTGTATACGGAACTCAGGTGGGCTATACCATTTAAAATCATGTGAAGACATGCCTACTAAAATATAGAAAAGCACTTGGCGGGGCCCACCTAAAATTTGGATGCATTTTAACCTTGGTTTGAACCCTCATCCAAGTGGGACACACATAATGGATGGGCTGGATTTGTGAACCACACCTCGGTGGGCCCAACAAATGATTATGAATGTTTTAATGAGAGGATAACCCCTCTTAACTTTTGTATATGGTGTGGCCCATAAAAGTCATCGTACACACCAGCCGTGTGTACGATGGAGACTGGATAAGAAGTTGAAGTGGTCCACTCTCATGTTCAAAATATCAATTAACGGTCAGGATTGTCCAATTGGCGCACCATTCAATGCATGCGCTCATTGATCAGGTTATTTGTGTTGTTCAACCGACACTAGCATGTTCCGTGGGCCCACCGTGATGGTTCTATGCGGTCAAGCTCATGGGAAGTTCCCATGAGGCCGAGTTGTGTGGGCCCCACCGTGATGTGTGCCGAACATCAACACCGTGCATTTGATGGGTCCCCTTTAAATTATGGGATATCCAGCCATATACGGAACTCAAGTCGGCCATACCATTTAAAATCATGTGAGGACATGCCTAAAATATATATAAGCACTTGGTGGGGCCCACCTAAAATTTGGATGCATTTGAAACTTGGTCCGACCTCTCATCCTAGTGGGACACACATAATGGATGGGGTGGATTTGTAAACCACACCTTGGTGGGCCTAACAAATGATTATGAATGTTTTAATGAGAGGATAACCCTCTCAACTTTTGTATATGGTGTGGCCCACAAAAGTCATTGTACACACTGGCCGTGTGTACGATGGAGACTGGATGAGAAGTTGAAGTGGTCCACTACCATGTTCAAAACATCAATTAATGGTCAGGATTGTCCAACTGGGGCACCATTCAATGCATGCGCTCATTGATTATGTTATTTGTAGTGTTCAACCGACACTAGCATGCTTCGTGGGCCCACCGTAATGGTTCTATGCGGTCAAGCTCATGGGAACTTCCCATGAGGTCGAGCTGTGTGGGCCTCACCGTGATGTGTGCCGAACATCAACACCGTGCATTTGATGGGTACCTTTTAAATGATGGGATATCCCAAATATCAGCCGTATACGGAACTCAGGTGGGCTATACCATTTAAAATCATGTGAAAACATGCCCAACATATATAAAAGCACTTAGTGGGGCCCACCTAAAATTTGGATGCGTTTGAAACTTGGTCTAAACCCTCATCCAAGTGGGACACACATAATGGATGGGCTGGATTTGTGAACCGCACCTCGGTGGGCCCAACAAATGATTATGAATGTTTTAATGAGAGGATCACCTCTCTCAACTTTTGTACATGGTGTGGCCCACAAAGGTCATCGTACACACTGGCCGTGTGTATGATGGAGACTGGATGAGAAGTTGAAGTGGTCCACTCCCATGTTCAAAACATCAATTAACGGTCAGGATTGTCAAACTGGTACACCATTCAATGCATGCGCTCATTGATCAGGTTACTTGTAGTGTTCAACCGACACTAGCATGTTCCGTGAGCCCATCGTGATGGTTCTATATGGTCGAGCTGATGGGAACTTCCCATGAGGTCTAGCTGTGTGGATCCACCGTGATGTGTGCCGAACATCAACACCGTGCACTTGATGGGTCCCCTTTAAATGATGGGATATGTCAAAAATCAGTTGTATACGGAACTCAGGTGGGCTATACCATTTAAAATCATGTGAAGACATGCCTAAAATATATAAAAGCACTTGGTGGGGCCCACCTAAAATTTGGATGCATTTGAAACTTGGTTTGACCCCTCATCCAAGTGGGACACACATATTGGATGGGCTGGATTTGTGAACCGCACCTCGGTGGGCCCAACAAATGATTATAATTGTTTTAATGAGAGGATAACCCCTCTCAACTTTTGTACATGGTGTGGCCCAAAAAAGTCATCGTACACACTGGCCGTGTGTACGATGGAGACTGGATGAGAAGTTGAAGTGGTCCACTCTCATGTTCAAAACATCAGTTAACGGTCAGGATTGTCCAACTGGTGCACCATTCAATGCATGCGCTCATTGATCAGGTTATTTGTGCTGTTCAACCGACACTGGCATGTTCCGTGGGCCCACCGTGATGGTTCAATGCAGTCGAACTCATGGGAACTTCCCATGAGGTCGAGCTGTATGGGCCCCACCGTGATGTGTGTCGAACATCAACACCGTGCATTTGATGGGTTCCCTTCAAATGATGGGATATCTCAAAAATCAGTCGTATATGGAACTCAGGTGGGCTATACCATTTAAAATCATGTGAAAACATGCCTAAAAAATATAAAAGCACTTGGTGGGGCCCACCTAAAATTTGGATGCATTTGAAACTTGGTCTAACCCTCATCCAAGTGGGGCACACATAATGGATGGGTTGGATTTGTGAACTGCACCTCAGTGGGCCCAACAAATGATTATGAATGTTTTAATGAGAGGATAACCCCTCTCAACTTTTGTACATGGTGTGGCCCACAAAAGTAATCGATTGACTTGATTTTTTAGCCTGAGGCCCACCATTGAATGGTGCATCTGACTAATGGGGTAGATGTTTGACACACATCACAATGGGGCCCACACAACTCTACCTCATGTGAAGTTCTGATGAGCTCAATCGAATAGAAGCCGCCTCCATGGGAAGTTCCCATGAGCTCAACCCCCCCCCCCCCCCCCTCAAAAAAAAAAAAAAAAAAAAATAATAAATAAATAAAGAAAGCATAGGCTATAAATGAGTAAGAGATAAAGCTTACGTCTATGGTAGAAAATTTATTTGGATTAAGCTGATATTTATGTTTTTTCTTATATCTCTAGCTAACCTTATAAATATGATGGCAAATAAATATCATAATAGCTTTAGTAAGATTTCAACGTTAGGTAATATGATCCACATGAGCTTTGCATTCGCTTCCTTTTTAAAGCGTTCTCATATAACACACGTCCAAGCAGGCCCCACAGAACTTGCTGATATCAACACACCACCCAACTTAGCTAGCCTAGCTTTATGCATGAATTGTTGTATTCTCTATGGTGTCATTCTTGTTATTGGTTACAAAACATATCATATTTTATAAGGTAGAGGTTTTCAATTTTCTAAATGTTTATGTATCTATACACAAGTTGTCCACTTAATTAAATGTTTTAAACCCTAATTTAGAAGATGGGTAAGAAAACTCATTTTTAAGCAAATTAAATTTATTTAAAATGACTTTAGGGAAATTTTAAGACATCGTAACACCACTTGATTACTTATAGATGCTATTATTCACGTGTATACAAATTATAATATATTTTTTTTTAAGTAGGAGAATGTCTCAAGTTCAACCGACTTAATCATAAGTTACAATCCACCCAGTGAATAACTTCCACCCTTTCATTTTGGTCGACATCCAACCCGTCCAATAGGTAGACCCTATATTGATAATCATGTTATGAAAAAAGATTCATACCTGTCTGCTAATCTAGTGGACTACATTTATATTTAATTATTTATCAGTGGTTAGAAATTGTTTTATACACTGTCGTCTGCCTGTTGTGTATATAGGGCTGATTTTTTCTATTAATAATCCTTGTTGTGGGGCCAACCTATTGGAACGGTCAGATTTCAAGTTCACATTATCCACTGGGTGGTCCAACTAGTTGGACGTAAGATCTATTTAATTATACAAACGTACATATATTTTTGTTTTTTAAAATCCAAAGCATGTAAAATTCGAACTTTTGATTCTCGGAATCCTTGACGTTTCGCAAGATGTACGGCTGCAATGCATCAATCCAAATCCAGGATATATTCGTCATTTCAAAGGAAGTGTATGAGAGATCAGTCATTTCGCCAAAATGGACGGTGGTATTTAATACCATACCCGCCAACGCTTACCCAAAAGCCAAAAGAAAGAGAAAGGAAGAAAGACGGGTTAACAAAGATCTTCTTCCGCAAAGCATTCCAAGGAGAGAGAGAGAGAGAGAGAGAGCGAATATTCGTCCTTTCTAAAAAAAAATTCTTTTCATCTTGCCCTAATTCCATCATTTCCTCTCCCCGCCATGGAATTCTCCTTCAGATTCTCCCATCCCAGGTTCGTCGATTGTTCAAATATCTGATTTTTTGTTTTCGTTTTCTTCGATTTTGAAATGGAATCGATGCATGGATGTTGTTTGATCTGAAAAGGGGAAAGAAAAAAGATTTATATTGGATCGACGGTTAGGATGTGACGGCATTGGCATTCGATCGAATTCGGAGTTATTTTTTCTGTTTGTTGTTTGGATCCGTTTTTTAGTTGTTTGAATTGTATTTGTTGGAAAGTAGCGATTGGTATTTTGAATTTTTTTTTCAGTGAAAGAAAGGGGATTGAATTGAAGAGGAATTTTACAATTTGGAGCTTCAGAAAATTTATAGCTTGCAGACGTGTAGGATCTGTATGTGTGTGACCGATTATCCCAACCGTTAGTCCTCGGGCCGCATGTTTAATGGGGGATGCTCCCAGATTGAGAGATTCTATGCTTCCAATCTGTCCTTTTGTCTGTAGAATGCGGACTGATGCTGTAGGGTTAGGATATTCTGAATTGCGAACTCCTCCCATGATATTAACGGTCAGGGTAGCTGTACCGTGGAGCCCACATGTAAGTGATCTTGCGTGTCAGCAATCTGTATATTTTTCCTGAGGCTCAGGGTCCTATTATTCCCTGTAATAATTTGGTTTGTTTTGAATATGCTTCTTTCTATTGATTCTCATCCATACTGTTACAGTTATTGATCACCAATGATCATGCTTGGAGCATTTCAATAAGACAACTTGCGAGACAATCTAGGCGATACGGGTTTGGTCTTATAACCAGTCAATGGTAGGGTCCACCAGATAAACAGGCAAGACCACCACTCATGATTGGTCTCCTCTCTCTCTGTCTATTGTGAGATTAGCTGTGGAGTCTCATCCCCATTCTGTCATTATGATTACTATTTACTAACTTACTATAAGTTATTTATCTGCAGAAGCTGTTTTGTTACTTCTACAAATTCTGAATTTGTTTGGCTTGGATGCATATTTTCTCACTTGTGTTGTGCTAACACTGTTGTCACATAAAAAAAGGCTTCGTCACCTTCTTATTCAGTGTTATCTAATAGTAAACAAGAAAATGCAATTCAAAGAAGCCACCCTTGGCTGCATAAGAATCCCAGCTGGTTCGTAGATGAAACCTGAGGACAAGCTATCCAAGATACATGGCCAACTAGATTGAAATCCATTTTTGTATTGGGAACATCATATCTTGTCTCTGTTCTGTATACAAACATTTGTCAAATGGTTAAAAGGTCTATAAGCAAATTAAGAACTAATCTCCAACTGTATGACACATACAGCTTGGCGATTGTTTTTGGGCTTAATAGTTGTTGGATGCAGATATATTACTTTTTCCAAATTATCTAGGTATCATATTCTTCTCTATGACCTACAAGGATGGATATTCATTTGAAATGCTTTCCCCATAAGAGATGCACCCTTTTTTCCATAACTTCTCAATGACATGGTTCATTTATCCATGTATGCGAGTAATCTTATTAACCTAATTGTCCTGGTGTGGGTGAAATCACATAAAAAAGATGCACTGATTTTCAGTGCACAAACATTATGTTTCTGTCCATCTAATAACATTAATATATTTATATATATATATATATATATATATATATTGCTGCTTGGGTCATTTGCTTCTAAGTCCCATTGTCTTTTGGCCTGCAGACCACATTGATTTTCATTATATAACCGAGACTAGCATTTCCTGATTTCTTAAGTCTTTTAACTTCTACAGGTATATGAGAACTGGCATGGTGTTATAGCGAGGTGTTATAGCGAGAACAACTCTCCTCTCCTGAGAACAGAAATCTGCACTAATCCGCACATAATAAAACATGCGGAATAGTTGGCTGTTTTTTACAAATTTGGATCTTGATGGTGGATGTCCGTATTTCTTTCCAGAGTCCCACTTATACTATGGACGTTTCTATATTCCTGGAGGTCTAGCTCTTCAAGAAGCATTTAGTTGCATTTCCAAGTTCACCGGTGCTCTACTAGTCTGGTTTGCTGGTGGGCTAAATTCTAATTTACCCCGTAAACTATCTGGCAATCCACATGGTTCGAAAAATGGAAATTGTCAGTCTTGTACACAAGTCAAACACATTACATCTTCTAGACATAATTCAGCGGGGTTCCAGCTTGGATCTAGATCAAGAGTGGGATCTGCTACCCCAATGTTTTTTGGTAAGATCATGAGTTCCACAATAAGAAATCTATGGAATGAAGTTGAGCAACTTCAATCATTTCCCATGCTCTCATTAGCTGCTGCCCTTGTGCCTCCATTTGACAATATGTATGTCTCTTTTTTGCTTTGTACTTTTGATAATCTCTCATCATTGGTCCTTTTTCTGCATTGATTTCACATACTAACTTCTATTCCGTGTTGACGGGCATAAGATCAAAGGTGCTGGCTGTCCCACTGGTGAATATCGATGAACAAATCAGTGGACAAATGGATCAACTACCCTGTGGAGATGAGTACAAGGGGTGTTCTAGTCTTTCTCTGTCAGAGATAAAATGGAGAAGAGATGCAGTTGAACCAAGAACGGGCATCAAGTTCCCCAGTGTTTTGGGCAATCTTGTAGCTGGAGACAATAGATCAACTTTGACTTCTGAGGTCGATATTACACTTCCTATTATATGTACCATTCACAAATGCTTGTTATTTGCTTCTGACAACATGCCAATTAATCACTATAAAATTGTCTTAAACTAGGTGCGGATTTTAATGGTAAGTTGGCCATTTGGAGACTTGTTACAGCCTACCATGCTTTAAGGAAATATAACTTGCTAGTCAGTTTGTTGAAATGCTTGTTTGTAAAAAGTTGTGCTTTTGATAAGCTTTTGCTTGTGTTATATCTGTCTGGGTAATCCATTTATATTCAGTTAGACGATAGGTAGTTAAAGTGTAAGCTTTTGAATTTTCATGGATTGAAAATTGTACAAGTTAGGTGAAATTTGAGTAACATACAGAGTTGCAGAAACGTGGTCTGTTATCAGTTGTAAACTTCCCCAATTAGATGGTTACAAATCTCTTACGTTATATATATATATATATATATATATATATATATATATATATATATATATATATATAGTTTCTGTAAAATGTGATTAGAGAATTTGAGAACTTAAAAAATGCGGAATCTGTGATAGACTGATATCATGCATTAGAACTCTAGTAAGGTCTGTTGTTAGCAGCAGGCTGCCATTGGTCAGATGAGTTTTGACTCTTAGTCGCAATTTGAATTTTGAATTCTTGACCTGTAGCGCTTACAAAATTGCAGCAACTGTCATTCAAAGTGAAGTGTGTGTACAATACATTGTTTGTAATCTTAGTATATAGTGGTCCTAAAACCAGAGAAATTAGTCTCTGGATGCTGAGGAGAGTCAGGTAATGAAGTGCAAATTCCCTCTGTCCATTGCATGCCAAGGGTCTCGAAACATCATAGTCAATCAGTTTTTGGCATTGCAACTGGCACTTTCCAGCTGAGGAGAGATACTCCAATGCTCTCAGAGCACTATAAGCTATAGCGCACATAGTTGCATCGGGGACACTTAGAAAGTCGGATTCATTGGTCCAGACTGTTCATTAGGTCCAACACTTTTCTTATGGGCTATGATGCAAACATCACACAATTTTACCAATACTAGTCATTTGATCGATGGCCTTTAATATTGACGGTTAAGATCATTTACATAAAAATAGGCCCAATCAACAATTTGATCCATCTATTTGTTAGGGACCATCATGGACTGCTTATGATTCGAAAGAATCACTTTTAATTGGGAATCATAACCATCCCATCCATGGCTGAAATAGCATGGGTATAGAAAATAAGGCTAAATCAAGGATGGATTGGATCATTCAATTAGTGTTTTTTTTTTTTTTTTAAATTGTTTTGTTTTGTTTTTTTGCTTAGTGGTCCATGAAAAACATTATGGACTTAATGGATAGTTCAGATTGATTGATCAGTCTGTCCAAGTGAACTGTTGCAACTAGAAGCACTATAACTTACAATGTTCTGAGAGCATTGAAGCATTTCTCATAATTGAGAACCCAAAACCATCAGTTTGATCTTTTGAGTATTTTAGTAAAGAAAACCCTGCTTCTGATTGATATCTTGGTTTCATCAAGAGCATTGGAATTTTTACCCAGCTTTGTGGTGGGAAAGAATTACAAGTGGAAAATGCAATGAGAATTATTGAATTATCAAGGCTTCATGATTTTACAACCCATGTGCATGTGTTACTGAAATTAACATGTTTTTAATTGGCTTCTCCCCCTGAAGCATTTTCTTTATCAACTTCATAGGTCTGTCCTGCAATGGTTTTCTGCCTCAACTTCTATGATTAAAAGTCTGGTGTTGTTTGGATGTAACTGCAGGTTTTCATGTCCTTTTTTTTTTGAGGTTGATATGGTTGCCACCGCTTGATGTTATTTTCTGTCATTATAAGCTATTTGCCACGCCATACTTGACGTTATTTTCTGTAATGACATGCCATTTATCACCCTGTGCTCACCATCTTTATTGCATTCTACTAGGTTATTGTTATATAAGAGTTCCTTTATATATTTTATTCTGATTGGCCGGCAACATTAATAAAACAACTCCATGAACTTCTTTTTTTTTGGCAGGTACTTGTTGGAACTGGTTCTAAAAGCATGAGAATAATTAAAGTCAAATCTCTGAAGGTCTATGCATTTGGTGTATGTGGGTATTCCAATTTTTAAATTGTCTTATTTTGGTTATGTAAACCATTGAATTACTTTTCTGTCTTTCCTTTTTTTCCCCATCTTTGTAGTGCTGACTTGGCATTGCAACTTAGTTTTTATCCATGACTAAAATATTTAAAAGCAAATAAATAACTGCATTATTTATTCACAGATGTTCACCCTGACTCTGTTTGTGAGAGATTGGGTCCGAAGTATGCTACTGTGCCAATCACTGAACTGAAGAACCACCCAGATTTTTTTGAAGATATGCTTAGGTATGTTTCATACTCAAGTTCCTTGTATCTATAGTTAAGATTCTAACCTGCAGCAGCAATTGCTTTTGTCTGCCTGCTATCTCAGCAGCCTTTTGTATTTCTTTCCTTCCCTTTCAATATATTTTCTTCGTTACTTTTAAAAAAAAAAAAAAAAGAAATTATTAAAATTCGTACACGAGTTATTTAATAATCCACTTCATAATAATAATAATAATTATTATTATTTTTTGTTGTTGTTTCTTTGATTAGAATCCAGTTGAGTTGTAAAAGAGTTTGAAGTGATGGAATGTGCATTGGCAGGATTTCAGTCTTATTAGAATGATACATTTTGATATCAGACTTGAGGGGTGCTTACCAATCTTGTAAAGTTAATGTAATGGATTATTGATTTAAATAAATTAATAAAAATTGGAGGTGCACTCCAGTGGCATTTGTACCACTGTAAGTTTATGGTGGTACCAGGCAGATGTGGCGCCCACGTGATGCATGCAGGACACCAAACCCGTCTGTCAGATGTGTGAGTTCATGCCACCCTCATTCATAAAAAAATCAGCCCAATCCGAACTCAGGTGGGCCACGGAACAGGGAGCAAGTTGGGAGGGAACGCCCACCCTTGATTTGTACAGGGGCCTATCTGAGTTGCAACACAGCCTGAGTTTTTACCTGACCCTTCATCCATGCCAGATGAAGGGTTGGAATGGCCTGGATTTCACATACACTACATGGTGGGCCCCCATTCAAATTAACGGTTGGCATCCACTCTCAACTTGTTGCATGTGGTGTGGCCCACCTGATTTTTTAATCGGGCTGATTTCTGGTTACCGTCAGTAACTTGAGGTCCTTGCATCTGATAGATGGGTTGGATTTCATGGATACATCATGTGGGCCCCACTTACTCCAGGTATCACTGGAGCTTATGGTGGTAACAATACCACCGTGCGCGCCCATAAAAGTTGATGTATTGATTTCAGAGTAACTTAGACCCGGGGGTGCTTATTTCAGTTTGTACATAGGCATGAGGTGGCAGACATGAGGACCTAGAAAACCTGACTGATGACACATCCAGTTATATGATAAAATTTTTTTTAAAAATTTCACGGATGTTAATTTAATTCGTGAAAGCATTGAAAGGGAGAAAACATATGCATTGAATGCATTACATTAATACAGTATAAATAGAATACAAATTATAATAAAAGCAATACAAGAACAAAAATAAAAAGAGGGTTTCTCCTCACAGCTGTCTCATGTCCCACCCTAACTAGTCATGAACATGGAAAATTTTCAAAATTCTATCCTTTTTAAATAGTTTAGCAATTAGATTCACAAAGGATTTTGGTTCTGTTTTGAAAATTTCATCTATGTGGTAGAAGTTTGTTTGATGCTTCTCCTAAAGGTGTTTCTCTGAGGGTGCTGCAGGGAGGATATTCACATGACTGTTAGGCTTGTGGTGAATTGCAATGGGCTAAAAATCAACACTGTGCGAGAGTAAGTGTTCTTTCTAATTTCAGACTTTTGTTCTATATTATAAGTTTACTGTATTTTGTATTTATTTTCATAGAAGGGGAGATAGACAAGTCTCAAAGATCAGGAATCTAGGGATTCGGTAGGGGTGGCAATGGCCGCGTTTAGCCTGGCCTAGGTCCGATTCTTAAGACCCAAGGCCCGAGACCGAAAATTGGTTGGGCCCAGGCCTGACCCAACCCAAACTGACCTAGTCAGAAATTTGATAAAATCCCTATTTCCCACTTGAATGTTCCTAATCTATTCATCGTCCAAGTTGGCTACAGATGCACAAAGAAACAGTCATTTTAGAGGAATGAAGCCAACATTCTACGTTCAATATGGATGGGTTTGCCCAAATGAGGATTGGGATGGCATATTTCTTGGATATAGCACATGTACATATAAAGTTGGGTTAGGCCAGGTTGGTCTAAAAGGACTTGAGCCTTAGCCTGATCCAAAAAATTGATCTGGCCATGCATGTGAGGCCCAAAGCCCAATCCACGGTCCAAGATAGTAGGTCCAAGCCTGGCCTAAAGTTGGGTCAGGTGGGCTACCTGGCCCATTTCCACCCTTAGGATTCAGTTCCTTATGTTCCTTTTTCCTACTTCCATTGGCTTTCCACAATGTAGCATCCAATACTTCCCATCCCCGGATGCAATTGCATGCTCCATGCCAGAAGTGAATGCTTAAGTTCCTCGGTGTGAAAAGGATCCATGAATGTGCAAGACAATTCTAGTCTCACCATCTACTGCACTTGGACCCCACTGTCTAACCTCCCCTTACCTTAAATCATAGCTGGGACCTTGAGATTACTAGTCCAATTCTCACTCCAGCCAATCCATCAATTTTTAGGGGGTAATAAAAAACTGAGCCTCTTTCATTAGTTTGCAAACTCGATCCCCTGCCACCAAGTTGACCCTTTTCTTGTTTTCTCCACTACCTGCAAGAAATGTCTTTTACTGTTCTTCATCTTCCATCGAACAGCAATTTACCTTAATAAAATATGCTGCAAGAACTTAGTGCATGATTTTAAGGTTGGATTTCATCGTGCACTGTAGAATATGATCATGGTTTGACCTATGAAGTGTTATTCTTTCGTGGAAATGATGTTTGCCAGGCTTCTTTTTTTTTTTTCATAAATGAATTTTAATGCTTGGCACTGTTAAAGAGAATCACCATACCATGGTGACACTCTGAGAACATAAAGCAGGCCATCATCATCATCTAAGCCTTATCTCACCTAATCGGGGTTGGCTACACGAATCCTGTTCTGCCATTTATCTTCTGTCAACATAAAGCTGGTAACTTCTCATATACCGCAGACTGTTTAATTCACTCATTAAGTGGGCCATACTGATACAGTTGAGTCATGCTGTTGGCTATCAAAAAACACATTACCATGTAGTGATGATGAAAGAAAATGATGAAATATTGCTCAATCTGATCTAATAATTTTTTGCAGTTCTTTCGAGAAATCCCTCCGCGCCAGATTGCTGAAGGTATGTCCCACCATAGATCTAGTTCACGAGCGTCACAGTTCCCTTGTGCATGGACACTGCTAAAGAAACTGCACTAACTTTTACTTGTTTTCCTGATAAGGTGAACCCTGACACGGATTACGACTGCTTGAAAGCTTTTGGTTCTTATTTCACTCAAGATATCCCACTACCAGCGGTAATTAGACAGTTCCGAAAGATGCACTTCTCTCCTCTTTCATTGAAACTGCATGAACACCATTTGACTTTGATGTGAATTGCAGGGCACAACGATAGATTTTCGACGAACAACCAAAGGCCAGCTAATAACAGAAAGTGAGTGGTTACTGTTTTTTATTTTTTATTTTTTATTTTTATTTTTAAGTCTGTTTGGATGTGTGGAATCCATGGTTGTATAGCAAAGAAAACCCTGGAATCCATGGTAATAATCATTAGGCTTTTCCTCAGTTGGCAGAAGATACAAGGTGGCCATTGTCTCATGAGAAATGGGGTTTCCACTTTCTATTCCAATGGACCATCCTTGGGAATCCACCAGTGAATGGTGTGGAAAATGTAATCTTACAGTTATCCATATCGAATCTGTGGATTCCCCGTATCCGAACAAACCCGTAATAATTGTTTGAAATTTTGAGCATTCATTCCGCCTGACTTTGGAGTATAAATGGTTATATGCAGTTGGTGGTAGAACAATTGGAGCAGTTGATAGCAAGGATTTATGCAGTAAGTAATCTTTTTACATTTCATAAATGAAAATTAAGGAAGAAGTAAAATGTACCTTTTTAACATCGTAATAAAAAACTGAGGAAAGCATAAATGTATATATCGGCAACATTTTACTTGTAGTCCCTGTACTTGGTGTCCCAATAAATCAACAGTTCTGATTGCCACAGAAGTGTGCCACATGTAATGTGTACATGCTGGAGAGGAACGCGGACGACCTGCAACCCTCTAAAAAAATTCCATCTTATTTTTTGTGGAATACACCTAGTGGTGGTATAGTGGAGTTGTCGTTGTTTCTCAGAAGCAATTTCTTGTCTTGGCGCAGTCTCGGGTTAAGAGTCATCTGAACCTGAAGGACTGCAAGGATGGATGCCCGTGGCAAGGCCACTTCTCTTTGCATGACCCCATCTTAGCTTTCTTCTCAAGAGGTCAAGCCATCCAGCACATGCACTCATTGTGTAAGGTTGTCGTGGTCAGTCTACGTACCTCGAGACATTAAAATTCAATATGAGTCTTGAAAACAAAAAAAATAAAGAAAGAAGAAGAATGGGAGGGATCAAAAAAGAAAGAAACCTTTTTATATAGATATGATGGCAGTAAGGATCAAAATACAATTAAAAAATGGGTGGACTGTCCAGACCCCACAAATGAAAAAATAAGTTGGATCTAGACCTTGAGACATTAAAATTCAATGCGAGTCTTGAAAACAAAAAATAAAGAACCAAAAAGAATGGGAGGGGTCAAAAAAGAAAGAAACCTTTTTATATAGGTAGGATGGTAGCAAAGATCAAAATTCAATTTAAAAAAAGGGGTCGACTGCCTGGACCCCACGAATGAAAAATAAGTTGGACCTACATTGGATATCACCAGAAACAAGAATTTCAATTTATTACTGAAGAGCTTTATGCCACTAGCTTCCTTGTTTTGACGAAAAGTTTTTTCTTGCAGGGGCATTTTTCGACATGTATATTGGGGATGTTCCGGTGTCTGTACCTGCAAAGCAGGAGATTGCCACCAATGTTGCAGGCATGATGAGGAGATGCTACTAAGCTGGCGTCAGTGTGGCCCTTTTCTTTTAAAAATGACCTAGTCCATTTTTTACAAGATTAGATGCTGGCAAGATGTCCCACCAGATGTCGTTGCTTATTTTCTACCATTGATCTCTGCTTCTATGCTAACCAGCATATTAGTGGGCAACTAGTTTAAGGTAGGGAAATGGGGGAAATGGAGAGGAAATGCCAAGATGTACATTCAGAGCCCAATTTGTTAGGCAAGAGCTGACCTTTCAGAGGTATATGTTTGTCAGATAGATATTCAGTAAACTTTCCTATTTGGGTTGTTCTGTTTGTTTAGACCCTGCTTTGGGGTCAGGGAAATCAGAATGTTAATTTGGTAAACACGTGAGTTTGTCAAATTCATGTATTTTAGATTTGGCAAATTTCAAAGTTCACTGGTTGGGAATTAAACTACAAATTCATGGATTTGGAGAGATTTATTGTAAAGGAATTACTTTTATTTTTTTACCTTTCTTGTTTTTGCTTCCTTTTATTTTGAAGTTTTATCAAGTATTTACCTTTTTTAGGATTTGGATATGCTTTCTTTCATGGTTTTTATGGAGGTGTGGCTTTGAGAAATTCATGGATTTGACAAATCCACAACAAAAAACAATAGGGGAGATTTGGATTTCATAAATCCCTGCGTCAAATCCCTCACCCCAAACAACCCCACGAAGAATATGAATTCTCCTGAAGTGATGGCTTCCAATGTTTGAGAACTAAAGGGGGGAAAATCCATTTTCTTATCGTAGCTCTAGCTCAAGAGTAAAATCATTTTCCTAGGAGAAAAAATGAAAATTTTTTTATATAGAAAATAACGCTCACAACCAAAGAACAGAGTTACATTGGATCCCAAAGTTATTTATTTTCTAAAGATTTTGGAGGGGTCTTGGATTTCCATATTTTGGGTTCTCTATATCCAAACAGGCCAGATAGCTTTTTTGTGGGATTTGGGTGTAATTTCCTTGGGAGGACAGTATCTCTGCAAGTCCTTTTAGAATAAGTTATTCTTGGGTGGGGCCCACTGGGTTGTATGGAATCTAACCTGTTCCTTAGCCTCACCCCTGCCACGAACTTTGGATGCTCTAGCCACCACGTGAGTTTGGAGGTTTTTGGATGTAGGTACATTGGTTTTTATTGTTGGGTGCGCTTTCGTTTTCTGACTTAAAAGAGGAACAAGCTGGGGTGGAAAGTCTTTCGATTTGGCTGACTCGAAATTACAATCGGACGGTCAGGATTCAATACTGGGCGAGGTAAGAACATTTGAAAAAGGTTCCCTTTTCATGCCTCAGATCACAAGCGAGATAAGGTCCCAAACGGATCCCACCTTCGTTTTGGCGCATATTTCTGCCGAATATAAATCCTAACAACTAGGCCCTGTTCAGTTGATCCAGACCATGGATACTTTGGATTCCTGGCCCACAGATATATAATCTATATTACGCGAGCTGTCGTGGACGATTCTGACCATTAAATTAGTCTTCAAAGAGTCTTCAAAACCGTTATACGCAGCACCAAAAATCATAAGAGTCTTCAAAGAGTCTTCAAAACCGTTATACTTAGAATCAAAAAAGAAAAGAAAAAAAATCGTGAAATATGAGTGAAACTTTAATACTCTGGCAGAGTGTGAAGGATGATACGCAGGCGCTAGAAACTACTTATATAGTGTGGCCCAGTTGAGTCTTGAATCTGCTACATCTTTCGTCTAATCCTTAACATGAGATGGCGAAACTGATGGATGGGGTGGCTTCACACCGTTGGTTTTTATGAGATTGTTATATAAATTGATTTCTCAATCAATTTCTTAGATTTAAACTTTTGATTTCTAGACATGAGCAGGCACTAGAAATTGATTTCTCAATCAATTTATGAGACTGTTATGGATCATCAATTTCTTAGCAAATGATCAAGCTCAACGATCAGATCAAACGAATTCTAGTATCAACAATATGGGTCGTTCATTCCCCTAACCATTGATGGGATGTTAGGATGACTCCAACGTGTTGCACATCAGCAAATGTATCGGTTGCTGACTCAGGACGATTCCATGCACGTGGGTGGGCCACATGGTTTGGTAATCCAAAGGCTATTATGTGGGTTTCCAATTCTAACGAGTGGGGCCCACTAGTAGATGGTACAGGCTATTGGTCCATCCATGTCCCATCTGATGGAGGATAAGGACCCTAGTTTTTGTGAGGCTGGGAATTTGCACCGGAAAAAAAAACATATGAAACATCTATAAGGTTTTATATATATATATAAAAAAAAGCAGAAAAGAAAAAAAGAACGGCTATGGTTTAACCATTTGAATGATTTTCGGGCCGTCCAACATCCATCGTAAAGCCATTGATTAAACGGTCTAGATCAATTAAGTAGTGAGCACCTAAGAGCTGAGGAGAATAATCCAAACGGTCCAAAGTGCCCTAAGTCATTGATTAAAGCTTTCTAACATTGCCTGAAGTTTCAAACAGATGCAAAGAGGCAAGTATTCTTTCATACATTAGTTGAAAAGTTTTAAAATACACCGAGGATGTTCGCACGTAAAATAAATAAATAATAATAATTTAAGTATTGTTACATTACCTAATGTTGGAATATATAAATCTTAGAGTTCCACGTTCATGTATATATAAAAAGAAAGAAAAAGAGCTGACAGTCAAAGTAATTTTTTGTCCATTTCGCGACATGCAAGAGCCGTCGTATCAAGATAGTTTGCATAGGGTGTATTGTGGACAACAACCATTCCATGTCATTGCTTGCGCTAACAAGGCACTAATAGTCTATGGAAGGTAGTTGCAATAGCATCCCAGTTACCCACCACAACTCACGGCACTCTGCGACAGGATTGAAGCGTATTTCATTTGCACGCTCTTCTTCTTCATTGGAAATAACTCTCCGTTGAATTGAAGTTTGTTTTGTTTGTATTCGATCATTAAAGAGCTCACTCGAAAAGGCTTATGATAGCGAGGATTGCTTGCACACAACTAGTTGTACGTCTAGCTAATTGGTGTGGGCCGGGGGACCTAATCCTACTATTTGTATGACATTCAACCTCTCGACATGGAAGCTGATTGGCTGGTGTACCACACACCAGCTATATGGTGTAGATACGTGTCGTGCGAATACGAGCGCCATCGCTCATCCATCTCCGAGTTGTACGAACGGTTCAAAGGAGATCAAAGTTACATGGGCCCCACAATGATGTATTTATTATATCCATACCGTTCATCCATTTTTCGAGATGATTTTAGAGCATTAGACAAAAAATGAATCATATCCAAAGCTCAAATGGACCACACCAAAAATAGCAGCGAGGATAATGATTTTCACGATCCGAAACTTGTGTGGCCCCCAAAAGGGTTTCAATGGTGTGGTCCACTTGATCTTTATATCTGCCTTATTTATCGGGGACCCACATGACTTGTTGATGTCAATACACAAGCTATATAGATGGTGTGTGGTACGACAGCCAATCCGCTTCCGTCTACCTTGGTACCTCTATAATGAAAATGAAATGCTTTTAAAAATAAGTGGATTCAACCATTAGATGAGATTTATATGAACGTAGAGGTTTTTTTAGTGGTTGTTAATTATTTTTTATGGTGCATGGTACAACAGCCAATGCGCTTCACCAGCTTGGTTTTAATGGTGCTTAAAAGGGGTTTGATAAAATACCTGTAAAACCATTGCTTCTGTTTTCACATACAGAGAGATTTTGAAGGTGTGGAAATGCTGCAATAGCGAGCCAAACTCGGCTCAAACTGGCCCGAGCTGCTGACTGAACCGCGCCGAGCTGGCTAGTAAGGCTCGAGGACCGAGCCGAGCTGAGGCCAGCTCGACTCAGTTCAACTCGATGTACACCCCTATCCATCACGACACTACAGCCGTAAGATAAAAGTATTCCACCCCACTAATCCATGGCCAGGATAGCTCACTGATGCAATCAATGGCCTTATCCCATGATCAAATCCTATGGACACTGTCTTTTTCTCTCTTTTATCTGCAGTTATGATGTGTGTAGTTAAATGAGGGGAAACCATGAGGGGCCCACATGAGTAAATACATATGTAAGAAAAGATCCATAGATGGTGAGGAAGGGCATTCCTCCACATGGCATTTCCAAAGCATGGTACTTGAAATGTTTAGAACAAGGGCCAAAGCAAGGGAACATTTACATGAACACAACAAAGATTCTTGAAGTTGTATTCAAATTCTAACCACTCCAATATGAGAAAGAGATAAATACATGCAGGAATACTTCACATAATCACCTAAGAGTATGCTCTGGCCAAGCAAACTACTGAAACTTCTTTTGCCTGTCTCTTGGGCTGATCGACGAGGTCGAGCTAGCACTTTGCAAATCCGTCAAAGAGAAGGATCTTGCTGAGATAGACCACTGGGGTGCCGGAGTGCTGAGTGAAGATCTCAGATGTGGGCCTGGTGGCAGTGGCAGCCAAGGCTCCTGGTCCTCACTCGTGTTGCTCTCGGAGCTGCTCATGGCAACAGCGAGGGCCAATGTGCTTCGGCTGGAATTGGTGGGTCTCTTGGATATACCACAGCTGCTATTTCTCAGGGGACTGTTACGGTTCCTCTCCCAGATGTTACTGTAGGCTAAAAGATTCTTGCGCTTCCTGGTGTAGGAATTTTCAGGTTTCCCTAGATCGTTTGCAGAAGCGGAAGACGTGTCTGCCAAGCTGGTGAAGGATTTTGACTTGCCACAGTAGAATCTGGAGATGCCTCGCCTGCACAAGTACATTGGACAGATATCAACTAAGGTGTTCCGTATCCGTTACGACTTACGATATGCCCGTAAAGGCCGATACGTATAGGCAACGGCTATGACGGTTAAGCGATACGGGGGTGAAGCGGGACAGTTGGTTTTTTGGGACCGTATCTGCCGTTATGGGGCATACACTCTCCTATCACTTTATAATAGATTTCGACCACTCTCACTATAGTTTTTAATATTAAAATCATAGATTGAAGTGATTTGAGCGAATAAAAGCTCCGATGGATCGTTACAAATTCACTAGACAGCCCGATACAACAATCTCACCAAAGAGTGGATCGTTACACTACCATAAACATGTTCAAAACAAAAAATGAATACATATTTGGAATATTTACATTATTCTTGATTTTCTAAATATTTTTTCTGAATTTTTCGAGCAATAGAAAATTTTCAACCGTTACGGTGGTCGTAACAGTTGTTACGGTCGTTACAGCCGATACCCGTATCGGTAATGGTCCGTTGCGGTCACCATTACCGATATGGAATACCTTGACATGAACTAAGGGATTGCTTTCTTGGTAACAACATCAGGAATTGCAAATGGCCCACAAGCTAAGAAAGCCTTTTAAAAAATAAAAAATTAAAAAATTTATAAAGATGAAGCAATTTATCAAGGCAGAGCCAAAGAGAACAAAACAAGAAAAGGAAACAAAACAAAACTGTACAGAAAGGAAAAGGTAACTAACCCTAGAAAAAAAACAAAAAAAAAAAAAAAAAAAAAAAACACCCTGAAACTAAAATACGACAAGAGGACCCGACCCCCACAAACACTAGGGAGCCCAATCCCTAAACAACACACTAACCGAAGCCAGAAACCCCGCCGTGGACTCTCTTATCACTGAAACAACAATGATTCCGCTCACTCCAAATTACCCATAGGGCCACTAGCATTGCTCACCTTCATTTCTTTCTGCCGAGCAGACCCCCTGAACAGGCATGCCAAAAACAGAAGAAATGGGCTATAGAAGAGGGCACCACCCAAAAAATCTCCTCGAGGGAAAGGATTCAATTGCAAATTCTAATAGCACTTGATTGATCGTTACAAGTGGAACCATCCATTGTAGCATAACTCCGTGAAATACTCGCACAATAGCTGTCACCTGCAAGAGGACTGCACAGAGCATTTCTGTGGCCCAACTCAGGTGGGCCCACAAGGGCTAGACTCCTACAGTCCTATGTTCAAGATTTAAAATCGGTGTGTCAGGTATGGCCCAGCATCGCCATGTGCCTGGGTGTTTTGGGCTGATACAGCCATGTCATTCATGGACAATACCGGGTAATAAGTACTGGTTTCAGGATGATATTGACCTTACTTGTGTTGGTTTTGCACTATTTAAAAAATGGCAGTGAGCCAGTGACCCATCCTCCTCACATGTGGCACTGATATACAGCTATCCAACTCCAGACCCATCCAAATAGTGGATGGAGCATGTCTCTAAAATCACAGTGATCAAGCAATCTTAAAGTATCTTCAGAAACTGGTGGCGTGTATAGCAAAATACATTGGTACCGTCCATCAAAAATATCGCCGTATTAGCCAAAAACAGCCTGATATCGGGGTGATATGACCCCATATTGGTGGTGAACGATACAGGATTCGATATGCCAATTTAAAATCTTGAATCCTAAATCATCCAATTACTGCTATCAAATGGATGGTTAAAAGTAAAATAGTGTATGGTCCAAATTCAAAGGGCAAAAAAGTTAGTTACTACTATGTTCTCAGTGCATATTTTCAGCTATTCTCCCTCCATAGTTGGGTCAGGGATTTGCAGTCTGGATTGCTGCTATCAAATGGATGTTTAAAAATAAAATAGTGCAAATTCGAAGAGAAAAATCAGATGGTTAATACCATGTTGTTAGTGCAATTTCTTGGTTAAGTTCCATCTACAGTTGGGTCAGTGATTTGCATGGTTAGGATTGCAGTACAACTATGCCATTGTATGTTTGAAGAGTCGCCGCCATTTTTAGGTGAGAATCTAACCTAGGTGTAGTCCTCTCCACAAAATAAATGGAATTTTTTTTTCAGTTTCAGAGTAAAAGAGGCTGCAAATTAAAACACCATAATTGCTAAATCACATATTTCTCTGTGAAATGTTTAGAAAATAATTTCTCAATTCTGGAACAACAGCTAAACTAATAATAAGATCTGAACAGTAAACAAGAACCAATTTTCCAGATCCAAAATAAATAACGTTAATAATAAATACATCCAAAATAAACGACAATGCCAAGTAGATAATAATAAGAAGGGAAATAAAAAATCAAACACAATAGAAAAGAATGAATATTTCCAGTTAACAATTTCACTTTATAATGAATTCACAATAAAATAAGAACTTCCCAAAAACCACTTTCTCCAATTTTCAAGATGAAATTCCATTTCAAATGCAATTCTTCTATATAATTCAATTTCAAAACAAAACCCTAAAACCCAAATCAATCAATTAAAAAAAAAAAAAAAAAAAAAAAAAGTAGATGAAGAAAAGAAAAAATCTCTATATCCTATTTTTCACTTTCTAATCAATCCCATTGAATAAACTCAAACAACAAGTTTTTTTAATGCATGCACCCCTTTTACTTTGTCTTTTGTTATTTTGTCGTTTTTTTTATAACAAAATTCACAAAATAACAAAGTAAAAACGGGAATGTATTAAAATTGGGGGTGTATATGTCATTTCCCAAGCAAAAATCCTTTTTACTCAATTCTCAAAACCTTCTTCATCTAAATTCACCAACCAAATAAAAAACCCTAATAAAATTTCCAAGAAACCCTAGGAATTCAATCGTCAATACCTGATCGGCAATGACTCCTCCAACGCATCCATCGTATCCAACGGCCCCTTATACGAGCTCTGCACCTCCTCCGAATCATCCTCACCATCAGATCTCCCCGTGAACAGCAATCGCTGTTCCTCCCGATCGAAGAAGAGCTGCAAGAAGCCGACTCCTCTTCCTCCTCCCTCCTCCGATCCGCCGCCGGTAACCGCCGGTCTTCCGGCACCATCGCGCCGGCCATCTTCCTGCCGGACTCCGGCGACTCGAAGATCGAGATGCAGGGAGGTATCGTGCGGATGAATCCCGACCGTTCCATTGAGCTGCTGCTGCTATCCAAAGCGATCGACATCATCCGATTCCCCCAAAAATTCCCAGAAAAATCAAAAGAAAAGCTCCTATATGGGATTTAAATGGAGATTGGAGTTAGGGTTAGGGTTTTGTTTTAGCTGTCGATCACTGTCACGTACCAATCGGACGCTATCACGTGCGCGACGGATATTCCGCCACGGCTGAGATTTCTCTTTGAGAGATAGAGAGAGAGAGAGAGAGAGAGAGAATAAACAAACAGGAGAGCCTTATCCCCTCCAATACGGAAACTCCTATTTCCAGTCGCGCGTGTAGATAACCCGAAATCGAACACTTCACACGTGCATACGTGTCATGAGTGTGTGAGATCAGGGACGTTCATTACACTTGCCCATATTCTCAGTGACGGTTTTATGTCTAAAAATAGGCGAGAGTTCACCAAGTGAAACAATGCATGTTTGAATGTGGACCACTCGTTTTACTTTCGTAAGTCAAAACACTTTATATATGTGTGGCCCACCTGCTGAGCGGACACAGTAAATCTCTTGGCCGTTGAACAGTTGTAATGTGAAGATAGACATCTCACACGTGCGTCATATCTGCAAGTTGGGCGGTGCTTGATTCTCCAGCCAGTGCCACTAATCATCAAACCTGTAATTCTAATTCCAATGCAGGATTTTTCAAGCGCCAAAAAAGACTCCCACGCGTGTGCGGCATCCAGGATATTCATAGGGTGAGATCAACGGTAATCTTGCTTAACAAAAGAATGGAATATCCATCCATCATGCAGGTCACAAGTGAACGAAGGAACGGACGGCTAGAAAATTTAATAACTAATATCTGTATATATATTTTTATTTTGGCTCTCATAAGGAGTTAGCCGGTCCTAACATATGAGGAAGCACATAGACTCTTCTGGGACTTCTGATGAACGTTCCAGATTCTAAAAACGTGTGCCACATCAGTAGTTGTGGTGCAATTGTGCTTGGCGCTTGTAGGTGACGCGTGTGGAATTTTCATTCTATGTATCCACTCCCACTGGAAGCAGACGGGAATTATATAGTGGTCTCGATACCACTGTAGTATACTGTATACTGGTTGCACCATTTCCTCTCCACGTGACCCGCGATCGTTGGTCCAACCTACTCAGCACGGAACGCAGTGGGCCGGGATTGGATACTGACAAGGTCAGTAGCAAAATTGCTACTGAAGTGACGTCACCAAGCTCTGTGGACCCACCATGATGCATGTGTTGTATCCATACCGTCCAACCACTTTTAGAGATAGTTTTATGGCATTAAAAGAGAATGGGATAGATCTAAAGTTCAAGTGGACCCCACCATAGAAAATGGTGGAGACAGTGACATCCACCGTTCAAAACCTCCCAGGGGCCACAGTAGTTTCCGGTGAAGCTTATATTTTTTTTTTCACTGACTCTATCTCTATGTTAACTTATGAATAGGATGGATCTCAAAATACATCACCGTGGGCCTTATAAATGTAGGGACACTCCTGATTTTCAGGACCCCCTATGGGAAATAATATATTAGCGAGGCATATTTGCTGCTCTCGAGATTCGAACATAAGACTTTCCGCCTTGATACCATGTCAAACAACCATTCACTCCAAAAGCTTAAGCTGTCAGAGTGTGTGGTATATCAATGTATATTGAGGGACTTTATCACTTCAACAACCCACTTAGCCAATTATCCTCAGGGTCTTTTTGGTTTCCATGGTGTTGAAAGTTTATGATCGTAAATTAATTTTTGGTAGGATAAGAAATAAATCAATAGTTAGAATAGAACTTCATACCTGTCTTGTCTTGAACTAATCTCACCATATTAAAAACAAACAAATTCATTGATTACATTAACAAAATGCATCCACCAAATAAATGAGCAAATAAACCAGATACAAGCAACGATTTCTAGAAAATGCATTATGATCAAATGAGCAAAAGGAAATAATTGCAACAAAGGAAAGACTGCTACATCTGGCATGCAAACTCTAAATAAAATCCTATATCTTTGGTTCTCAGTGCTGAATCCAAAATCTGAAGTGTCGTTAGAAGTAATTCAACGACATCTGCAAAAGCAAAGCAATGGTACCAGGATCCATTTGCATACTAACCATGAGGACTGACAATAAAAACTTTGCAGATCATGTCTGAAGTTATCTTCCCAATTTTGTCGGGGACTCTGGTTAATGGTGACCCTCGAGTGCATATGGCCAATATTATTTGGATTGGTTCAGATTCGACAACTTGGGTGAGAAATGATGGGAAGTTGCGGAAGGGTGAAGTAGCTGTTGAGGTGGTCATTGAGAAAGATGCAGCCAAAAAAAGCAGTGATGTTTAGAGGGTACTCATGGATTCATAACCTAAAATGAAAAAATCACAAAATAACTAATAAATCTTCATTTTAAATGAAAATGAACTCATTAAGGAGCAAGAACATACCTCTTGCAACCTCAAGAAGAGAGATTCAATCAATCAAAAATCTAAAAATAGAATGTTGGAATCCATTTTAATTGAGTAGTTTTAAACTTATAACTAGAAAAACATCAATATTAATTGAGAGAAGTTTGATGATTTTAGTTTGGATTTCTGAGGCCACATACAATCTAGATAAATTGCCAATGAAGAAAACGTATGTGCATAGATCAAATTCATGCTATAAACTCAGAGAAGACATTGTTTGACCAATAATTTCTAGAAAAACATAAAAGGTAATTTCAGAGTGCAGCGCCAAATACTGAAAACAGAGCGGATACACTCATAGTAAGGCATGGTTCAAAAGAAGACAATCATAGCCATCTAATTGATATCATCATTTGCGTTCCAATTTGATCTCAGATTGATTTGCATTCTTCTGACAGAAGACATCGCTCAGAACTGTCTTCGAGAACAAAGAAGCGTTAAGGAGAGAGAGAGCCTGCGACCACAGACAAGTCCAATATAAGCTTGCATTCTTATGGTTCACTACTCTCCCTGATATTCTGTCTGGCCTGAGTAGGACTGTATGGCTCTTAGGAAGCGAAATGACGGTGAAATGCATAGAAATGACTGTGAATTGCAGGGAAATGACCGTGAAAAGCGTGGAAATGATTGTGAAGTGAAGGGAAATGACCGCGAAATGCGTGGAAATGACTGTGAATAAGTACGGAATTGTTTGGAATGACCGTGAAATGCATGGAAATGACTGTGAAGTTAAGCGAATTTTAATGATTAGTCTAGGAGCTAATTTTTAAGAAACTTGTTCTCTCTTCCCTTCTTTGGAACAAGACATAGCTCGGCATATGTAATACTGT
Source organism: Magnolia officinalis (assembly GCA_021015155.1). Lineage (NCBI taxonomy): Eukaryota > Viridiplantae > Streptophyta > Magnoliopsida > Magnoliales > Magnoliaceae > Magnolia > Magnolia officinalis. Next base: position 3,933,734 of record JAJHSJ010000014.1, read on the forward strand.
ACTATTTTCTTATTTTCCCTCGTGGATTCAATGTATCTCGTTGACGACTCAAGAGAACTGACCGTGAATTCGGCAAAAGGCTATCCCCTTGAGAAAGACAGTGATCAACCTCTTCACATTCATCATTGCATCACTATTTCAGCCCTGAAAATTTCTATGGGCGTAACAGGTTCAATATACGAAATTGGGTCTATGAATCCTACTACCAATGGACTGGAGGATGTGATATTGTATCGGTCAATAGAGAAAGGCCTCTGTCATCATTAGGTGAAGGATTTGAAGTGGAGGTGGACCACCATCCACCGATCGAAAGGATTAATCTGCATGAACAAGAGGTAGAAGATGATGACAAATGCTAGGATATGTCATTTGATGAGTCAATAGAGAGAGTGCAAGAGATGTCAATAGACGAGAGAGTGTGTCATTCAATACATCAAATGGGAAAGGATCCCAACCATTGCCTAGTACAGGAAGTAGTGAGGTTGACAAGGTGGGCCATCATCAACAGATCAGAGAAATTGGGTTACATTTGGCTACCACAAATGGCGTGGTAGCACAGCTAAAGAAATGTTCCCAATTTGGCCAACAAAGGCATTGGATACAGGAAGTCGATCACAGTCAATTTCGTTTTGTTTCAAATGTGGGAAGGTTGGACCTCGAAGTGCACAGAATCGTCGGAAGTGCACAGATCGTCGGAATTGACTGTGAAATGCATAGAATTGTCCGTGAAGTGAAGGGAATTGACTGTGAGATGCATGGAAATGACCGTGAAGTGAAGCAGAAGATCCTTCATTGACCATGAAAAACATGGAATTGTTCGTGAAGTGAAGGTTATTGAAATCACTGTGAATCAACACAGAAAAGGCGGGAATGACCGTGATATGCATAGAAATGGGGGTGAAGTGAAGCGATTGGACCGCAAAATGCGCACAACTGACAGTGAGGTGAAGGGGTATGACCGCGAAATGCGTCGAAATCACCGTGAATCAACACGGAAAAGGCGGAACGAATGTATTCAATATATAACATTCACAAACGTATTACACTAAATGCACTATAGATTCATCGTCGTATTACAGAAATGCACTACAATTTGACAGTAAATTGCGTGAAAAATCACCAAGTAGTGCATGAAGTTGACCGATCAATTCAGTATATTGACCAGAAAGTGAGTGAAATTGATCACGATACTTCATCTAATTGGATAGTCACGTAAAATTGACTCGGCAATGCATGATATTGACCACGTGAAATTGACCATGGTCTTCTATGTAAACAATTACGAATTTTCCTAGAATTTAAACTTCAAGGTAGTTGACCGCGAACTACAATCACTCCCTAACACTCAGTGAAATCCGTGTTCGAGAAAAAGAATAAGAGTGCATTGATGTGAAACACGTTCTTTGGAGAAAGGTCTTCAAGATTTCACGTGCATTCGTAAAAAGAATGCGCTTGGGCTCAAGGAGAATGTAACAGGTCTTCATTTCATCATAATTATATTGTTTATGCGTTTGGAGGTGACTTCTTGTCTCTTGCAAATGTGTCATTTTCAAGTGACGCAAATGTGTTATTTTCGATGCACTTCACGGTCAATTCAATTCAATGCACTTCACAGCCAAAAAGCGAAATGACCGTTAAATGCATGGAAATGACTGTGAAGTGAAGGAAAATGACCGCGAAATGGGTGAAAATGACCGTGAATCAACACGAATTGTTTGGAATGATGGTGAAATGAACGAAAATGACTGTGAAGTGAAGGGAAATGACCGCGAAATGCGTGAAATGACCGTGAATCAACACGGAATTGTTTAGAATGACGGTGAAATGCATGGAAATGACTGTGAAGTGAAGCGAAATGATCGTTAAATGCATGGAAATGACTGTGAAGTGAAGGAAAATGACTGCGAAATGGGTGTAAATGACCGTGAATCAACACGAAAATGACTATGAAGTGAAGCGAAATGACTGTTAAATGCATGGAAATGACCGTGAAGTGAAGGGAAATGACCGCGAAATGCGTGGAAATGACCGTGAATCAACACGGAATTGTTTGGAATGATAGTGAAATGCACGAAAATGACTGTGAAGTGAAGCAAAATGACCGTTAAATGCATGAAAATGACTGTAAAGTTAAGGGAAATGACTGTGAAATGGGTGCAAATGATCGTGAATCAACATGGAAATGACTGTGAAGTGAAGCGAAATGACCGTTAAATGCATGGAAATGACTGTGAAGTGAAGAGAAATGACTGCGAAATGCGTGGAAAATGACCGTGAATCAACACGAAATTGTTTGGAATGACCGTGAAATGCACGAAAATGACTGTGAAGTGAAGCAAAATGACCGTTAAATGCATGAAAATGACTGTGAAGTGAAGGGAAATGACCGCAAAATGCGTGAAAATGACCGTGAATCAACACGGAATTGTTTGGAATGACCGTGAAATGCACGAAAATGACTATGAAGTGAAGCGAAATGACCATTAAATGCACGGAAATGACCGTGAAATGGGTGCAAATGACCGTGAATCAACACGAAATTGTTTGGAATGATCGTGAAAATGACTGTGAAGTGAAGCGAAGCGAAGTGACCGTTAAATGCATGGAAATGGGGGTGTAACATCCCGGATTTTCACTGTTTCGGATTTCCAAAAATCCTTGATTTTTTTTAATTAACTTATACTATCACATACTGACCATTAGCACTCAATGTTAGCTTATACACGAGTTAATTAATCCAAGATTAGCCCAATTTAATAGACCAGACAGGCCGTGATAAGGCCTGGTGCAGGCCGCCAGCCAGATGGCCCGTTTACACTTAACAACAGCCCGTGTGGGCCACCCAACGACCAAGAAGGGTCAGAAAAATTTAAAACTTTAGAAAATCATAGATCTCACTGGGCTTGTGGTCCATCGTAGACTGCGGACCCAGTGGACACCCAAAGGTACCATCTGACGCTTGCCCAATGCGCCCCACCAATGCCAAATTAAAATCTGGCACTGACAAAAGAAACTGAGACTCCGGGCCTTCCAGCCGTCGAATTTCTTCCAAATTTACGGTGAAGGTTTAATGTATTTTTCAACGCCTGCCCACCAAATCTGGGCCCCGATCGTGGCACGATGACCGTTGATCGTAAATCGGACCCGTGCGATCAAATCCCATATCCGATCGCTCTCAAATTTTTCATGGCCCTTCATCGGGCCATGGATCACCTACCCTATAAATTTTATGGCCAGAGGGCCACCAAAATGCCCCATCAATCAGAATGGCCCCCAAATGGCCACTTAAAGGTCGGAAACGCTTACTCAGATCATAAATCTGTTCATTCGTTCACCCTAAAATTTGCATGGACCCTAGTCAAGCCATAAGACACCTACCCACTGAAAATGGCGCTTAGGGGGCGTCAGGGCCACCCCAACTTCAATAGGGAGCCTTAGAAGGCTAGTTTGGGAAATTATGGGAACTTAAGTGATTTGTGTCGTCCACTCTTACGCCAAGTTGAGGATTTCGGACCGTCGGTTTACGATCAAACTTTACCAGTGGATTAAGGATATTTCTCCGCTCACATCCGTATAGCCGCGGCCCCGATCGATCATCGGTGACCGTTGAACAGACTTCTAATCATATCTGTCGATCGGCGCGTCGAAATGGCGGGCCGATTGTGTCCATACGTAGATCATCATTAGGACTAACTATCCTATGGTGTATATCGATTAATACACCCCATAGGCTAAAAAAACCCTCCCATAGGGTTAGTATAGTAAAGACCCAACACTTGGGGCCAATTGCACCAAACTGACACTATATAAAGGGTTTCATTTGGGCACCCCTCTCCCAATACGATTTTGCCCTAAGAGAAAAGGGGGAAAGAGAGAGAAAAGGAGAAGAGAAAGAGGAGAAAGGAGAAGAAAGAGTGAAAGTGAGAGCAAGGTGGAGTCTCAATCAAGGTGGGGCCCAAGAGGATCAAACCCACAACCTCTTACACCTTCTCCAAGAAGAAACCGTGCACCACAACCACCAAAATCGTTCCATTGATCGCCTAGGTACATCCATCACCCATTTTTCTTGAAACCCTTGTGTTGAGAAGGGATTGTTATAGATTTCTAATATGAAATTGCTTGCTTTAGGGATTCCGACCAACCGGCCCCCAAATCGACGTTCCTAGGTCGTTTTCGAGTCTCCAACAAATCACAAGGTGCGGACTATTGTTCTTAGGAGGCCTAGCACCAATTTAGTACGAGCTTAATGATTTTGATTGTTTGGGTGTTGTATTTGAGATTCTAGAGAAACCTTAGGAATTTATTTCCTTGTTAGAATGGTATGGATGTGCATGCTTAGTTCTCTCATTATGTGTTCTTGCCCCTCACATGATTGTGTGTATGGATGATCACATGCTCATGCTTGATGTTGTCTTATATGTGTGTTTCCTAATATGTTGATTCATTACCCTTGTACATGTGATTTCTTGAGATGGAGGAAGCACTTAACTTCCTCACCACCCACAGCACACACACACACTTTGTTCATGATATTATTAGCTTTACTTGTTAGTAGAAGTTTAGAATTTTTTGTTGAGAAGCATGAGAACAAGAGGTTGATTATTTTTAGACGATGCATTGATTGCCGGCATGCTATGAATCACCCTCCATACCTTTGGGTTGGTCAGGAATCATGAGGAGAGACGGTAGTCCCATTGGTAGGACTACGCTATGGCTAGACCTGTGGGTTTGGGCGGGTGTGTTCGGGTGGCTGTAGTTCGACTACATGGGTCCTTGTGCCCGATGTCACTCGTCTCACGCTCGCTTGATCCGTGCGATCTAGCCT